>CM050327.1:37384487-37609487 GCA_027475135.1 Bactrocera correcta
AAATTTTGAAGAAATTGCGCAGAATACGCTGTCACAATGTCAGACTCTTGGAGCAAATTTGAGTATCAAGGAAACATATCTCCTATGATCTCCTAAATTTTCGGATAATTTGGAAACTACAGTTAGAAACAGGGAGAGTGTTCAAATTAGATCGAACCAGTGATGGAAGAGAAGCATCAATGTTGATGGGATCGTTATAGATTTCTGCTTTTCCCTACATAAAGATTATCATAAAAAATGCATTTTATTTAAATTTAAGATATATTTTCAATATTTGTTTCCTTATTTACTTCGACGACTAATTATTTTTTAAACAAAACTGACATTGCCAAGATTTCCGTTTTTTCTTGTTTTCTGGTTTTTTGTACAGTAAAATGAAAATGAAGATTCAGAAATGGGTGAACCTTAAGATAACATTTATCATTTTTGACGAATAGTCAATTTAAATTTCTCTGAGAGGAAGTAAATTCAGTAGTAACAGTGAGCTCAATCTAAAAAATTTCGATTTTTAACAAGGAATACGAGATTCATATACAATAGAGCGAAGAGCTTAATATGCTGACTGACAGGGAGCGAAGAGCGATTGAAAATTCAACCAAAGTTAGGACAATTATATTTTTCCAAAAGACACGCAAACCATATCTACTCACACTCCCAATCGAAAGCGAAGAATATGTTATCATTATTCCAAACCATGAAGATGCTTAATTAAGAGTATATATTATTATAAACAGCATTAAATCAGCTGGATCCAAAACATATGATAACAAAAAAAATAAATTCTGATTAAAGTTGAAGTAGGGATGCAACCTAGTGAACCGACTGATGTATTGCTTTCCACCCTAAAATATCTTTTAAATCGAAATATAAATAAAAATTATAGTGAAATGGCATTACACCAGATAAATATCTTAAATATTAGAAAAAAGAGAGAAAAGCGTATCCACACTATTCAATTATTTAACAATTTTTTTTTTCTGAAAGAAATATCTTTTCTTAACAGATTTGTTATTCTCCTGGATTTTTATTTTATTAAATTTTAGGGAAAGATGAGTAAGATAGATTAATTATTATTAAAAATTCGATCCTCAGAGAATATTCATAGGTTAATCAGCTTCTGGGTGACTAATATTAAGTATAGCGTATATTTGAAAGTTCAAACGTGAAATTCGCTAACGATATATCGAATCTTAAGGGGTAAATCAATTAATTTCTATATTTTCTTTAATATTTCCTTACTCTTGTTCCTAAATATTACGCTTAAGCACACTTAAATTTAATATCTACATATAATTATTGATTTCTAGTATACAATTGAATGGGAAAATAATCGATTAAACCGAGTAAAGCAACAGCAGCAAGTAATAATTTAAATTATGCGCTTAAATATCATGCATTTGCTTTCTTTGTTGTTGAAAAGTGCAATTTGCAAATGTCTTATTTGCTTGTAATTTTCATTTACATGCACCATAAAGTTGAAAATTTATTTTTAAATTTTGTAAGCATGAGCAAATGACCTGACAAATAAACTGTCAAAACAAGTCAGCAAATAAGTGTAATGAGTAAAAGTCGAAGACAAGTCCAACCAGACGAGTGGGTGCCGTCATGTTAGTTCTCTATTGGCAGACAAAAGAACATGCTCAGTGGACAATGCATTGATGCCACCATATGACAGACGAGCAATAAAAGAGAACACAAATAAAATAAAGCAAATTACACTAATGACTAGTTAGTGTGACGAAGAAACACATTAAATCAATGAAATAAAATTTAGTGTTTCACAAAATATTTTCATGTAAGAAAGCGCTTTGAAATCCCCAAAAAAAAAGTTTTTTCTTTGTATTTTTTTGTAATGAATTGGGGTGATTTTGGTAGAAAAATACAATAGTAGTATTTTTTTTACCATGAATATTAATTTTAAAGGACAATTTTGGTAGAAAAATACGATAGTAGTGCTTTTTTTGACATGAATATTAATTTTAAAGGACAATAGTACGTTTTGTCTAAGAATAAACCATTGCTGGCATAATGGTTTTATCATCTTTTTTCAAAACAAAAAAAAATTTTTGCATTTTCTGTTCCCTTATAATCTTAGAATTAATGTAGAAACCCACTTTACCATTGGAAGTTTTCGAAAAAAGCCAAAAAATAATAATTAGAGGTATGTAAATTTTTAAACTTTTATGTCCATCTAAGTATGCTTTTTCAGTACCTCAAACTTTAAACGCATTCTTCTCAAAACACACTTTTTTAAACTGGCGGTCATGATTCCGGTCGAACTACTCAACCGATTTGCTTAATTTTTTTTTTTCATGGTAAAAAAATGCCTGGTTATCGTCTCTATATTTTTTATAATTTATTGACAATGTTGTGACAAAATATATATAAAACAACATGGGAAAAAATTAAAAAAAAAAACTTAATTTTGTTCATTTCTGTTTTATTTTCAACATGATTCTAGTGTGGGCGATAACCATTCACGTACTTTTTAAGAATAAATTGAGTTTTTGTATTTCAGATGATCCAAACATGAGAAATCGTCTCCGCCAGTGAAAAAACGCATCTCATTCATGCCCGCCATTTCTCCGTCAGATGTTATCAAAAAATTACGAAAAAATTTGTTTATATACTCCACGATATACCTCGTGATATGTGAAAAAAGTTCTATTGTAGAATAAAAATTTCTATGAAAAAAAATGTTAAGAAAACAAGCCAGATTACCCTACTGTCCTCTTAAAATCATAACAGTGTTCAGCAGGTCAAAAACGCATTATATTGATTTAGTATAGAGCTATTGCAAAAAATTGAAGCATTCTATAGCCACGCTTGCAAAGAGGAAATATATTATATAAAAAATATATTTCTATACTCGATTAAGCTAGAAAACTTAAAAGGAGACATACAATTTCATTTCCATTTATAAATTTGCCAAATACAAGAACATATCTTTTCAAAGTGAGCCAAATGGCTGTTTATATCTGAATGCCACCACATATGTCCTGTGAGAGCCTTCAGCTAATCACCTGCAAAAGATTGCTGATAGCAATTTGATAGTCATCGGTCAGTAGCCATCTGACAGCAGTCAACTGTCAATAGATATATTTCATAGCCGACGAACAGTTTGATTATTTATAAACTACTCACTGTACTATCGAAATCAAGTGCTTGTATTATATATTTTGTATTTATAAAGGATTTTATAACTTTTTTTATTTACATATTTCTTTAAGAAACAGAATCTCTTCATTTCTATAAATAATACTTAATGCATTATCTTCCTCATATGCCACGCCTAATTAAATTTTTCCCACAGTTAGCGTTCATATAACTGCAATTAAGTTTTTTTTCACAGCGACCGTCGACAAAACTTCGCAGACGATTAAGGGAATTCCAAAATAACTAGAATTCTTTTCATTGCATTGGCCTTTGTTTTACCCGTTCGAGCCACCAAGCAATATTGAAAACCTTGCACTCCTTTCTGCTTTCTATAGAATTTAAATAAAGAACGGAAATCGTAAACACACTCACACAAATTATGGCAAAAGTTTGTGCCGCCAGCAGCTGTCAACTAAACACAATTGACTTTACAAAGAATTTCCACCACAATGCATGAATGAAAAATTGACCGCAAAATTTTAAATCGAATTGACTGCGAAAAGGAAATGAGTACAACAACAAACAGTATAACATAAATGCATTTAACTGCTTTAAACATTACAATAAAAGTGTCATCATATTTTTTCGAAGCAAATATCAAGGCTAACGCACTTCCGCCATGGCATGTCATGGCGTATGATGAACTTTTATGGCTTTTGACCGCAAAAGCCCAAGCAATATTATGGGCATAAAAATTGATCCCTTAGTGATGTGCCAAGTAATGTATTGAACCATTTAAGTGGGTTTATACTAAAATTTATTGTATGTGGATATAGCGATTTTGAAGACTTTATATACTCGGCACACAAATTTATGACACTCGTTTATTGACTTTGGTTTTATATTGAAGGCATTGCGGTCTTTTTTGTATGCGCAAAATGTCATTCGTCAAAAGTAAATTACCTTGTAAATATAGCAACATTAAAGGGTGCAAACACACGTATAGACATAAAATATTCTCTTTTTAAATATGTGAGCATCATGTACAACCACAAAGGAATGTTCACCAAAGCATCTGATTCCACTTATGCTGGAAATGAATACCATTCTTATGTTCATATATATATATATATTATCTTGGCCATCAATCAGTGATGCTTTACTTGAGGTGACAGGCTCGAATCAAGATAAAGTGAAACTGGAAGACAAAAGAGAAAGATTAAAATGGGATAAGGCAAAAATTATCACGTGATATTGGATTAGGTGAGATGCAGACTAGACAAAGCTGCAAAAAAATAACAACCATGAGTTTTATTTGCATCAGCAAATATAAGTCAGACGAAGCACAAAGAGATGGAAAACGGAAAATTTATTTGAATATTTGCTAAAATTTCCGACAATAGCGAGATATGAAAAAGTCTTACATTTTTGTTTAATTTTGATGTAATGAAATATCTCATCTACATCTACAGGAGAAACAAAAAGAGAGATTGGTTTGGCGATAAATTGAATATGAAAGAAATATATTTATACTTCCACTTTCGACTTATATTTTTTAAACCAAATTTTCACCAAACCAGATTTTGAATCATTTTATGGGCGCCTACAGTCAGGCGCAGATTCACGGACAGGAACGCACGTTCTGTAAGAATGTAATCCGCGCGTTTCGCTGAACTTATGGTCAGCATAAACGGCCTACTGAGCTACTATTCGCAACACTATTACCCATCTTGAGACTCGACGTTCATTATTGGATAATATTCGATCGAATAGACTACGTCCCGCTCGTAACAAAGAAAATATTAAAATGTTAAAACGAAGACCGTGAAGAGTCTGTTCGGCGACGTTCACAGCAACTCAAACTGACATATGGAATGCCTTGGCGTTTTTTAAGTGTACCAAATACAACCTGAACAAGAACTGAAGCTGCTCAGCCTTCCCAAACGACATCGCTTCGCTCTATAGACTCTTGAAAAGTTCCAAAAAAATCCGACCAAATTTTGCTCTGCGATGAGACCCATTTCTGGCGCAATAGATATGCAAACAAGCAAAATTGCCACATGTGGTAGGAAGAACAACCTGAAGAGATTTCAGTGCTCCCATTTCATTCAGAAGAAAGCAACGATTTGATGTGGTTAGTAGGCCGGTGGAACCATAGATTCGCTTCGATTCAGGACTTGAAGCAAATTATCACGCGTATTATTTGTCAGTCGAAATGCTCGAACGAGTCATCGAAAAATGGACTCAACGGATGAACCGTCTGAGACGTAGCCGCAGCCAACATTTGAAAGAAATAATCTTTAAAAAGTAAACGCCAAAGAATGTTCTTTCGTATTACTTTAAACATTCCCCATTAATTTTGAAGTTATCTTCTTAAATACAAATGTTTCTTTTGAAATCATTTTAGTTCAACAAAATGTGTTATACCAGATAAATGTTAAAGGGTCTACAAAGCTTGCATTCAATTATTTATCCATGATTAGTCAAGCATGACAGTTGGTCAAGATCACAGTATTCAATATTTGAGATTTTGGAATTTCGAACCACACTTTTGAATAAATACTGAGAGGTTTTTGCGATTAAAAATAAACAGAGTAACTTTTGCAGTTTCCAGTCTTTTAGATAAATCTTATGAGTGACGACTCAAACACATTTTTTTAGAATCTATTCCAAGAATAGCAAGGTTTTCGTTTTTTTCCAAATTAATTACTACATCACCTCACAAATTTTATGCTAAAGTCATTGGATATTTCAAGTTATTGCATTTACTGAGTGTACTAATTTATTTTATATTCAATTCTTCAAGATCTTTTGCAGTCCAGGAGCAAGTTTCCATATTTATCAGTCAGTCAGTTCGTTACACATGTTTTTCATTAAATTAAACAAATTTTGAACGAACAAAACTTATATATTGGATGATTTAAGAACAGCTGGATAAGGCAAAGAAAACAGCTAGCAAGCAAGAATTTTCCTCTTCAAACTGGTAAAATTAACAAAACCGCATTGTGGATACAAAAACAAAAAATTTAAAGCAGCACTACAACGGAAGAGAACTTAAAATTAGAGAATCCAAAAAAAGTGAAGGAAAATTTGCTGAGTCACACGTCAGAAACTTTGAGCAGCACTGCAAGAGATGACTACGACTGCATGACATGGCACCGGGCAAATGACTTGCACACTTTCACTAGAACCCAAACGCATGTGGTGTTGATTAGACAATGGACAGAGCAAAGAAACAAAAATGAAGCAAAAGTATTGCAGAGAATGAACACCAAACGTTCTTGGGAAAAAGTGCAAAATTTTGTGGCAACGAAAAAATGAGAAGATTAAGAAACAAAAGGTGGCAGGTAGCAGGTGGCAGGTGACAGAGTAGAGAGGGAAACTCCACACTTGGAACAAAAACTATTAAGCTGCAAGAATAACAAAAAAAAGGAAAAGAGTGACATGGTATAATCGAGTAACTGCAAGAATTGCTTAGAAAAATTTAAAAAAGTGTACTTTGTTAATGCCGTAGATCGAAAAATGTCCACTGCTTAGTGTGTGCATGAGTGATTTTATATTGCTTTCTCTTCTTAGTTTATCAAATTTCAATGCGGGTTTTAACATACTGCGAAGAGAGTTTGACATTTTTCTAATAAGAAAAACATCGTCGTAACAAAAGCCATTTTTTGCGACTTTTATTAAAGTTTGGTTGTTTTATAAATTTTCTTCATTTCAAATAGGTGAAATAGACTGCCCCTTATTCTGGGTTGCGAAGCGAATGCACATTTCACAGAATAGGACAGACTAGACTGCAATACAAGGGTTGAGTCTCGCCTTGAATTTATTATTGGTAATGAGAATGTGGGCTGTGAACATACATTCGTTACTAGAAGTAGGAGGGAAGTGCTGGACATCAGCCTGTGTAACGACTTCATGGCTGGGCTAATCTCACAGTGGAGGGTGTCATCAAAACCTACAATATCGGTTGATGAGATCCGGTTTAGGTATGAAGATTACTCAACTCCCCTCTAAACGTATTCCAAAGAACACCAATTGGATCACATATCGATATGTTATGTTAGAAATTAATATTAGTGGAGAGGGACAGCCAAACATAGGCGCAGCGTCTCTAGGACTGGAGAGCAAACAGCTACTAGGCCATCATAAACGCAGCTGCCCCCTAAAAGCGATCACCAAAAACCGCAACTGTGCTTGGTAGTCAAGTAGACTCTCAGTATCCAAGATAAAGGTAAACTCTATAAGAAGGCTATTCGTTCTAGGAACTGGAAAGAGTACAGATGCAACAAAACTGCCTATAAGAATTAGAATAGATCTGCGAAATAACAGAATTGCTATGAAAACATCTCCTTGACAGCAGAGGCAGTAAGGCTACATAAAACTCTGGCTAAAGCTAAGACTGGCACTATACAAGTCATTAAAAGATGTGACGGATCCTATACGAACAGCGCGAAGGAGAGAGCTACGGCACTACGTGCGCGTTTCCCGGAGACATTTAAGGAATACCAGTGTTTATAAGTAGTCGAACATAAGCCATCTCAGTTAAATTGGGTAGTCGCAAGACAACGGCTTACTGCGGACTCAATCAAGTAGGCTATAGCTTCGTTCCAGAAATTCAAGTCTCCGGGGGCGAACATGTTTTTTGTTTAACAGGGATAGCAGGTTCTAATGCCCTACCTTGTTCGTCTGATAAGAGGTAACCTTGCGCTGGCGTACATATATCTCTCAAGCATGGAAGACCACGAAGGTAAATTTTTATACTATTGCGAATAGTTGACATACAAACCGACAGATAAAAATTAGACTTTTGTACTGAAATCACTTTTATTTGAGAGGATTTCTACACGAAATTTGACATGAATTATTAACTAAAGCAACGATACAATCTCCGTAGAAATTGTTCAGATCGGACTACTATAGCGTATAGCTGCCATACAAACTGAACAAATTCTCTATAAAATATATTTTTTCTTATTAAGCAATCTGATACAACTTAAAGGATAAAGATAAATAAATAGTTAGATATCAAATATTTAAAAAAAAAGAAGTTCTCAGCTTGTTTGGTTTGTCTTAGAATATCTGATATCCCAATAAGACTTAAACTTCCATTCATCCCTATATTACGCTAAGTTTTTTCATTCGCTCTCCGATTTAGGTATTGCTTTATAAGAATTTTAATTTTTTGTCGTCGAAGAAGAACATTCTTTTGAACTTTCAATCCAAAAAAATAGATGTTTGTGCGAAGCCATTGGCATCCACTACCAAAAAAGCATAATTGATGGTCAAATTTTTAAATAAAATTTTGCATAACAAAATATGAGCAAATCCCCTAGAAGCCTTTTACTTAAAATATCACATAATTTGTGTAAGTAATTTTCTAACTGTATATTTGCTCTAAGGCTGCCAATTACATGCTTTTCTTGTTTTACATACTTCACAAGTTTTCTAAGACGACATCTGACGTAACTCTTTAGATACCTTAAAACTTTATAAGGATTCTGCGAACTAAAACCTCACAAAACCAACATTTTTCGTGTCTACCACACGCTTCCAATCTTTTTTTTTTTAAGTATGTGTCCACTTTAGAAGCTACTTAGCCGTTCAAGCGAAAGCTACTTTCAAATAATTGACGTTGACATTTAAAATCCTTTTTAACAAAACTTCCCCACGGTCACTAAAATACTTGCAAAGTAGCATATTGCACTTTGATGATGTACAAATTTCTTACTAATGGCCGCAGTAAATAAATTTGGAGACTTTTGAGGGAGTCCTCTTGCCTCAATAGAAAATGCAACACAAAACAAACCGAAGAATATGAGAATATGCAGACAACAAATAAAAAAAATTGCAATGTTATAGAAAAAATTATATTGCAAATACTACACTTCCATGAAAATGCAGGAAATAAAACTTAAAAAGCAATTTGAGAAACCAAAATTTCTGAAAATGAAAAAAAAAGAAAAATTTGAAAAAATCGCAAGCAACAAAATTTAAATTAAAGACAAAAGTTTAAAGACCTTCGCGACCACTACGAACTTTGTCGCATTGCCATCAATTTCCACTCGCATTGAAAGCTTTTTTCCTGCACAGTCCATGTCGCACGATGTCGTTTTTTTTTTTTTTTTTTTTTTTGCTGTTATTTAAAAGGAAGGATACAGTTGAGGATCCATTAAATGCGCAACAATAACAAATAACAAATGTCCTCCATGTATTTGCTGTCACTCGAGTTAGCCAGAATACACAAGTTTGCCAAACTCTGCAGCAAACGCTTATCGCATCTTCAGTACCCAAGAGAGCCGATGGAAGGAAGATTGAGAAGGAGGAGAGAAGAGCGCGAGCAAATGGAACGTACGTGAGCGATTGGTTTGAACTTTGTATTGGTGAGAAAAGTTTCGAAAAGCAACAACAAAAACGCGTAATTCTCTAACGGTAAGTCAAACAGACAGATCAACAACACACAGTTACACATAATCCTCGGTGTACAAAGAGTGGCAGCAAACTTCAGCGCTGCGGCGCAATGGTTGTGCAATAGGATGAAAATAAAAGTATTAGAGAAGTTACCAAAAAATTCTTTAAAATTTGGAAATAAATAATTTTTATAGAAAGTGCGAGTAATATAGTATAAAGTATAAGTTCCGTACTCTTATAACTGAAAGAAAATATATGTGATTATAGCTAGAACATACAGAGCTGCGAACTTTGATTCACTGTTTGACTCCATATAAACTTCTTTAAGAAGTATGTGATTCTATTTGACTTCAATTTTACCAAAGGTGGATATATCATTGCCTTCGCATTTATTAGCAAACTGTGACCGTTGCACAGTTACTGGTTGTTTGCCAGCGCTTGCTGAGCTGATTCGAGCTCAATAGCCCAGTAGTGAACCACAAAAGGCCAACGTACCTCCTATCCTATCCCAGTTCATAGAGGTTGAAGTGCCCGGCTTATCGATCTCATTTGCCGAAGAGTTTCAAGTAATACCGCTGTGGTCAGGCATTTGAACCAGTATAATCATAAAATAACTCGATGCTAGAGTTTCGGAGTCTACACAGTCAGCGAACTCAAGGCTAACATCGCTGCTTTACTATCTGATTGACTAGTCACAACTCTGAAGTCTTGCAAGTATGCCGGTGCAAGCCTTTTGTATGGCCTCAACGTCTGCATAACGCTTTACTTTCATGGGAAAATGCATATTTTCGAAAAGGAAAAAGTCGCACCGTTCTATATCAGGTGAATACCGGGAGTGGTTAATGGTCAAAATATGATTTTTGGTCAAATAATCGCTCACAAGCGTCGATCGATCTGAGCAATAGTCAATCAATTTGTCCAGAACAAACCGCGCACACCCCCGTTCGTAAGCCCAAATATTCGGTCAAAATGCGATAACTTGATGTTTTGGAGCTACTTAATTCCATTTCCATGAATATCAATGATTATTTCGACTAATTTTTGATGAATTCACGCAAAGTTTCGATAGGGAAATTTTCCCGGGGATCACGGATTTTGATTGGCCCACATGTTGATCGTCATTTATGTACTCACGACCACTTTGAAAACGTTGAAAAACCAACACCCTTTTTTTTATCAATTGAAACGTTTCGATAAAAGTTTTACCAATTTCAAAACAAAATTTAATGTTGGCTCTTTGTTCGAAGCTCATTTTTTTCACAACTATAACACAAACATACTTTACACTTAAAACGCAATAACTTCACTTCCAATTTGATGAAATCACATGAATTTCTCACTGGACAATCGATAAAGATTGCAGATAAAGCAACCCGTCGATATACTTATATAGTTGGCGCCCCCGGGGGCGCTAGATTCAAAAAGTCCTGTTTACTTTGGAAAGCATCTTATAGACGAAAACTCATAATTTTCTAATTCCTACGGAGTCAATAGAAACGCGGTCACTTATAATAATTGTGAACTTTAAACCCGAGATACTTACCCTTTCTACCTACTTTTAGTGAAGGATACTTGATAAAAACCATATGACTTCAAGGTAGATCTTACCTGCATAGATAAGAAAATAATTGCCGCCAAGAAGCATTGGAAATTTCGGTATAAGGTTGTTCTGCTTTAGGTAGTTATCGCACAGTTAGGACGCAAAATTGCAAAAACAGAATTTCAACTTATACAGGGTAGGCCATTTAAAGTTGACCCATCTGGCAACGCTGTAACTTTTAACAGCGCTGACAAATCGGCTAATGTCATACCGCGTTAGAAGCGTCATTTGAAGACAATTTATACCATGGAACAGTACACTCCAAAAGAACGCGCTGAAATTGTTCAGCTTTATATTCAAAATAACTTTTCAATTGTGTTAACTCAACGTGCGTTTCGCAAAAAAAATAAAGTGAAAAGTGCTCCAGTTAAGAACACAATTAAGTCTTTATACGCAAAATTTGTGAACACCGGTAATCTCAGTAATGCCAGTCATGCATCCAGACAACGCACAAGACGTTCTGATGAAAATATCGAAGCTGTACGAGCCAGTATTGAGGAGACTCCATCGACATCGAGTTATCGCCGCTCTCAGGAATTAGACATCTCTCGCACCACTCTCCGACGCATAATTCATAAAGATTTGAAGATGTTTCCATATAAAATTCAAATGGCACAAAAACTAAATCCAGCTGATTATCCGCGACGCCTTAATTTTGGCAAATGGGCCATCGAAATGGCTGAAAACGAACTTGACTTTTGGCGAAAACTCATCATTGATTGATATCGAAAAATGGTGATGTTGACTGGCCACCGAGATCACCAGATTTGACGCCACCAGACTTTTATTTGTGGGGTTATTTGAAATCCAAGGTATACGCTAATAAGCCAAAGACCTTAGCTCAACTGAAAGCCAACATTCGACGTGAAACAGCCGCCATATCATCCGAAACATTGGCCAAAGTCATGGAAAATGTCGAAAAAAGAGTGCATTTAGCTGTCAAAGCTAAAGGTGCCCATTTACGCGATCTAATTTTTAATTTAGCTGAAACAAATCCCCTTGGACCAAAATAAATTATTTTTGAAATGAACAAAAAACATTGTTTTCTTTTGTTCTTTTTTTTTAGAAACAAATGGGTCAACTTTAAATGGCCTACCCTGTATAATGGTTGTCTAAAGAGATATGTTTACTCCTGGTCTCTTTTGATCGCCAAACTCTAAATGTTGAACTGAAAAATAGTTGGAGCCATTGGCTATAATAGAGAGTAAGTTAAGTATTTCACCTAGATCATCTGAACTTTGTACCATAAAAAAAAAAATTGCTGAGTAGTTGGAGCCATACGCTATGATACGGAAGATATGGAGAGTAAGTTATATAACAATGTGTTCCAACTTCAATTCTACTTCGGCATGTAATAACATTTTGAGTCGATTTCATCTCCCGATCGTTTTATTTTTTTTGCTAACGACGACGGCCGTTAACTCATGTATTAGAGATTTGCTGTTATTTCTCAAAGAAAGATCTTGCTAAATTACTTTACATGATTATCCGCCAAAAAAAAAAAAATCACTGCTTTGACAGTCCCAAATCTAGTCCGTGAAGTTGAAAATAAAATTAAATATTGTAACAAAATTATTTGATCACATATTTTTATGAAAAAATTTCATTTCTTTAAGCAATTTGAAACACAGTTTAAACTTTTAAGCTTTTACACTATATATTTTATTTAAAAATTAATTAGCAGGCTAATTTGATTGGAAATTAACACCGTCAATAAATCTAAGCCAAACCAAATTTCAATTTTCTATTCAATTAAGCTTTAGCTTAGTAAATATTTATATGCAAGCAGAAAATTCGCACCAGTTACTTTGCAAACATAATAAATTTTGAAAAACCAAAAATGCTTTGGCCGGCGTCACGGCCAAAAATATCTGCCAACGGCTCAAATCAGCACATGTAACCATAGCATTAAAACGCATTTGGACATAAAAATTATACAAAATTGCACAAAATTCTAAATTTTAGAATATTAAGTTAATTAAATGTGCATTAATTTGTGCATTAATTTATGCCAAATTATCAAAGTGGTTATTCGACGCAAAACCTGAATATGCCGACATACTTATTATATTTCAGCGCGAAATTACATAATACACTGTGAGCATTACATGTAACAAATTTTTGTTACACACACATGTATATTTGAATGGTATGTAATTCGCTGAGTGCTTATATGGCAACTGAGTAATGCAAGTAATTTGTGCTTATTATGTTATTCACACTTTAGCGGCTCGCATTCCTGCACATTTATGCATTTGCCTGCATGCCGATGTGAATCAGTGAATAAGCGTCTAAAATTAATGAAAATTACGTGGAAAATGTATGTGTATTTGCATGTGTGGGTGCCTATAAGTTGTATCTATAATAAAAGTAGGTATTTGTATGCACATTTTACGCCTTTAGAATTTTTATTTTTGCACGCAAAAAGGCGTCTCTAAATATGATTATGACAAAAATGTAAAAAGCAATCGCTGCTGTGCCGTGAAAATAAGAGTAGAAGTCACAGAGTTAGATGCCAGCTCACTGTAATTAAATAAATAATGGAAAATTTTTATGATTTTTGAAATATATTCAGCAAATTGTAAAATTAAATTGAAGTTAATATGAAATTGTCAGTCTTAAGAAAGTAGTTAAAAAGTAAGTAAGGTAAATTCAACAATAATCTTAAAAGAGTTTCCTTCTTCTGAAAAGGTACGGGAAAAAACTGAAAAGTAAATTATGCGTGTGTGCTAGTCGCGCGTCCACGAAGACAGAACAATAGTAGTATAAGACGCATCTGTCCAAGAGGACGCAACAGGACGGGTGATTGCGTGTATTTTGTAAGTTGTTGGAAAAGACGAATGGAAGAGAATATCATCCGTACGGCAAACAATTAGGAACGCATCAAGCATTCATACCAATGTTATCAAAATTGTATTCCAAGCAACCAGGTACTTGGTATAAACTCAAAAGCAGGCCATCAATAGCAACCTCACCGCACAGTACGAGGTTGGAACCTTTCAGAATATTAACTGCGATGCACGTGAGGGTTAAAGGGTTGTCAGAATTGAAAAGCAACTACAGAATCAAATAATCTAGTGTCATGAATTAGATTCCGAACGTGAGAAGAATCGCAAACAAGCCGCCAAAGATTCAGAGAGAAAGTAAGTAAGTAATGTAAGTAAGCATAATTTTAACATTAACATAAATTAATCAGTTAAATACGAGTACAGAAAGCACGATTTGGTTGTCGTCCAGCGCATTCACTACGGCAATGGACCGATGTGTCTTGCTACTAACAAAGTTTTAAGGATTTTGGCTCACGATCAACACGAGGTTGAGAAAATTTTCGAATGTGAGGAGTCAACTACGAGGGCTGATATATATATTTCTGGCCTAATAATGAAAATAGGCATATTTATCAACGAAAATGTTTTTTTTTTTTCGTTGGATTTGGCTCGTCTTGGAAGACCCACATGGTTGATTGCTGTTTTGTTGCGGGCTCATACGCATAGATCCATGATTCGTCACCTGTGACGATCTTATAAACGTCTTTTGAAGCACCGCGATCGTATTTTTTCCGCATTGTCAAATTGTGCGGGATCCAACGAGAACAAACCTTTTTTACGGCCAGGTGTTCATGCAATATCGAATGTATGCTGGTGGGAGGAATGCATAGGCATGCCTCTATCTGAAGGTATGTTACATGACGGTCTTGTATTATCAGTTCACGTACGGCATCGATGTTTTCTGGCACAACGGCTGTTTTTGGACGACCTTCACGGAATTCGTCTTTGAGCGAACGTCGCCCACGATAGAATTCGTGGTAACAGTTTTTCACAGTGCTATAGGATGGTGCTTCATAGCCATACAAAGATTTTAGTTCATCGATGCACTCTTGTCGTGATAATCCACGTCGAAAGTTGTGAAAAATGATCGCACGAAAATGTTCACGAGTTAATTCCATTTTTTGGCCGAGATGAATTTTTTAATTCCCTGTAAATAAAACAATTTACGATTAAATGACAAAACGTTCTGAGAGATGTTATGCTAAAAAATGTCAAACTTTCCAATGGAATTGTCAGATTGCACCTGGCAACACTTAGTGTTGCCTAGTCCAGAAATACATATGTATATATAGCAACCTATGTATTTGAACATACGGGACGAGAGCATAAATACTGATAGCGAACGTTAGGGAGGACACAGTTTAACTGATCATATAAGTGTTATTACACATTTTTACTACAGTCCCAGACGGCGACTAGGAGACGGATCAGAAATGTATTTCGTGAATCTAATAAATCATTGAAGGTTAAAGAAATTTTTTTCATTTTGGATTGAACCCTACATATACGTATTTTATTGGGTCTCCGAGGTTGCTTTCTTGAAAATTTCTTTCTTGAAAATTTTCATTTTGGCATCAAAACGATGTCATAGCATCTCAACATCTATTCTGGATCGACTTTCACCGCGACCTCATTTGAGCTAATGATTTGGATATGAAGTTTGTTAATGCTAAACTCGCACCGAAATACCACAATGCACCGTCACATTGGTTAAGACCGCCAAACAGAAAACGAGAGCTCAATCATCATATTCATCAGAATTGGTTACCTGAGATTTTTTTGTTTTCGAATCTGAAAAATCCGCTTCAGATTTCATTTTATCTATAAGGCTCAAAAACTCTCTTAAAACTAATATACACATGACAAAACTATGTAACCTCAAACTAAAGTACGCCAGTTGGCAACTCTACAAATCCCTTTTGCGCACATTTTAATATCGAAAATAGTCACTAAAATGCGAATATAATTCCTTACGAATTATGAAGCGATATTTAGCTGTCAGTGCTATAAGCTACCCGCAGGCTGGATCTCAACTTACTGCTCTACACATGCTAACCTTACCTAAAATATAACCGTATTACATTTTACTATCCAACCATATTATTTATGGCTGCCGTAGTGAATATGAGTATCACATAGCAAGCGCATATTATATGGAGAATATATTGAACGTTCAAGCGAAACAGCTCAATGGATTTGGTGGAACCTAAATTACCGCTACAAATTCACTTATTTGCCAAAAGCCGGGGCGTATGAGCAACATGAAATGTGAAAAATCACCAAACATTTGAAATTTGTGCGCTGCACCATTTTTCTCGCCTCCACAATGGCAATGCAATTCGATTTTACGTGTTATTTATGGTGCCGTCTAGAGTTTTATTCCGAATCTATGCGCTGGAGAATTGTTTTTTTCACTTAGTAATAAAAATAGAAAGTGTATTAACCCTGGAACTAGAGAGAGTTTGGCGAATGTTGTGTGAAAGCAAACGGCGACAAATAAATAGTGACTGTCATATATGTATGTGCTCTCGTATGTGTATTGTTGTATTAAATATACATACATATGTACATTGCAGCTCCGCAAATAAATAAATAAACCCGCATTGCTTTTAATATTTGTGTTTTTCTCAAAGGACATTTATCAAATTCTCCCCAAAAGTAGCAAAAGGAGCAGGCACTGCATATGACGTAACTGTTGCCACACTCATCTGACAATTGCTTAGAATATTGCGCAAAGAAATATGTGCGATTCTGAGCATAAGCCAGCAAGGTTGGAGAAATTTATTGCCTTGATGTCGATATATATTTTGTTCTTTTGTGTCGCAACCGAATTTGCATGACTGACTTGTGAGTTATTATTTAAAATAACGTAAAATTGGTGGATATGTGAATTGAATATCGAATTATAGTATATGAGCAGGTGGTCGGAATAGGAGTTCAAAAGTGGAATATTACATGGAAAACGCCCAAATGATAAAAATATTGTGTCCACAAACTGACAATTGGTGATCTCAACTGTGCGAAACCTTAACTAATTTTGGACCTGTCTAAAATTACAAATACAAGTCATTCTGTACTTAAAACACTACTACTAGTATAGACTCGAAAGTTTAAAGTTCAAAACCAATTTCGCTAGTCTCTTTGAGTTTAAGCTTTAACACCATTCGCTGGTGCTAAAAATACGGAAATAATATAAATTATGTTTTCACTGCCATTCAGTAGGCTGGATTCATAATTGTAGAAAGCTCTGTCCATCACCTGTGTGGGTTCTACAAAAATATGCTCCGGTCTTGACACCTTTTGTTAGCCACCCCATCTTTTCGTAGAAATTTCAAGTATTAACCCTGTCGACCAGCTTGTCAGGCTCTTCGTACTCATGCATTTCGTTCTCTTTTTTGTCTGCAAACGCATCTCACGCTTGAAATGCACGCTCAAAATGCAGTTCCCTTATACCGAGTTGCTGAGGAGTGCTATCAGAGAGCAGGAGTGCATCTTGAGTAGAAAATCGTTCGTCTGTCTGTTGTGATTATGGATTCCCGACGTCGAACCTTCCTTGTGTTTGTTGACGTACATTTTTGCTGAACAGAGCCAGGTGGTTATCTTCGCTGCAGCAAGATAGTCAATGTTAGGACTTTGGAGCGTACACACATCTAAAATACTGGCTCTTTTCCAGTCTTCTGTCTATCTTAGCGGTCTATGGAGGTTGAATTTATGGACCGTTGTGCCAAAGATACTTTCCTTGCCCACCCATGGCGCTCAGAGAACTTTTCTCACTACCGTGAACTTCTACACATGGCTCCTTCTCATACAAACTAATCGATCAAAATCTAGATAAAGATCTTTTTGTATTTAATTATAGTTTTGATGCAGACAGAATTAAATTTTTTTTATTTAGCCTGCGTTTCAATGCCACAAAGAGTAGAAAAGAAAATCTACAACAAAAATGTATGGGAATAGTACACACAAAACTTACTAATGCGTCTTTAGCAATCACAAAACTCCATATCACGTCTGCTAGCAGCAGCTTGGCCTAAATAGCACCCTTGTTAATATTAGAACATAAAATGCAACTTTATTGATACGAGTTAAAATTGTTCTAGACAACTTTGTAAACTAATTTTATTTACTCAGTTCAACTTGCTCAAATGCAAATATAAAAATTTTACTGCTAGTTCTTAAACTTCATAAAATTGAAATGCAGCATCAAAATGAAAAACGTGCAAAGCTAAGCAAATGTTATTAAAATGCCTGCAACCAGCCATAATGTCGCGCAGACTTGTCTGTCTTTTGCAGCGCGCAGTGTGCGTGAGAGTACGCAAAGTGACGAGCAAGTTTGCCCAAAGTTGCAAATTAAAGAATAGTATTCTTTTAAGTAAATTACAGTTGGACGTGCACAAGATTTTTTGAAAATGGTTATCGAAGTGGAAATGTACGAAAAATTATACAAATGTACTATTTTTTAAGACTACGAATTTATTGAATTTTTTACTATAATAATATTTATAAAAATATGCAAATAAAATATTATATAATAAATACATTATCTTACATTTTTATTTATCAAAACTTATTCAAACATAGCCCTATTACCTTCAAACTGTTGATCGTATGCATTGTTCTCAAACTGCTTGTTCAGATTTCAACGATCACAGTAACGGCAAATAAATGAGAACAGCAATGAAATAAGCAAAACATATTTAAATGAGTCGCCTAAAAGTATGCAATGTAAATTTCAACTGCTCTAAATAACGCCAAAATTTAACCTTTTTCCATCGCAACATGGGAGCTGAAGGAGAAGTTGGCAAGCAGCATGTATGGAATCCTGTTCCTGTCACATTTCCGGTGCCATTTCCGCAATCTCAAAAGTATTTACATGAAATGAGTGCGGTATTTAAAGAAAATTGTTAATACTGCATTAAGGTAGTAATAGTTCAGTTTTCACAGTGTGTGGACGTGTTTATTTTGGCTCCGCAATTCAAATTCTATTTTGTTTTAATGCCGTATGTTTGCGATCTATAAGTGGATCGTGCTCGGCCTAAGATTAGCTGCAACAAATGCAACAAATTTTTCCATCTGTCCTATGTCAATATATCACACGCTAATGTAGATTTTTTATTTAAATCTAAAAAGTAATTTTATTTCAAAGTTTGTGCTGTAGTTCAGAAAACTTCAATGCGTTCGCCGCCTGTGCACAAAGGTCAGTCCCTCAGTACTTGCACTGTAAATTTGCACCAATAAAATGCTGATCAGTCACAAAAGGAGTCAATAGAACCTTTATTGGAGCATCATTATTTTGATAAGATAAATTTGTTGCTAAATTCTCTCGTTGCTGAAGTTAGTTCATTGAGAAGTGAAAACTCGATATTTGATGATCGAAATTTCATTGTTCGTTAAGCTAAGCTTAAGGAATTGTATCAGAGATCTGCAATGTTCAGAGCAAATTATTCGACAACGTCAAATTCTCTATATCAGTATCGAAAGAATTCTCTGCCGTATGATCAGGTTGTTGTTATTAATGTCAACGCACTCTCAAAATCCAGTGCTAAAAACAGTCTTAATCTGCTGCCTTTGATGATACCGTCGGCGATTCTGTTAATCCGAACTCTTCAACTTCAATTTCAACGGTTGTTGCTGCTAATGATAATTGTGAACTCGATGTCGTTATATCCAGGAATTGGCTGCCTTAAAAAACTCTGTCGTTGTTAAACGTGTTATAAACTAATTAAAAATATACTAATAATAATAATCTTAAGAGGGTAAATTTTAAGTTAGGTGTGTTTCCATCTCTTTTAAATGCAGTTTTTTTCTTATTCAGTCTTTTGGCGCGTTGATGCGGAGATGCTGATATTGGAGAAATGAGAATACTAATTTCTTTCAGAATGAGTTAGGTTAAGTTATATAGTTCGGCAGTTACGCTATACATATGAACTTAGACCTTGGTCCTTAGTAATGCCAAACCTAATTATTTTTTAATTTTTACTTAAGTATTTGGTATATGGGCGTCAACGCCTTCGCGATCTTTAAGAGATATGTGTATAAGACGAGTTCTAGATAAGGCGGGAATATAGCATATGAGGTGTTCCAGCGTCTCCCTCTTGCCTACTAACCTGTACTTTCTGTATGTAGCGTCATTAGTAATCAATAATAATGATGCCTATCCGGCTTACATATGATGGTAGTAAGTTGTTATCTGTCATTAAACCAAGAACCATCCTGCTTAAGAGACCCAGTGAATTCGAAGCAAGCAAGTTTTTTTTTTAGTTAAGTCATTACATTTCACCATGATCCGTTTGTCAGCTCTTTCGAAAATTTCATTATGTATCGTTTTTGGCGACTTAGCTTTTAGATGTACTGGTTCGGTAGTCAAACGAATGGCACTTTAGCCAATTTCAGCTGCTATTTCGTTTCCCGGAGTTTGTTTTTGTGCTGGAACACAGTACATATGCGGCCGCTTTCCATTAACTACTACAACCATCGCTTATTTACCTGGTTCTAAGAACATTCTGTGACATAATGATTATTCTCTTACTTGCTACCTGGCTCGACGAATAAATTAATTTAAAAAATTAAATATAATTAAATAATAGTCTCTAAGTTGTTGTTATTAGCTATCTCAAGCGCTGACCTGACCGCAAAGCCTTCCACATGAAAAATACTACAGTATTCCGAAGATCGCCTAAGATTCACCACCGGTCTATAGATTCCGTTTCTTCGCTTTTTTTTATAAAACTTATGTTAAAAAATACGTCGTGTGAATATCACGAGTTCGTAGAATCAGAAATGCGCATAAGGAGTTCTTAAAAAAGTTTTGCTGCAGATTAGCCCTTTAACCACCATTTTCCTTCAAAATGTAAATCCAAAAATGTCTGAAAACAAGAAAATATAAGCTAATTAAAGCCTGAAAGAGAGGGAAAGAGCTTTGGCGTAATGAATTGTCGATGCCATTGGTTATTTTCAATAGTTTACAAAGATATGTAGCAGAGAATGACTCGGAAAGCATTTCTAATACCAAATAACTTACCAGGAATTTAAATATCTGAATAATTTTTTTTAAATCACATTTCAGTATAAAGGCTTTCTTACCGAAGAGACTGATAGGCTTTAAAGAGTTAGATAGTCTTTTAAGAGTTATAAAAGGCTGCTGATCTCTAGGAACTCCTCTCAAAAAAGACGTCTTGCGATGACCACTATATCTCTGAACTGGATAATTTGAAATTAAAAGAGCCGAACAGATTTCGTTAAAGTAATGTTAAATCTAGTAACTAAATCGAAGGAATAAGCGAAATAAAATTGTTTGACAAAATGGCGATTTCTAAAATTTTGGCATTAAATTGTTTATAAAAAACAGCGGTGAGTAAACATCTTCGTTTAATTACTAAAAAAAACATATTTAAAAAGCTAGTGTTAAAATTTGAGACTAATCGGTTAAGCCGTTTTCGAGTAGTGTTGGTCACCGGCTTTTAAAGCGCCATTTGAAAAAAAACGCATTTAAAGTTGGGAATGCACTTTACATACACTCTGAACCGCCGTTTCAAATTTGCATGTAACTTCGAAAATATTCAACGGAACGATATAAAATTTTCTGTGTGTATTCTTAAATATATTTACATTAAGAAAATAAAATAAAAAAATCGTTTTTTTTTTTTAATTCGAACTATACATAACTCCTGAACCTAGTGCAAGTTTTATCTGAAGGTCCGCACTTCAGGAATTGTGCCAAAAATCAGCTGACTTTGATTTCCCAAGCATTACAAAGTACCGAATCGAATAAACAACTGCTATAAATCACTCGGACTGGCATAATTAAGTTAGGATCCCCATTCCGCATGATCTTTTTTATTGCTTACCATTGTTATTGTTTCCTATTCTAAACTTTTGAACCAGAAAAAGTTCTGACTTATGCCAATATAGTGAAAAATATTATAAAAATTCATTTATTTCGGTATAAGGTCAAGTGATTAAAATGATTTGCGAGGTAGTTGCAGTAACCATTTTGAATAGACTTAATGCTTTTAGATTTCACATTTGTCGGATAACAATGTGTGCCATAAATACTAGAAGCTTTGCCACATTGTTGGCAGTCCTCTTCCTATTTTCATTATTTTCTTTTATCTCCTAAACATTTAATTGCTAAATTGTATCTTCTCATCCAAACTCTGTAAATTTCATGAAATCTTCAACTCACTGCTGCAAGCTTAAATGCGAACCTTGTCACTGGCTGCCGCGTAATAAAGTCGGCAAGCGCGTAACCCCTTCGCATTGCAATAAACCGCAATAAACTCAAGTAAAGAGCGCTGTTTGCTGAATCAAAATGTAAATAAACTTTGCGACATACCGCGCTGCAGCTGCCGTCATGGCAATGTCAACGAAAGCAACAATACTATCTGCCATTTGCCATTGTGTTGGCTGAATGTACGCCTGTCCGCCCAGGCAGCAGCGTTGGCGACACCGCCATTGTCTCTTCCAGTCAAGGCAACGGCTGCCTACGATTCCTTTCACACCAACTACAATTACATATTGCCTTTTTATTGTCCCTGCGCGAAGCATCAACAACATCAACTGCAGCAGCGCAGCATACATATATTGTATGCTTGCAGCTAGTGAGCGCGCGAAAACTTTTGCATTCCCAGTCGCCTTTAACGTGTCGTCAATGTGTCAACTTGGTGTTATTGTTGTTGCAAAAGTTGCGCGTCTTCGCAGGGGAGTACGTTGTCTGTCGCTCATTATGCAAAAAAAAAAAATGTTCACTGCCATTTTAATGAGGATTCTTACTTCGTGGCGCAAACGCTATTGCCCGCCACACTTTACGAGCGTTCGTTAAACTGACTATGTCTCTAGCGTCGCTTGGCGGTGCATTTTATGCGCGCGCGCGCGAGAGTCCTTAACACGCGGCAATGGCTATAATGCACTGCCATATATACATACATGTGAGTTAAAATGAAATTTAACATTTTTGATTGCAAACATTACTTGTATGCGCTCTACACGCGCGTTGCGCATGACGTATGAGTGACTTTAATGGCGCTTCCAGCAACCCACCATCACCTTCTGCCCGGCCAGCCATATGCATATGCGGCTTTAATGCACTTTTAATTATGCCATTTTCGTGGCGACCATTGGCGGTTTGGCGACACAGCCTTTTCATTATTACGCTGTGGCCAAGTCGTGTGGGCGTTATGAGAAAAAAATTAATTGCAGCCATCGAGCTTTAAGCTGTTCTTTGTGGCCTCCGTGGTATTTGCGTCATGGTGTTGGTGGGCGAAATCATTAATATCGTACATATGATTACAAATTGTCGATAATTTTGCGAAATTACATATTTCGCGGAAATTAATTATACACAATTTAAGGAATTGGTTGTGTAAGGCGGAAAATGTGAAAAATTCATGTGTTTTAACTTTACAGAGCTATAGTTAATAGTACTTAATAGTGAAAGGTAGTAGTACTAAAGCTTCAAATATGAGGTAGTTTTTCTATATACTTCGGTTGCATTAATGTAAATAGGCTGGTTAGGCAACGATTTTTTCATCTAGACTCTATACTCAAAAATATTTACGTTATCTGTCATTAAATTGGTATACGGACAGTCTTACAGAAGAAACTTGGGAATTAACTTGTTTTTGACTCCCTAAGCACTAGAGAGTAGTGATGCAAACAACGGTTTTCAACTCTTCATATATAATAGAGTAACGAATTAAAAAAAACAACTCAAAAAATTATATTGAATTGCCAAAAATCAGCTGTCTTCAATTACCAAAAAAAACTAGAGAATAACAAATCGTTAAAAAAACTGGTATAAATCTCATAAAATTGCTAAATGTTAGTGGTTTTTAATTTTCGAAGCATTAGAGAGTATCAAAGCACGCAGGGAACTCGTATAAATTACATAAAAATGCCAAAACTTGGCATTAAAGTGTAGAAAATCGAACAAACAACTGGTATAATTGCGTAGAATATCAAAAAGCAGCTCCTGAAACATTATAAAATAAAAAATTTATCTAAAAACCGGTATAAATGAGATATTATTGTCAAAGATCAGCGGTCTACGATTTACCAACCATTAGAGAGTAACAAAACGATTAAACAACTGGTACAGATTACATTTAACTGCCACAAATCAGCTCCCGAAATATTAGAGAGTAACAAAACGATTAAACAACTGGTATAAATGCAAAATATTGTCAAAAATCAGCGGCAATCGGTTCCTCAAGCATTAGAGAACAGTAAATCGAAAAATTAGCTCATTTAAATTTAATAGAAATGCCAGAGATTGGATGACTTCGAATCTTCAAAGGTTAGAGAGTAACAAATCGAACAAAAAACTGGCATAAATTTCATATAATGACAAAATCAAGTTGTAATCCACTTTCAACATGCTTTTTGGTATTGCAACATATACATATGTAATTGTTTAAAAAATAGAGGGACGTGAATTATTCCATTATACAAAAATATTATATGTGACCTGGTCTACGAAAAGGAGGCTTGGGTGTCAAAAACCAAAAAAAAAAAAAAAATGAATAAAATAAAAAATAAAAAAATTGATTTTTTGACACCGAAGCCCCCTTTTCGTAGACCAGGTCACATATACAAATTTTATTTACTAAAGTATTGAGTGAAATGACTGCTTAAGAGAACCTTGTGAGAAACATGTTATATCTAATACCGCAACGGTATCGGTAATAAAGTGCTTCCGACATGGAATACCTTTCTTGGTTATATTCTTTTAAAGGAGAATCTATTTCAGTTAAAGTAGAAAATATATCAGAAAAAGGAGATTCTATTTCAGCTCTAGCTCAGCTGCAGATTCTATTCAGAATCTCTATAAATCTAGATATTTTTATAAAACTCCTTCAAACTACTAACTTCCTATAATAAGTGATAAAAAGGCACTCATATCCAAATATAGAACTTTTTTCCAACCTAAAATTAGTTAAATTATTACCTTACAATTTTAAAGGCGTTCTACAGTAAATATCGATAGCCACTTGTATTTGTTTTGTTTTCCTTATTTTTGCACATAACCTTTCAGGGAAACTCATTGCAAATCCAGGAATACGAGTATGTAATACCAATTTGAGTGTCCTTTGGCACTCGGTGTGAAATACATTGTGCACGCGGCTGCTGTCTGCCACCGCACACATGCACTTTAGTTTGTTGGTGGCACTTGAGTTTAGTACTTAAGAGTTTCCATTATGTCATTTATGGGTTTTTATATGCCACATACTTGCGCACACGCACAAATGTTAATGCACATTGCAACCACAGTTGTTGTTGGCATTTTAAAATTCCTATACCAACACAATAGTGCTAACACATATTTATAGAACGGGTGATTCAAGAAGAGGTAATTTTTTCAATGACCTCTTTTAATAGATCACGTATGAGGCGTGTCAAGCTGTCATTTTTGTTTCGTTCAGTATTGTTTGACAACTCAACTTACGGTCAACTAATAGTCAACATAATCGGCCTACTGAGCGTACTATTCGCAGCATCATCATCTATCTTGAGACCCAGTATTCATTCTTGGATAATATTCGACCGAATAGACCTTGTCCAGCACGCAGTGAAGAAAATATGCCTGTAGCTGAAAGTGTATGCGAATACCATGCACAGTCGATCCGGCGCCGTTCGCAGCATTTCGGACTGAAGTATGGAACGACTTGGCGCATTTAACGTCGAAATCCTAAATTAAAGGCGTACAAAATACAGCTTGTGCAAGAACTGAAGCCGCTCGAACTATCCAAGCAACATTGCTTCGCTTTATGTGTTCTTGAAAAAGTTCCAAGAAGATCCGACGTTTTCGAGCCATGTTTTGTTCAAAGATGACTTCTATTTCCGGTTCAATGGGTATGTAAGCAGGCGAAATTGCCGCATTTGGAACGAGGAGTAAATTGAAGGAGTTCAAGAGCTGCCATT
This sequence comes from Bactrocera correcta, assembly GCA_027475135.1. NCBI lineage: Eukaryota > Metazoa > Arthropoda > Insecta > Diptera > Tephritidae > Bactrocera > Bactrocera correcta. The sequence continues at coordinate 37,410,339 of CM050327.1, forward strand.
TCATCCAAAAAAAAGGTTTGGTATGGTTTGTAGGCCTGTGGAATCATCGGTCCATATTTCTTTAAAATGATGCCGGTAAGAACGTAACCGTCAATGCCAACCGTTTTCGTGCCATGATAACCCACTTTGATGCCTGAAATTGAAACTGGTGCTACCAATCGAAATGCTCGAACGAGTCATCAAAAATTGGACTCCACGTATGGACTAATATTTGAAAGAGATAATCTTCAAAAAATAAATGCCAAGTAATGTTCCTTCGTATTATATTAAACTTTCCCCATTAAATTTGAAGTTTCTGCGTTTATTCTTTAAAAAAGTAGGAAATCTCGAAATGCATCACCCTTTACATACACATATGTATGTATATTCATATGTGTGGCGTTTGCATGTATGCTGTATCCAATAATCTTGTTGGAGACGCTCACGTGTGGCCACAACAAGCAAGGCAATGTCATACAAGTGTCGGCAGACGTGTAGGGGGAAGTAGATTTTAGTGCAAATGTTGCCAAATGCTTGGGTCGGGTGTTAATAGTGTAAACAGCGTGAACACGTGCTCTTCTGCTAAATATTTACATACACATTAACATAGTCACTATGTATGTATATTCATATTTACGTATATGTATGTAACTACAGTGGGGTCTCTTAAATAGAAACATCTTTGTGAAGATTTTTGTCGAAATATTTTAGTGAGCACCCTTTTCACGAAATTTGGCATGGATTATTGTCCAAGAGAGCGCTACAATTTCGGATTATACTTTGCAGATCAGACTACTATACCAAACAGCAGTCATACAACCAACCGATCACAATAAAAACCTTTTATGGAAACATCCTGTTGACGAAAATTGGAGATCGCAAGCGCAGCCATGTCCTTCTCCACCTGGTCTTTCCAACGGAGTGGAGGTCTCCTCTTTCTCTGTTTCGCCCGACGGGTACTGCGTCGAATATTTTCAGAGCTGAAGTGTTTTCGACTATTCGATCGAAATGACCTAGCAAGCGTAGCCGCTGTCTTTTAATTGGTTGAACTCTGTCAATGTCGTCGTATATCTCTTGCAGCTCATTGTTCCATCAAACGTGATATTGACCGTAGCCAATGAATAAAGGATCATAAATCTACCACCGAATCGTTCTCTCGTAAACTGTCGAGTCATCAGATGTTGTCATCATCCATACCCCTGCACCATATAGCAGTACGGGAATAATGAGTAACTTATAGAGTTTGATTTTTGTTCGTCCAGAGAGGACTTTACTTCTCAATTGCCTACTCAGTCCGAAGTAGCACCTGGGGACCAAAGTTATTTTGATTAGACGAAATTATCTACAACTTCGTAGTTATGACTATCAACAGTGACGTGGTTGCCTAGTCGCGAGTGCAACGACTGTTGGTTTAATGACAGGAGATATTTCGTCCTTCCCTCGTTTACTACCAGCAGGTAAAGGTTAGTAGGTAATTATTTACGGCCATTAACTGAGATTATGCAGACACTTTGTGTGGATGGTGTGCAGCAGACATCAAGAAATATTCTGTCATTATTCCCATTACCCAACACTTTCATCTATGTACATCCACTCACAGAGTGTCAGAATACCTAAGGAAACACTAAGCTTTTAGGCTATTTTTGCAATGTATAAATTTTTTTCGACGTCACTGTAATTATCGATGAACATAAACCCACCAATGCCGTTAACCCTGCGCTGATGATGATTTATTATATCTCACTATCCATGGAAGTCTTACCAGCTCTAAGGAGGAACTTTCGTACGAACATACGTATTTACAACGTAACGCTTTAAGCAGTGCTATATCGGTATAATTTCGTACATACAAACATTAAGTGGCATTTTCAACACTTACGCACGATTTGTTGATCTGTAAGCCTCAGCTGCACGGTGGGCGTATAGCGGAGCGTTTGTGTGCGGTTAAGATACTAAGTGGTTGTGTGTGTGGCTGCCTGGTTAGCAGGTTAGTGGCAATATGTCTGTTGTGCGCTGTAATTCGATGCCCGTAGAAGCTCATCGTTCTTTTTCTGAATTTATTTTATTTCAGCTCCTCCTTCTCTTCATATTTACGGCATGCCATTCATTGTTGGCATCAACACATGCTTACAATTGTATACATTTTTCTTTTGTGTCATTTACGTTGAATTGCGCTCTGCTGCCGCCAACTCTTTCTTGACGTAAATTTCGTAGATTGATTGAATAGCGCCGCTGAGAAGTGATTGAAGGTTATAATGGTGTGGCAAGCTGGTTGAGGAATTGAATCTTGGCACTCAAATGGGAAGTGCGTATGTAGACATGTGTTATGTGTTAGATGTACTGTACTCAAATGTAGGAAAATATGTGTTAAGCATGTCTGGCGAAAAATAGAAAATAGCAAAATTAGTTGTATCCTTTTATAAAGTAAGCGATTCCTTGCATTTCTCACATATTTTTCTTGGTCTAACAAATTATATATACATATGTAAGGTATTGTTGTTGTTGCCTGGCAAATGGCATTGAACTTTTTTGTTTGGCAAGAAGAAAAATTGGTAACTTAAGTGACTATAAATAAGGAATTGGGAGCATATAGAGATTTATATACACTGAGGTGCTGAAATAGTACACACATACATACATATGTATATGTTGAGGGATACAATATTTACAATAATACCGGTAGATACTATGTATGTAAAAATACAAAGGTATTGGCAGCTTTACAGCCGATAAAAACAACTTTACGTTACGACCTTTAGAAAAAATTTAATTTATTTCGGTTGATTAAAAAAAAAATGCAATGGATTTAAACGAATTAAAAAAAAAAAAAAAACTTCAGTTGCACCGGAGTTTTTTAATACCCTTCACAAATCGAAAAGTTTCCATACAAGAATTTAGTTTATATGGTTGCTATATGCTATTGTGGTCCGATCGGAACCATCAAATAAAAGTCTTTCAAACGCAGATAAAATTTTTGTCGCTTTTTTTTTTGTTCGGTTATTTAATCGCCGCTTGTGATTGGTTGTTATCTAACGGCAGGCCCAGGAAACGAGCTGTTTTTTTTTGTTCTAAAGTAAGGGTTATCCATGTTGTCGTCGACGTCATCTAGCGGGAGGCCCAAGAAACTTGCTGTTTCGACGGGGTCTGACCAAAGGGAAAGGGGTGTTAGTTGAGTAGGGTTGGCAGGGCATACAAATAGGTGGACATATATTGGATATGTCGGGGTCTATTATGGATAAGTAGGAGTTTAACCTGCCAGAACGAAGCTGCGGCAACTCGATCTCTTCATCTGCCATGGGTGGTGGTTTGACTCCAAGTTTGTCATTCACTGATAGGGTATTAAGAGCTCTACTGTGAATGGCGGTCAAAGTGTGCCGGAAGTGAGTTGCGTCCAAAGTCTGATCGGCGTACTGTTCGATGCCGTCGACGTAGTCAAGGAAGGATGTATTGATTTTCTAAGATGCGGCTACGCTTTGCGAAAATATCCCAGAACGAAGTTCGTTATGCTCTTTAACCATGGGCCTCGTTTATTAAGCGCTCGATCGGAGATATTAAGAAGCATCCTATGATAGTCCGGATTGCAGTATCCTCTCCGTCTGCGTTCCAGGCGACCAAACCGGTGCGGAGTAGTTTAAGGCTGGCCCCTTGATTGCCTTGTATGTTGCCAACAAAGTTCCCTTGTCTTTTTCCCATGAGCTGCCGGCTAGTGACCTGAGGATTTTGTTGCGGCTTTGTATTTTAGAAGTTATAGCGGTCATATCAGCAATGAAGGAGCAAAAGCTGTCGATTGTTACTTCTAAAATCTTACGACTATTGACAGTTTTGAATTTCGACGTCCTAAACTGTAATGCTAAGGTCCAGTTCGTGAGTATGGAAGCTATGTTTAGTGGGTGAGACTGTTAGAGCGAAAAAGGTTGGAAATATAGCCGTTTACTGCACAACTCGGAAAATCTGAGCCGTTTAAATTATTTTGGTTTCTTAGACCACAGCTAGCGATAAGCGTTCCCGGCTCACTATTTTTTCGATCTTACTCTAGAGTTAGTTGCAGTTAAATTGTAATATTCTGGTTTATCGCGAATATCTATGGGCGATCCTGGGAGTAAGGGGGATGTAGGTAGTGGATGCATCACCTGTTGAACTCACCGTGTTGCGGGGGAAGACTGATGTAGCATGGGCTAACGTTCAACACGCTCTACTCACGTGTGCTGCGCAGGCCGGAACATATCGGAAAGTGACACCAGCCAGTACAAGAATTGCCCTTGACTGTTGTAACGACAGACTGTGCGAGGACCCAGGACTTTATAAATGAGTTTCGCATGAGGATTGGAGCGGAATGAAGGTTGGAGAAGATTCTGCCTCTTTGAGCACTTGGCGACCGCAGAGGTACTTTGCTGGTTACTCGACTCGAGTAGCGACGCAAACTGGGAGTAGATTGTATAGCCGTAGAGGCTGCTTGCTAATTAATTGCATAATACGCAATTCCATACAGTAGGTGCCAGAAGTTAGTAAAGCTTTTGCCCCGACGATGTCAAGTAATTTTTATAAATTCTGGACCCACCACAAAGTATTAACGTTGTTAGGGCTTAAAAACAACGACAGTTAAACATTTTTAATAGATTTCCTTCATTTCCTATGAAGAACACATTTCATTTAATAGCAAAGGAATAACATTTTAAAGCTTTTCATCCATTCTTAGTACTTCATTTAATTAACTTAAAACATTAAAATCCATTGTGTCTCAATAATATGATTACATACTAAACGAAATATAGTTCCAACTATATGAGTATTGAACAAGGTTGACTAAGTGAAGCATTTTGAATACATCCACTAATCCAACCCAAGTTGAAGGGTTCTCAAGTCTTGAAATAACGTTCATATTCCATATTAACCATGTGAAGATGTTCCGAAGGGCCAGAACAATAAGGGCAGCACGTGAAATCCATGAGATATGAAACCTACGTGAAGGGAAAAAAGCAATTAGTAGATTATATAACAATGAATGCAGATAAAAGGAAACATTTAACTTTATATTTGTAGGTGTTTATTAGTTATACTGTGTTTAAAACGCTGGGAAATAATACACATATACGGTTCCTAAATTTCGGTCGTAGCGACTACAAACAATGATTTGGCAAATTGTCGCCTCTACATAAATCCTAAAAATTAGTCGGGTTATGATTTATGCTGCTACAATTACAGCATCACACATTTTAATAAGCTGTAGTATAAATATTCACAAAATTACAAAAGTTCACTCCACTTACATTTGGATGGATGCAACACATTTCGGCAATGCGTCCAAAACTAAACATTTTGCAGAAAATGCAAACAAAAGTTTTAGCCTCACGATGGCAAACACAGCCATCTGGAATTAGCTGCTCCAACTCTGGCGTTTGTTTTTGGGAAACATCATCCTTCCGAAGCGGTATATTTTCAATTTTACTCTGTGAACTGCTTTGAAGAATAACTTCCGCTGCAGATGTGTTGTGTTTTCGGACGAGCTCTAAACGATCATTTAAAGAATTCTTTTTCTTATGTCTCGGTGCCATTTTTTTCATAAAATAAATCTTAGAATTTTAACAAAAGAACGATATGCGTCTTCGCAATTATTTTTGTTTTTTATTTTTAGAAAATGGAGTAACTAACGGTAGATAATGTAATAGAAATTAACCAAATTATTCTATTACAATTTATAGCACTTTGGTAAAAATGTATTCACAATATATAAATTAATGAAAGTAAAAAAATCGAATTTAATAATACTCAAATCCTCTACAAATTGTGCGATTTACTGCTGAAATTTCAAGTCGATTTTTTAACTCGCCGTCAACCAATTTGTGTTTCTTTGAACGTGAACATATTTTTGTTCTGTGAATTTTGTTACACATACATTCATGCTTATATGTGGAAACAGTTGTCGTAAATTTTGGGCCTTATTTCAGCAATTATATATTAATGTATTTATTAATATATTTTATTATAGATCTATTGCTGATCTAAATATTTTTTCTTTTGTTATTTTCCTTGAAAAATCAAGTAGGTTTTTGGTCAGGTTTAAAAAAAAAACACTAAAATGGCTAGGCAATCAGTGGGTTTCGAACATACGACATTGAATTACAGTTCCGCACAAACACACTCGGCTGTCAGCAGAAAACTCCATACGTATGTATAAATAAAAGGCATATTTACGTAAACAAGCACTAAAAAGCATCTCTGGTTGCAATAAATATGAAAATGTAAATAAATAAAATACATGAAAAATGAAAAAAGTCAACTATGGCTGCCCCCAAGCTATAATACCCTTCATTGCTGCATTTTAGCATAAAAGATCTTTATCTTGCCTTTTATCGGTCAGTTTGTATTATAGCTATATGCTATAGTTGTCCAATCTGATTGTGGTGATACCTTGGTTGTTTATTATCTGTGCCAACTTTCAAGAAGATACCTTTTCAAATGAAAAACTTTTCCTTAAAAGTGCTTTCGTTTAAACGGTTGGTTTGTATGGCAGATAATGCCTTAACTATACGATATCGCTGAAAAACTTCTCGTTTTAAAAACAAAATTATTATGTTCAACAAATAATTTATTGCAATTATTAAACTACTAATAAGTTTAGGTGCCTAAAAATACAGCACTGTATATTTAAAAGTCACCACATAAGTTAATACACCAAATAACTAGCGTGGTGAGTATACAAAAAACAACCACCAGCACGCTGTGCACTTATTGCTTATTAGCGAGCAATGAATGTATGGCTCGTTGGTCTAGAGGTATGATTCTCGCTTCGGGTGCGAGAGGTCCCGGGTTCAATTCCCGGACGAGCCCACTGGCGCTGTGCATCTAAATTTAAAATGTGCGCAAGCGTATTCAATCTTTTTATTTTTTTTCAAACTAACATTTTTTAAATACTTTCTTGGGAAGCAAACTTGCTTGTTGCTGGAAGAAGAAACTGTCTATTTTTCGATTTTAATTTTTAGATGATTACATAAACACTATGAGTTGTTAGTATATATAGTTTTTTTTTGTATAAGCATGAGTACAAATTATTATAAGAAAATCGTAAAGCAAATAAACACAGGGAAACAATACGAAAGACTAAATGGTGATGACTAATAAACTTCAACCGCAGTACTTGTGTTGGCGTTATCGAACCCTTGTATTAACTGCATGCCAATGTGTACTGCTATTTTTAAACGGCGATATGAAATTGTTTACGAAAAAAATAATAAAAAAAAAAAAAATTGTGCAAAATGCATGTACTTTTCTTGGAATATTTGTGCTTGTAAAGGCCGACTATGACAAAAGCACCCGTCTTTGAATTATTTGCTGATTACCGAATGCACATTTCTTGTGTAAATCGGCATTATATGGAAAAATGTGTGCTTTTTCGAGTTCATTGATAATACTGAAAATGCCTTTTTATTTACTTAAATAAAGAGCTAAGGCCGATTGACATTGAAAATTGACTTCCATTTATTAAAGCACCTTATCGTCAGCATGTGTGCGGCCGTTGGACTCTGACGTGTCCAGACTATTTAGGTGAGTGCGAGTACCTCGCGGCGTGAAGGGCGTAACACAGCGTAATTAACTGTTTAGTTGTGCACAAGCCAGCTAAATAAATGAAAAAAAAAAAAAATGGAATTTTTGACCAACAAACAACAATGCGAAAAAGCGAAAGGCAAACACGTAAATCGAAAACCAATGGAAAATGAAAAAAATGAAGGCGTGAAAATAGCAGCAAATAACATAATTTTTATAACGAATTGTGGAAAATTCAGACTGAACACACTGGCAAAAATAGATAAAAAAAAAGATCAGAAAAATAGTAAATAAAAAAACATAAAAAAAATTAAAAAACATAAAAAAATAAAAATAAAAAATAAAAAAAATAAAATAAAAAAATAAAAAAAATAATAAAAACAAAAAATAAAAAATAAATAAAAAAAAATTAAAAACAAAAATAAAAAAAAATTAAAAACAAAAATAAAAAAAAAATTAAAAACAATAATAAAAAAAAATTAAAAACAAAAATAAAAAAAATTAAAAACAAAAATAAAAAAAAATTAAAAACAAAAATAAAAAACATAATTATAGAAACTAAATAAATAATAAAAACTAAAAAAAAAAACTAAATAAAAACACATATCCTTAAAAATAAACAAAAAAAAATAAACGATAATAAACGAAAATAATTAAATGATAGATTAGAAGAAAACCTAAAAAGATGTAATAAAAAATTAAACAAAAATTTTTAGAAATAAATATAAAATAGATTACGAAAAAAATTGTATATAAATTATAAATAATAAATTACAAGAAAAAAATTTCAATATGAAAAAATAAATTAGAAAAAAAAATTAAAAATAGAAAAAAAAATATATTGGTAAAAACAAATAAAATAAAAAAAAACCAAAACAGATTAGTAGAAAAACAATAAAAATACACAAACAGTTGCGGAAGTAAGAGTGAAAATAAAATAGCCATCAAAGCGGCCAACAATACTATTTTGCTTTTGTTTTCTTTCATTTTTATGTCCTTTTTTTAGAATAAATAAAAATTATTAATATATATTGAATAAACTATTTTTGTTGTTGTTTTGTTAAATCATTTTTAGCATTAAGAGTTTTGTTTTCACTGTTGCTTTCATCGTTATTACTAGCGTTTCGGCAATAAGAGCAAAAGTATGAATGCTATAGGCCGCTATGCTCGCTGGCGTCTGCACTCACGCCACCACGACGTTGTGCATCCACACAATAACGCGTTAGCACGAACACATGATCCCGACAGCTAAAGTTGCACAAATTCATTGACATCCACTGTTTTTTTCTCACTTTACTCGCTGCTATTTTTTTGCTTCTTTCTGCTGCTCCAACGCACATAAGTTTTGCAATACTTATTCTATTTTTTTTTGTTTTATCTTGCTGCTCTGCTTCCTCCACGCTGTTCACATACAGCGTTTGTTTACGGCATTATTAATAATAGCTTAAGTATTTGTTTGTTTGTTTTTGTTGTAATTGTAAATGTAGTTTGCTGTGGTACGTTTTTGTATTTGTAATCTTGTTGTCATTATGTAGTACTAAGAGTAGTAGTTTGTTGTTGTATTTTATAATTAATATTATTATTACGTTTAACCAGTCTATTCATATTCCAAAATGTTCTTGTGGTAAAATAGTAAATAGCTGAAATAAAGAGAAAAGGAACGTATAAAAGAAATTGCAAAATAAGTTATATAAATTTAAGATTAAACATTTGCTGCACCGAAACAACTGCATAGAAGACTAAAACAATATAAACAGAAAATTAAATTCTAAAAACTAGACTTTCAACATACGTACCCCTCACTGTCCAACACTTGCTTCAATGTCGCCGTTGTGATAATGTGATCATCACACTTAACCCAAGTATCTTTATGATGACGCACATAGGCTATATAGTGGCCAGAATCGATGGTGCCTACGTGATTGACCACGGCATATAGTGAGTAGCGAAAATCACCGTATGCATTATTCTTCTCCGACATAAACGGCGTCATATCTAGCTCGACGGGGAATGAAATGAACGTGGAGACCTTCTTGCCAATCAATGTGGATACATGCTCGAAGCGTTTCAAATGAAAACTCGCCACGCTAGGCAGTGTGCGTAGGCTAAACTGCTTTGTTGATTCTTGATACGATTTGCAGGTGGAACATTTTATTTTACCATATTCACCGAGATGTTCGGCGCGTGTATAACGCTCCAAACAATCGATTAGCGTCTTTGGTGTGCTACCACCATGCGCCGTCTCGCCCAAATCCAATGATATATCCCAAAACGGATCAATGGTGGTCGAAACGCCTTTACACTCCTGACAAACGACATCACTCTGTAACATGCCGGTGAAAATTTGATCTATAATGCAGTTACATTGTGTGGGGCAGTTGCTATTCACATTTGTATTTGCGTTCGTGTTGTGACTACCACTACCGGAGCCACCGCCGGTACCGCTGCCACTCGACGATGTGGCATTATTCAATTTGTTGGCACTCTCTACCTCTGTTTTAGCTTTAATGCAGTGGCGATGCAGCACGTCCAGCGTGGCTATAAAAAATTCATGTGCATCTTGTTGTTCATAGCCGGCCAAATGTTTTGCATGATTCCAGATCAAATGCAATAGCCGATGCAATGATAATGGTGAGCGAGAGCCACTGTAGAATTCCTAATTAAAAATAACTAGTAAAATGGAGAGCACTTAATTGCATAATGATTTTCTTGCACAAACCTGAAATAAACGCGAAACCTCACATACAAGACACTTCAATGATGACTTGGCATTGCACTCGTGTCGCTCCGATAAGAAATAATCAGATAACAGTGGCGTATGTATTAATGCCTAAATAAAACAAAAATAAAAAAGTATTAAATCACTTGCAGCCATTAATTATGCAAATGTACCGCTTACCTGCACTATGCAATTCATGAAACACGTGGAGCCGAGATTAATTAAGCCGCGTAAGCCTATTGTCTCATTGGCACGTATACGTCGCCGACGCGGGTTGGCTAATAGTAAATTAGTCTCTTTTGGCGTTGGTATCCATGGCTGCCAGCTAAGACTTTTACTCAGATCTTTCGCTTCCAAACGACGGTTAACACCTGCTATCTCCCTGCAACGCGTATCATAGATGAAATCACGACAAGAGTTGCAATACAGTGTGCCATGTGATAGCTCTAAAGCGATTGAATGCTTTTTCGCACGCAAGTGTGTTGCTATGTGTGCGCCACGACAGCCAAAGTAGATGCAATGGAGGCAAGCATACACTTGTAAACCGTAACTGCCACACTCAAAGCAACAGCAGGAAAGCGCCTATGACAAATGAAAAATATATTAATATATATTTCATTTATTTTCAAAATTTTCACATACATTTTAAAAAATTATCTATGTTAAATTCACACACACAATTGTTTTTTTAATTTTTTTCTACACACCTTTTTCTCGCGAGCATCCTTATTCACACACGCCGAAAAGTATGCATCAATAATGCGAAACGTATCTAAGCTTTGCTCCTTCACGTACGCCTGGAAATGCTTACAGCCCGTCTCACCCATAGTAGTCGTCAACTCGCAGCTTTCGCCAACAGCGTCCGCAGCTGCTGGAGCAGCTTGCGTGCGTCGAACACCACTACTACCTGCTGCTCCACCAGTTCTACCTGTCGTCGTCTCCTCTTGCAGCTGCTGTTGGCTGCGTGTCCTGCGTAGTGGTGGCGTTGCGGTCAGCTGCTTTTCTTCTGTGTCCGCGCCTGCGCTGACGCTAGCTCTACTGCAGCTACTACTACTATTACTATTGTTTCCGCTACCACCGCTTATGCTACCGGCTCCGATTTCAGCTGATGCTGTTACCTTCTTAGCCGCACCACCCGATTTTCTCCTAGAGACTGTTCGCCCAGTCTTCTTCGTTGTCGTTGTCTTTGCAGCACCTTGTGGTGCGCTTTTTCTTTTTTTTCGTTTACCCCGTTCTGCTCCTTGGCTATGTTGCTTTTCGGTGCACCGTACGTCGACACCAACACCACTAACACTAGCACAATTACTTGCACTGCCAACAACACCAACAACGACTGCTTGCGAATCAACAGCACACCGGCCGTCGCTACGATTATCCACACACTTTACGCCACTATTGTCAGCAGTCTCTGTTCCTTCTACTTTTGTGAATTTCTTCCTGGATTTTAGAGCTTTTTTACCTTTACGCTGTTTTCGCACAATTTTGTCGCCTTTTCTGCCTGGAACTGGAGCTAATCTCCAAACTAAATCGATAACTTTGTCGATACGACCTTCTCTTACACAGTGCACAGATTTTCAGCAATTTTATCCAACTTCAATTCACTGCCCTCTGGCGACGCACCGATTCTCCGTTCTCAGTCTTTTTTGCTTTTGTGACCGATTCGTTATTCGATTTTTTCGCCGTTCTGTCCGCATCCGTGCGGCGTACCTTTTCGTTTTCGTTGCCCGTTGACTGGCTTCTCTGCTAACGCAAATGTTTTGTTGTAGTTAACAGATTTCGCTTTTGTGGTTGATTCAGAGAACTTAAGTTCTCTGGTTGATTTTCATCGGCCGCTGCCCTCTGTGTGCGTCGTTCCAGTGACTGAAGCGGCCGATTCTGACAGTGAACACAGCTGAGAAAGTGCCAGCAAGAAGAGAATAAACGAACTAGCGTTATGAAAGAAAGGGAAAACCGACTGTTATAAACTCGCAGGTGAACGAAAAATAACAGCCGGTAAAATAACAATGAACTTGGTAGCACTGTTGATAGGGAAATTTAGCAGAGGGTGTTCTAAGTTTTTACACATTAAAAACGAAAAAAAAAATAATAATAATTTGATAATTTTTTTTATTTAGTTTCTAAAGTTTAAAAGAGTAATTAAAAAAAATATTTTGCTTCAACTTTAAATTATATTTTACACCTCTGTATTTTTGTTTTAGGCGATTGCGTATTTAATTTTTTTTCTTTTTTCGAATAAAATGCAACAAAACTTTTGAAACGATAAAAAAGCAAAAGAAAACATTATGAAACATGAGCGAAGTTGTAAAGGCAAAAGTTGTTTGAATTAAAGTTTTAAATTTTTTAAAATTAATTTTTTTTTAATTATTATAGTCAGATATATTTTTTAAGTCAATTGCAACACTGCGCCAAATTTCCCATATCCAATCACGGCAAACGGTTGTTAGGGTAATTTTGATTCTGCTAGTTTTCGAATTTTGGACGAGCAGCGGGCATATATCCGCGAAATAACAAACTTCTATATTTTAATTGTACTTTTGATTAATATGGATTATGAAAAGGCTGCAACACCTTTGAAGCTATTTTCAGCGGTGCATATGAGCGGTAAAGTGACACATAAAGTGGGTAACGAAAATTTAGAATTAATAACTACTCCCGGCAATGGGAGATGTCATAAAAAATTGCATCCACGTACACCAAGTAAGCAGATAAGTTGTAGTATATCAACCATAAGCAATATTTGTAGTAATTCGTCAAAGCAAATAACTTGCTCCACGCTCATGAGTACGCCACCAGCGAAACGATTTCAACGCATACGGAATCCTTTCGAACCAGTCTTAGCGGAGCGCTTGCATTTACCACTAATAGCCAGGTTTGTGTAATAAATAGCTTTTCTACTTCAATTCAATTAAATAATAATAATGCTTGTGTAGCCCTTCGCTGTTTCAGCGGCCTACAACACCACAACTGTCGTCAACACAATTCGAATGGAATATTGATGAAGTGTCTTCACTGAAACCAGCGCATGTCGAACCACACGAAACACAATTTCACGACTCGCCCGATCCGGATTATGAAGCCAAAGCTCAATCGGCTATAAGTTCTTATTTCAAGGACCATCAAATTGTGCCGAGTCCGGTAGATTGCCCTTTACGCAGTCATCGCATTATACTTTCCGAATTGAATGCTAATACACCTATTACAAAACCAGGACGACGTATACGTGATTGTGGCACACAGACAGAATTATCATTGCCGGTAATATTGCCTCGCGCTGTAGAAGAAGCGCTAATGCCGTATTTTCAGCCACATTTAGCAGTTGCTGATCGGCCAAACTGTGACGCCGATTCGCAAATACGATTTAGTAGTGATTCAAACGCATCTACTTTTAGTGATGCTAAAGATATTTCATTGCGTCGTAAACTTTTCGATATGAATAATATTGTAGTGCTCGAAGAGGGTAGAACATCGACAACTGAATCCAAAACTAAAACAACATATTCCAACTCCAGTCCCTCATCCGTTTGTGGTAAATCCCGTGGTGGTCATTTCGCTATAGTTGGCACGCTTTCAGATTCTATGGACAAGAGTTCATTCGGCTCGCTTTCTCCAATTTCCGCATCTGATGGTCTATCTAACTCACCACATTCGCCGCACAAAAGTCATACTGGTTTGAAATCACGCATACAAACCTTTCTACAAGAACTTGATGATGTAGAGCAGTTGTCACCAATACATCCACCGGTACGACAAACGAGTCGACAGTGTCATGATAAACAGGACGTTACAAGCAAATCACAGCAAGATTCCAAAAATAGTTATCGTTGTAATATTCTGAACCAGAGTGAGGCAAACATAAACGAAGTTACTCCTTTAGCTTGTGTTGATGCTGGGAACGGCAACGGTGAAAAATTTACGCCAGATCGCAGTTCTTCACCATTACGTTTGGCCTATTGCTCCACTGAATCAGAATCGGCAATCGGTCATCATTCCATTGATAGCAGTTTCAATATGAAAATCAGTCGTTTAGCTGTTAATAGTGCGAAGTGTATAAAAACAATAACAACAAACACAGGTCGTGATACTAAGGCACAAGAGCATGATGTATTCGCTCACGACGAAACGCAAGATTTACTTGATGACGATGAAATGCAAGTCTCGCAATTGTCCGCACAAAATTTCAATTGCAGTTCGAGCTCTGCGGATACACCGCGTAGTAAAAGACGTTCAGCAAGTCGCAAAAATCTATCACAATCCTTTTCGCTCAATTGGTTAGATGACGAAGAAGAGCAAGCAGATGATGAAAAGCAAAAAGCAGATAAGCAAAACCTACTAAAATCGCCAATAGATTTGCCGCGCATTGATATAAACATAGTGGATGAATTGATTGTTAAGGAACATGCATTACAGCAGCAGCAACAGCTGCAAAAAGTCAATGAGCAGTGTAGCAGTGTTGATAAGCAAGATCCTGTTGATTCGGCGGAAACGCGCGCTGTATTCTATCGTGTTGATAGTGGCTTTAATGAGATGCCGGCCAGTGGTTGCTGTTCTACTTGCTCCATGGGCGCAAGTCAGAAGAGTGATGGTGGGTTATCGCCAACGACACAACTTGACGTAAGCATGGTTCGTTGCTCAACACCATCAAAGTGCTCAAACACCAACAGCGTTGCAACTTGACGACAGACAATTGCAATATTTAAGTTGCCAAACATATTTCATAAAACGCTCGGTTGTCATCTGCCTTTTTGCATTAGCTAAAATTCTCCCAGCAAAATACTTATTTAATACTTTATATTTGTATAATTCACAGTTATATGCGCGCAATTATTGTTTCGTATGCAATATTCAAAGCCAAGTTTTGTAGTAATTGTAATAATAGCATGTTAGAAAATTGAATAATTTTAAGACTGCCATGATTTTTAGAATAAACAATTTTATATATGTGAGACTGCCGTGCAGCAATAAGCAACCCACCTAAGTAGCGCCATCGCTTTGAAAGTTTGTGCAGCAAATAAAAAGTGGAGCGCCTACTAAAATTCACTTTGCTAGCTGTGTAGTTTTTAATTAGCCTATTTCATTTACCATTTCGTTTACAACAAATATATACATACATTCCATAAATATATAGATTTTATACAGCATCCAGTTAAAATAGTCATTATTCCACATACTTTCTATTATTATATTTTTACTTATACTTTCATTTAGCGCTTATTTCATTTATTTAACATTTCATTATAATTATTGTCAACTTTTCATTATTTTATATATCTGCGTTATGGATGTATTTGTGCACACATATGTAGTTTAATCTCTACTTAACATAATTTAATTTTACATTTCATTTGTTACATGTTATATTTTATAGCTTTTACTCAATCATCGTTTATTTTGAATATTGTGTCACCCGGCGCGTGTAATATTAGTCAATTAATAAATGCAAAAAGCAGTAGGAAATTGTTTGTTTACTATAAATTTTACAAGCGGTCTATTAAGGTGGGTATAGCCAAGTGGCTAAGTTTAAATGCATATTGCTTGAGTTCAAAAAATTAAAACCTTGCTTTGAAGCAAGCAATATTATCCATCACTGTTGTGTTACTTGAGGTGATGTTTTGTTTTAGCCGCATAAAAGATTTAAAAACAACGAACGCGCTATCGATTACTGTACTGTACTGTTTCAAGTAAAAATTTCCAACTGGTGTGCTAAGAGATCTGTGGAGTATTT
This sequence comes from Bactrocera correcta, assembly GCA_027475135.1. Taxonomy (NCBI): domain Eukaryota; kingdom Metazoa; phylum Arthropoda; class Insecta; order Diptera; family Tephritidae; genus Bactrocera; species Bactrocera correcta. The sequence continues at coordinate 37,426,301 of CM050327.1, forward strand.
GAGGTGTCCTGATCCATTCGTTTAACTATTTAAACATTTTTAACTTTAATTATTATTTTTAATAATTTTATTTTTTTTTTCAAATTATATATTTTTTAATTCATTTTTATTTTTTGTTCATTAATTTTTGTTTTTAATGCTTTTTTTATTAATTTTTCTAAAGTTTATTTTTTATTCAATATTAAGCTTTTATCAATTTTTTTTTATTTATTTTATTTTTTTTTTTTAATTTTTTTTTTTAAATTTTTTTTTTTAAATTTTTTTTTTTAAATTTTTCTTGATAACTTTTTAAATAAAATTTTATGTTTTTTAAATTTATTATTTAAATAAATAAAAAAAACAAAGAATATGGAATATTCAATTGGCGCCAAGTAGCGAAAAGAAGAAACGACTGGCGCGCTGTTGTTAACTCGGCTATAAACGCGTAAGCGGTGTCTACGAATGTAAAGAAGAAGAATTAAATTTTTTAGTATTATTTTTCTGTTGTATGTTTTAATTATTCCTTTTTTACATATTTTTTTAATCTTTAAGATCCTTCAAAATCGTTTAACTACTTCAAAATTATAAAAGAATTATTCTCTATAATTTTTAATTGTCATAGTAATATCTGTTCTATTATTTAATGGTTTTTCTACAAAGTTTTTATTAATTGTTTTTTATGCGTTTTTAATTTTCTTTAATATGGTTCTAGTAATTTGTTTTATTCCCACATTTGTTTTCCAGATTTTTCTTTTAATTAGTTTCTTATATTTATAGTTTTTTGGTTATTATTTTCTTTATTTATTATTTTTCATTATGATTTTTTTATTATATGTTTTTAATTGTATATTTTTAAGACTTCAATTTGTGTTATATTCCTTTCCACTATTCCGCTAAACATTGTGAACACCATTAACACTGCGCTAACGAGTAAAAAATTGCAACCGTGTGCCAACAGCTGTTTGCTGATCACTAAAAACGGCGAATTTATCTTCAAAGATATAGAAAAAAATTCAACGCAAGCAACTTCGCTGCTGTGCGTTTATTTTTACAATTTCCCAAAATGCATTTGTAAACTCGTTTCATTTGTTTCGCTTTCGTCTTGAAGACGCGTTGTTATAGTTGTCGCGGCGTTATTTGTGCAATTTTGTGTTAAAATCTGAGTTAGCATATTTATAAACGTTATTCTTTACGTTAATATCCGGTGCGTGATCAAAAATCTTCAAATTTCATTGCTCCAATTTAAAATTGCAGTTATTAATAACAGCAAATTTGTGAAAATCAGTTAAAGTGCAAGCATCGTTTACCAATAGCAGAAAGAAAGTTAAAGCATTAAAAAAGTAGAAAGAAAACGGACACGGCGCAACTGTGTAGAGTGAGTTGTGCTGAGCAAATCATGTTGGCCTATTAGATATTCGCTGATCGTGCTGCTTCTTTTGGCCCGGTTTGTGTGCGGTGTACATAAATCTTTAGATACCGATGCATTTGTGGCATAAAACGTGTGCGCATATGTTGCAACTTGTCAGCTGAGATAAAGTGGAGCATAAATGAAATTTGCTGCCACATTTGCCAGTTCAACGTACGAGTAATTGTATTGAATTTGTGTTGTCTTGCATTTAGTGCAGTCAAAAGTGATGCATATTAAAATATATTAAAATAAGCAAAGAAGCGCTGCTGCGTTGTAAATGTCAAGTGTAAAAAAACTACAAAGTGTCAAAAGCTACAGCCGTATTTGTGGTAACAGCCGTGTTTGTGGCAACAAAGTGACCCCTTTTTTGAATACCAACGAACTGCTGTTATAACTTTTTCACTTACTTTGTTTACTGTTTGCTGTTGCTACCAACAATATTTAACCTGTGTTTCGGTTGAAGTTGGTCAGCGCCGTTGTGCATTCAAGCGTGCAACCGTGTACCGTCCAGCAGGCACCTACTGTGCGAGTCAGGCTTATAGATATAAAATACACAGTACATATAGCACGCCAAGCAGCAAAAACATTAATAGGCAGCCTGTAAACCTTGGCTTATGCAGCAGTTATGTACATCATTTCTTCCTTATCTCCCCGTGCATGACAAAAGCGTAGCGCAAGCGCAACAGACGAAAGTTTCATGCCAATACAATTTGCTGGTGGATAGTGCACCAACTATGTACATTTGTATGTGCTTAGGTACTTACCATTAATAGCCAACTTTGTTTTTTCTGTATTGCTGATTTACCGGCGCACAGGTGCTGTTGGGCATTCTGCGCAGTGCGTGTTGCTGTTGTGTTTTTCGTTTTATTGTGTATTTGTTGTTCATATTCGCGGTATTCAATTTGGTGTTCTTGTTTTTCCACAATATTCGCCGTTTTATGTGCGCACTAAGTTGTGCTTGTGCGTGTTACTTAAAAAAAAAATATTATAATAAAATTCGGCTCAACGGAAATAGTGTGTTTTTAATTAGAGTCAAAAGCTGTGCAAAGTAATAAGTTTTTATTAAAAGTAATGCGTATTTATTTGATTTAAATTCAGATAATTCCAGTGTAAATAAGTGAAAAATATTTTAAAAATAATAATAAAAAAAAAAAATTTAAATACAATGGTGGCAAAAATTATGTTTTAATGGTTGATAATTGGAGTAAAAACGCAATTGCATATTTTTAAGGTAAGTTCTCCGTTCACTAATATTTTATTCCTTTTTAATATTTTAATAGACTTTATGTAGTATTTTAAAATTGTGTATTTTGTATTTTTGTATTTTATTCAAAATCTGATTAAGAAGAGTCACCTATGCAGCTCTATCTTATAAAAAATGTATACCTCCGATCTTTACCTGATTAGTATCTAAAAAAATTGTGTAACATTTCATAATCGGTGCAGCTGCTTCGGAGAATTTTTCCTCACGGACTCTGAAAACAACGTTGCCAGAAAAAGCCTTTACAGTTTTGAGAGCAAATTTCAGTTGGTTAATTAAAAAAAATATTTTTTAGATCGGATTCATGAATGGGGTCTTTTATTTGCATTTCCTAAGAAAAGTATATACTATTCCACAGTAATATAGTATGTATGTACATATGTATATCCGAAACTATGTACATACATACATACATATATATATGCTGCATAAACTTAAAATTTTTGGATATCGTACATACATGTATGTATGTATAGGGGGGTAGTGCGGGGGGAGACCGTTTTGACTCAATTGAGGACATAAAAGCTGAATCGAAGAAGGCTCTGATGGCCTTCGCTACGAGGATTTTTCCAAGTCCAAGTGCTATGATGACTGGAAAATTCGTTGGCATAAGTGTTTTTGTAAATGGACAAAATTCACCTTTCAAATTGATCACAGTAGTATATGTACATATGTATATACATACATAGATAAAATAAGAAATATATTGAAGTTTGAAATCTACAGTGGTTAAACGTGTTAGTTTAACCAAAGTCGAAATTCTAGCCACTGGACGTTCCAAAACACTTTGCTTCCTCTATTAGTAGCAAATCCTACAAATCAGATGTGAACCTAAAACCGGCTCCTGCAATTTCCACGCCCCAAGCCGATTTGTTGTTGTTGTAGCGGCCGAAAACATTCCCTAAATATTTTCGAAAAATGATGTCGAGTTGTTCATCCCACTGTCTGACACGTCTTACTTGCCACAAGCTCACATCTTTTCTCTTGTTTTGGAATATTTCTATCCTAATTATCTTGCCCTTCATTATCATTATTAGTTAATTTCACATCTTACTAGAAGCCTTTCCAATTCTTAAATTTAAAATAAAACCAAAAAAATTGAATAAAATCAGCTTTCACTGCCACCATTTTTCACGCATCTTTACTGCAGCAGACAATCCTCTTTGCATCCATTCCGATTTCACTTGGCTACAAGAACACAACTAATTTGCTAACTAACCTAACGTGACACCAAATCTTACTGGAAGCCAACTTTCTGAAATTTCCTTTTCTACAAATACAACGGTAAACAAGTAATTTATGGGTAAAATTGGCAGCTGCGAAACCAAACACATGGTCACTAATTTCCAATCAGAAAAACGAATGAAAGGCTAAACAAAATCAGATTTGCTTTTAGGGGCAACAACAACAATCGGAATGACCGTTGTTAGTGGTGGCTGCGCACCTGTGTGTTTGTTGTTTGTAAACCAAACGAACTGGACAGGTAACTGTATGGCTATGCAGCTAACTGGTTGTACATATGTATGTATGTATGTATGTTTGTACAAAAATATATCAAATGATTAGAGCCAACATAAATTTTTACATACACACATACGCATATGGCATATGCACTGCAACTGTGGTTAGTTGGTTTCTCTTTTGCGTTGCATTTCGTGCAGTTTAACCGGATTCGCAAGTTGGGAGTTGACCATTTCATGCCATTATTCTAACAAAATTCCTGCCATAATCCGCTTCGAATAGTATAAATTGGAAAAATGCATGCTCTCCATATACATACATACAGTTGTCTACATATGTACATATATAAATATACTAAGTATATAGGATAGTGTGTATGCGGTTATGTGCAACTGAAAACGCAATTTCTACTGCCGTCACTTAAACTGTTCGATTACATGACACACTGACATGCATTCACGGCAACACCGATTACTGGTCACCGATCAAGGGGAGAAGTTCCGTTTGTAGCCGCACATTGGATGGTCACATTTTCAATGAAGATAGAGTACGTATATATTTACATATGCAGTGTAAAAGTGCAAAAATATATGAAATTTAATATGTATAGGGTGCTTCATTTGGAACTAAAGATCTTTACCTTGACAGTGTTCATTGTTTATAACATTCAAAAAGCAGCTTTCTTCCCTTTTTGTCGAATGTTTTGAGTTTTCTCGCACAAACTCATATGTACATATATGTATGTATGTATGTACAGTATGTATGTGTGTATCTTTAAAAATGCAAATGTTAAATCGATTATTTAAATGGTTATGGAATTACAACGTACTAAAGTGTAGAGTTCAGTATATGTGACCTGGTCTACGAAAAGGGGGCTTAGGTGTCAAAAAAAAAAAAATAATAATAAAATAAAAAAAAAAAATAAAAAATAAAATAAAAAAAAGATTTTTTGACACACATATAGTTCTCCATACCATGTTTTTATCAAATATCGAATATCGATCTTCAGCGGGTAAGAAACGACCGACATTTTGGGTAAAATTAAACTTTTAAACCTCGCCAATTTAGAATTTTTGATTTTTTCGATCATAGTTCATTGTACGGACAAAATCTTCTAGAGGGTGATCCATTTCGAGGTTCCCTAGTTTTTTTTTTAAGAAAAAAAAAAACCCAGCAACTTCAAATTTAATGGGGAAGTTTCTCTTTCAAATGTTGGTCGCGGTTACATGGTCCATCGGTTGAGTCCAATTTTCGATGACTGAATCGAAGCAGGATTAGACTTTAGAATTATCATATGCCCACAGAAACGGTGTGATATCAAACGATATTGGTGGTCAACCAACCACCCCAAAATGTGAAATGATCTCTTCGCCGAAGTATGCTCTCAATGAATCCATTCATTGATGCAATGTGTGGGAAGTGATTCCGACTTATTGAAACAAAGATCACAAGTTTCAGGAATCAAATAGTTATCATGGAGCCACACCAAACTGTTATTTTTTCTGGATGAAATGGCAGCTCTTGAATATCTTCAAGTTGCTCTTCGTCCCAAATGCGGAAATTTTGCTTGTTTACATACCAATTGAGCCAGTAATAAGCTCATTAAGTTCACCGCTGTCAAAATTTGGGTCGAAAACGTCTGATCTTCTGGTATTTTTTCAAGAGCCCAAAAGCGAAGCGATGTCGCTTAAAATGCGCCCAGTCGTTCTAAATATATGTACGTCAGTCCTAGTTGCTATGTATCTATTTTTAAAACTTAAGTTAAGCCCATAGTGAGTCGGAAAGCATACCAAGTATAATAAAAAAAATTCTATAGCTAAAATCTGTTAACTAACTACTTTACTTGTGCTGATTATGCCTTAGTACTTGTAGCTCTTATCAAATGTTCTAATCTGCAACAATTTCGCGGTCAAAAGAACCTTATCTAATCTCTTAGTGGTGATAAAAAAATTGATTGAACATTTCCGCAATATGTACTAGCTTCCTGAGTTTAGGCGTCTTTTAAAAAATAAAGTTCTTCGCTTGGCTTCCTCACTTCATCTTTTTCAAATGCTCCTCTCTCGGAGATTTTAGCGCAGCTATGGGTAACAATCTATGCCGAAATTCGAAAAGATAATCTGTCAAATAAATAAGTTTCTTGTACAAAAACTTGATTTCGATTTTTGAAAGTTCTTCGAACTGAACAATTTGTTAGGAGTTTGAAGCTTTGCCTCGGACAATAAGTCGTCCGAAATTCCATGAAGATATCTCATAAAATAAATAGTTTTCCATGCAGGGACTTGATTTAAGTAGTTTAATTAGTTTGTGCGGCAACTATATCTTATAGTGTTATAATATAGGAGGTTCCGACAAATGAATTTGGGTAGAAAAAATTTCGGATCAATATCTCAAAACTGAAGTACAAGACGAAAAAAGGCTTGTTTGAAACCCTTAAAACCCTTTCACTTGAGAAAAATGAAAAACTTAGAACAAAAACAACAGCACTTTTAAGTTTCAAATCAACAGCAACTAATATTCGCTTCATAAGCCGAAAATAAAATCTGGTAACACCTTGCAGATTTAAACATAAATTCTTTTATTTACAGTAAACTGCTATAACAGTCTGAAGCACCCCATAAACAATATACATATCGTATCTATATACATATAATATATTCATACATACATACATATGTATATACATTCAGAAAGTCGCATTCACGCGTTCACACACTTGACCAATTTATTTCGTGCCATTCGTAACATATCACTCTTCGGCCTCTACCCAAACACCGTCTGCATCCTCTCGCGTCGCTTTATTATAATTTTTAATGGCTATGTTGTTTTTGTATTTGCTTTTAAGTTGTTCCGAAATTTTGCATTTGGTCAAAAATTTTGTTTGCAAATTACAAATCCTTCCAGCTTGTCTTCTGTGTGCCTTAAAGTTTGTGTGTGTTTTTCTTTCAAGACATTTATTTGATTTTTAGCCTCCGTTATTTGTTTGTTTTTTTTGGATCAGCTGTTGAGTTCTTCCTCAATGTATTGTTTGCTTTAGTATAAAGTGTATTTTCGCTTTCGCATTTCTCTCAAAACCTCAATTCGTTTGACTAGTGTTTTTTTAATTGATTTAGGTTCATTTCCTTGAATTTCATTATAAATCCTTCAATTTATTCACTTCATTGAATTTTTAATAATATTGTAATAACAATGGTACTTGTGGCTTATGCAAACTGAATCGATTTGGGTTCTGTGAGCCCAACTGGATTAGTCTCTTTTAGATTACTCCGTATGTATGTTTTGTTTCTATAACACCTTTGGTCCTCGATATATGAACTGTAATTCTATATTATATTTGCTCGAGCTTCTTTTATGATATTAGTCGTATGTGTCTTATAGTTAACTAACAATTGTAGATTCTACTTGTTTTAGTTTCCCTGAAAATGACGAAGATATTTGTATTAGCTGCTTTTTCATGTAAGAAGTTAATAAGAAAACTTGATATCGATTGCAGGGAGACGACGTACTTTATCTAAAATTTTAGTTTCTTATTCAGAGAGTTTTTGAACTATCGTTCTCCAAAATCGTATTTTGAACATTCTCGAATAGGTCGAATTTTTCTGTATCTAATACATGAATAATGGGTTTGGTGAAAGCGTTTAAATACCATACCTTTTGTGAAACGTTATGTAAAAACCTTAAGTTTTCTTCTACAAGATTTTTTTACAATATCCACAGAAACTTGGTAGTGAATGTAGAAATTTAAGGAATTGTGTTTGACAATGTTTACTATGTATTTTGACCAAGTATCAAAACCATTTGACTAATTACCACCATATACAGTGGCGGACAAAAGTCTACATACACCCCTATTTTCATTGACATGAGAATACAAAAAGTTTTTGGAAAAATGTATTTATACAGTTTTATTCTAACATTTATTATAATAACGATTAACTAAAAAAATTCGTTATTTAGCATAAAACAACAAATTTAGGGAAAAAACTCAAAAATTGCTTTGAAAAAAGGGTCTGCATACAGTTCGAATCTAATACTTTGTACATTGTTATATTAACAGTAAGGTACCGTTACCCCTTTTTATTTTATTTCAGTATGTTTATTATTTGGCATTTATTGAATGTAGTTGTGGTTTAAACACTTCAATAGCTATAATGGCTCCGAGAAATGAAATATCAATTGATGTAAGAAATTTGGTGATAAAACAAAGAAAAGAAAAAAAGTCATATGGTAAAATTTCTAAAATTTTAAACTTGAGTCGAGCAACAGTACAGACAATTATAAAAAAATTTAAAAATAATGGTTCCAACGAAAATAAACCACGCAGTGAACGCCCAAAAAAACTGTCTCGTAGAGACGTCAGCCTGATTCTCAAAGAAGTAGACAAAAATCCAAAAGTAAATGCTCCAAATTTAGCCGAACGCATAGCAAGTACGTCACAAAAGAGTATCCATCCAAGAAAAATAAAAAAAAACTCTAAACTATAACAGATTCCACACTAAAACACCACGGAAGAAACCTTTCATTTCTGAAAAAACCGGAAACTTCGAGTAAAGTTCGCCAAAAAACACAAAGAAAAGGAAATGGATTTTTGGAAAAAAGTTTTATTTGTAGATGATTCTAATTTCACTCTTTTTCGTATGGATGAAAGGGCTAAAATTTGGAAAAAAACTAACGCTACGAACCGAAGATCTTAGTATCAATTGTGAAGTTCGGTGGCAGCAGCGTAATGATTTGGGAGCTGTTGCGGCCTCTGGAATTGGAAAGTTGGTCTTTATTATGAAATGGACGGGTTTAAGTATAAGTCTCTGTCGGAACATAATTTGAAGCCTTTGGTGGATAATTTAGGGCTGGGTTCCGGTTGAATATTTCAACAAGATAACGATCCGATGCATGCGGCGCAAATTGTTAAGAACTGGTTGCTTTATTATACTCCAAGGCAATTAAATACACCAACCTAAAGTCCAGATTTTAATATTATTGAACATATCTGGGAGATTTTGGAGCGTAGAATTAGAAAGCACCTAATTTCTAGCTCTGCTATACTCTAAGAGCGCATTTGGCACCTTGGAGCAGCATTTCATCTGCAGCGTTGACAAATTCAGCAGAATCACAGAATCAATGCCACGGCGTCTTTAAGCAGTTATAGATGCCAATGGGGGGCCCAACTAAATACTAAGACGTCTTAATAATTAGCATTTTGTAAAGTTTTCGCACTGAACTAAGATATTTTTGTCAACACAATTTGTAGTTTTGTATTAATTAATGGATTTTTTAAGGTTGTTGTTATTAGAAAGAAGATTAGAATAAAGTTGTATCAACGCATTTTTCTAAAAAGTTCTTGTACTCTCACATCAAAGAAAGCAGGAGGTGTATGTAGACTTTTGTCCGCCACTGTATGAGAAACTAATAAATTTGCTTGGATTTTTGAAATTCCAAAAAGATATGTGAACGTGATATTATTTGAAGAGAAAAGTAAACCCATAAATATGGTCAAACCAATATATAGATATTAATTGAGAATGTTTTTAAAAACAATAAACAGGTTTTCGATAATTAAAATTTGTTTTTCTTTTCGAATCCCAAAGTATAGTATAAAGGGTAACCTACGTACATATATAAGGTCAATGTTCTTTGCATTAATTTATTTTTTTATTTTCTTATCTGCCAATATTAATTGTTTTTTTTTTTTTTTTTTTTTGTAATATGATTTACCACTTTTCCTTTTCACTTTAATTCTTTACGTTTGTCTCACTTTCGCCTTTTTTCATACCTACCCACCTGTTGCACCGTTATTTAGCCATTTGTTTTTATTTCTTATTCCATCATTGCACATCCAGTTCAGTCATAAACCTCTTGAACACGAAATGTCAGAAAAAAAAAACAACGTTTTTTTTAAAACACACATTTTTAATTCGTTGGCATTACTAAGTATTTTACTATTATTGCTATTATTATTAGCACTTTAATGCTTCCTTTATAACTAATTTACTTAATAAAAGCTTCGTGTTTGTTGGTGGCGGTGCACTGTAGCTCAGTCCTCGTGTTTGAGAAGTAAATATGTATATGAAGCCACGTATGCATGTGGGTTTATAAATTTATATACATACACACATTATATATGTACATACGTATGTATGTGTAAGTGTTTGCCAGTAGCGTGATTTTTTCTTCTTATTTAATTTTCTTTTGCTCTTCTATTAATTCAATTAGTTACGTGTGAATTATTATTTGACGCGACTGCATCTACTGGTCTGATGATTCCAGCTCATGAGTTGTGTATATACATATTTGTACACACTATCATGCCTGTCTCTCATATTTATCGCAGACAAATAGCTAATCGCATAACGGTGATAAAAACACAATGGAATTTTGTGCATTAAAAAAAGCCCGTTGCGGTTGGAACTCATTCAAAACATATTCTATAAAGAAAAACCACATTTAATAGCAATGCTTATTTGTTGTATATTTTTTTTGCTTTCGGCAATGCTTCAGAAAATCTGTGTTAATTGCAATTGGTAAATAAATAGCTAAGTATGTTCGAAAATATTTGTAGGAACGAGCTTACGCGCTTAGTCATCGCAACGGAAAATCCGTAATTATCTTGTTTTCTGCTCTGTTTTTCTTCTTCTAAGTTTGAAATTCCTCATCTGTCACATGTTTTGTCATTCTGCGGAACTTGTCATATGAAATATTTTTAGAATGACTGTTAATTATTGATGTAAAATACAATCGGCTTTATTTTTTCTTTGAGGAAAAAGTAACTGTTTCTTTAACCAAGTATTTTATTTTGCCAATTAGTTCTGTGTAATAACCACTAAGCGCTCAGTCACAATGAATTTGTGATTTCTGAAGAAGATCTCAGTATAAGAGTGCAACAAACTTAGATTCGAAATTTCGGCGAAAGATAAAGTTACCAAATAAATATTGAATACTAAATTATAAATAAATATATGAGTCTCATAAAGGCCTTTACATAAGTGCCATACATAAAGTGTCCTTCCAAGTTTTAGAAAGGGCGGGTCAAAGTGTGAAAATGAAGTACAAGAACCTTGGCGGGCTTGTAACGACTAATAACTTGTGAAAGATTTGTCATTAACCTTGACTAAGACTTCTTATAACAATTTATAAATTCCATTGATCATATATTGGGATAACGAGCAATTCGTAAAATAACTCAACAAATTACCGTTGTATTTGAGCATAAAGCATACTTTTAATAGATGATTTTCAAACTCATAGGTTTTCTTAGACCTCCACTCATAAATACTTTCCTATTGTTGTTGTAATATTGGCGAAACCATATTATCGAAATAAATATCCCAATATACTGCTAACTGTTTCAATTATTTTTAGTTCCTACAATTTAGGATATTCCGTAGTGTCACCTATAACTAACTTTTAACTGACTAGTTTACCTTAGAGCTTTTCGATTATTTCTGGAAACAACTCACGATGATTGATACTTTTACCTTCACTACCGCACTCATTCTTTTTTAATTAAGCCATAACTTCTTTAAGGTGATTTTTTGACAGATTACGCGTGAGTCGTGTCAAGTTGTCATATTATTTTTGTTCAGTATTATTTGGCATTTCATCACAGAAAGAATTACGCTTGAACAACTTACGAAAATTCACGATCGCACACTTCGCTTAATTTATGGTCAACCTAACCGGGCTACTGAGCGTACTATTCACAACCCCATCACTCATCTTAAGACCCGGCATTCTATATTGGATAATACTCGACCTTATAGACTATGTCCAGCAAGCCGTCGGTAGCCAAGGAAATAATGGTATAGCAGCCGTAGCTGAGAGTGTATATGAAGACCGTGGAGAGGCGACTCGGCGCCGTTCGCAGCAACTCGGATTGCCGCATTTCACGTCGATATCTTAAATTGAAATCGTGCAAAGTACAGTTTGTGCAAGAACTGAAACCGATCGACGTTCCCAAGCGACATCGCTCTATGGGAGCCTGATAAGTCCAAAGGAGATCCGACGTTTTTGAGCCAAATTTTGTTCAGCGTGGAGACCAGAAATGGCTCTATGGGTATGTAAACAAGTAAAATTGCTGGATTTGGAATGAAGGGCAAGCTGAAGAGATTCAAGAGCTGTCATTTCATCCACAAAGAAGCAACGGTTTGATGTGGTTTGTGTGCCAGTGGAATCACCGGTCCATATTTCTTCAAAAAAGATGCCGGTGAAAACGTAACCGTCAATGGCAACCGTTATAGCGCCATAATAATCGAACATTTGATGTCTGAAATTGAAATTCGTGATCTCGGCGACATTTGATTTCAATAAGACGTCGTCACTTCCCTCACACCGCATCCATCAATGGTTGGATATACATATGTATTGATGGAATTTTTTGTGAGCTGATAATTTTACGTTTTGGACCGATCTATTTTTCACCAAGATCGTGTGACTTTTCCATTTGCGGATGTGTATAATCTAAAGTCTATGCGGACAATCCCGCTTCGATTAAGATCTTGGAGCAAAACATCACGCGTGTCATTCGCCAGTTACCAGTCGAAATGCTCGAACGAGTCATCGAAAATTTAAGTCATCGGATGGAACATCTGAGACGTAACTGCGACCAACATTTGAAGAAATAATCATCAAAAATTAAATGCCAAAGAATGTTCTTTCGAATAATAACAAACAACGTATGGAATCTCGAATTGGAACCTCCCCTTATTATCATATATTGAATTCAACAAAAATTTGTTGCTACTTTTACATTTACGAGTACAAATTAATGCACCAAAAAGTGCCGATTCAAACACGAGTTTAATTTGATTTATGCCAGTTACTTGTTCGATTTCCTACTCTTCATATCACACTTATATATAATATTAATACATATGTATACTTAAATATAAGTATGTCATTAGATTTATGTAAGTAAGTAATTATCTCATTGCGAGGGTTCTGTTATATTCTAAAAATGAAAACAGTTATACATACATACACACCTAACTACCTTATCGAATATTTATGTTAAATAGTATACTGAATGCAACGTGAATACCGGCTACGAACCCAAATGAAGCGCTGCGAAACGGTTCAACGCTGTTGTGTGCCCGACCAGCAGACCAACTGGCACTCTACTAATTGATTACATCACTATTGCTAAATAATTGTTGTATTTGTTGATGTTGTTTGCTTACAGCAAGAAATTGTGAAAATCAAGCTTGTGTAGAATAGCCAACGGCATGCTTAGACGGAAAGTTATTAAAACTCGTCCCACAATTCCCCGTCTCCGTTGGTTGCTGAGAAATATCATAAGTCGGTTAGACATTCACGCTAACAGACTTTTCCACACTTCCAAGTAATATGTGTTTTGCTATTATTAAGTTTGGGCTTCTTTGAGCTTAAGCTTAGTACGCGCTCGCGCCAGTTGCCAGTAACCTCTGAACAATAAAGACCAAATGGCAAGCAAGAAGCACAACAAAATGTAATCAACTAAAGTCTTAAGATTTTTGTATGCTGTTGTTCGACATGTGAACAATAATTAAGCTAAGGTGGGTTGATAAGTTCGTGCGCTAAGAGTTTTAAAATTTTACCGTGCCTTTCTTGATATATGCTTCTGTATACTCCTATACTGCGGAACTTGTCATATGCAAAATATTTTTTGACTTTATTATTTTATAGCTTCTGATGTAAAACACAATCCGCTTTATTTTTCCTTTGAAGAAAAAGTAACTTTCTTCAACCAAGTATTTTTTTGCCAATTAGTTCTGTGTAATAACCACTAAGCATTTTTGAGTATTTTGAACAAAAACAATAGTTTTACGATCTATCCACGCTAAGCCCTCGTAAAAAGATTAAACTAGTTTCATATATTAGGTGGTCAAAAGATCCCTTCATTTTATCTTGCAAATCTTATCTACCAAACTTCTATTGCATATAGTCTCTAACCATAAGCGGGTCCTAAAAAATATGTTAAGTTACTTTCTTAAAACTGTGAGCAATTGCATACAAATTTTGTGTTACGCGAAAAATTGCTTGTTGGCCGATAAAGAGATATCGAATATCATGTACATACATATGTAACATAAGCTTTCTGATAAGAAGTACTGATAGAACAGTCAAGTAATACAGTTTTTTCTCAAAACTTTCGGGAAACAGTGTCAGACCTGCGGACCAATTGCCTCTATTCTTTGCGAGTTCACACTAATTGCGCATAAAAAGTGCAAACAGGTCGCTATGCGCTTGGTCTTTCCGTTCGATACGTGGGCGCTCTTGCTTCCGTTCTGCACTCAGGGCTCTCAAGTCGAAGAAGCTTTTAGCGGGAATATATTTTTCATGGGCCTGGAGTCGAAGGAGCTTTTGAATGTATATGATTTAACTATACCCAAGTCGCTTATACAGTTCTTGGTTTCATATTCTCACGAGAACAGCTCCAAACATCTCCCGAAGTACAGTTCTCCCGAGTGCTTTCTCATCACGGATCCTCATCGTGCATGTTTTTGCACCGCATAGTAAGTAAGACGGAAAGAATAAGAGACTTCTAGAGCGTAATTTTTGTTCGTCGAGAGAAGGATCTGCTTTTTAATTGCATACCGATCCCAAAGCAGCACCTGTTGGCAAGAACTATTTTACGCTTGATGTCCAGGCTTGGATTATTGGTGCAATTTATGTTGGTTCCGAGATATGCAAAGCCCTTAACTTTTTCCTGGCTTTGAAAAGGCTGCTCCGATGGCTCTGTTGTTAAGGTCTAATGATGTCAGTATCAACTGCATACGCCAATAGCATTGTACTTTTAATATATAGACAGTGCCACAGCGGTTTAGATTACCAGCCCATATTACTTTTTCCAGGATTATATTGAAAAATACGCACGAGCGAGAATCAGCCTGTCTAAAACTTCGTTTGGTATCGAACGGCTCGGAGATGTCCTTCCTGATATTAACTAGCCTGATGCTTGTACTCAACGTCATTTTGGATAGCCGTAAGAGTTTCGCAAGGAAACCAACTTAGGCGTCGAAAAGGCAGCTCCTATCACTGCTATTAAAAGCGGCTTTAAAATCGAAAAAAAGGTTATAGGTTTCCATCTGTTTGTCAACCGTTTTTAGGAATACCAAAGAAGCCCAAATAAGAATCTCAAATTTGATAGATATTCCAACAATTGACGCTTCTCAGCGTTCAATGTCAAAAGTTCAGTTTTGAAACATTTGTAGGCTGAGTAGTTTTTCTAAAAAAATATCTAGTTCAGAGTCCTTAGGGCTTAAAAAAATTGTCTCACTCCAGAAAGACTTGTTAGTTGAGCATAAACAAATACAAGAAAAAAAGTATCCAAGGCATAATTAAATAATTTTTTTTGGCTAGTCCGATATTTCTGAAAACAATAGAATTTACATGGACGGAACGGAAAACGCTTGTGTTGCGGTCAATTCTTTCATCCTTTTTCAATTGTAAATTCTATCTTTACAAGTGTTACAGAAATTAAAGCAACTATTTGAACCCTGATTTAAGCGTTGCTGTGCCACTAAAACTTCGCCTTGAGAAATTTTTCGCTCCCACGTAAAAACAAATTGCGCAGAACAAAAGAAAAATTCATTGAACAAGTAAAAATGACGAAGTATGAGAGAAAATAAACATTATTGGCAACATATATTGATATAAATAACGAAAATAAGCTAAAAAGTTACATTTACAAAACACTTAAAGAATTAGCTGAAAAGAGAGACCAAAATGTGCTCCAACGAAGCTAATACGGTATACAGAGAAATATATACGAAAGTAGAAACGACTAATAGCAAAACTTAAATACTTCTCAGTGTAAATGAATACCGTGCAAATCACCTGCTATTCCAGTTTTACACACAATAACTCAAAAACAAAGTTGTTGTGTCACAGTGAACCGCGCTGACACGAGCGACAGACCTCTGCTGCACGGAGTGGAGCTTAAATAATTTAGTCAGCAGCAGCGATTAAGTAAAAAAGCGCAAAAAACAGCGAAGAACCTGAGCAGCAACTGCAAATTACTCTTTGCCGCCGCACCGGTTACTCGTGTCAGCCAGAGCCCAAACAATCAGCGAAGGCAGTGAGCGAGCTAATAGGATTAAAATATTACAAAATGCGCAACGTGATGAAGAAACCGGTACGAACGAGTGGTTAAATGGGCGAAAAAATGTGTAGAACTTTTACAAAAATAACGTTTACTGCAAGTACTTAAGCAGCAACAATTACTGATATTTACAAAAAAAAAATATATATAGTAAACAAGTGGCACAGCTATTAGTAAAAAAAAAAAAATAATCTTGCTGCTGTTAATTATTGGAGAATTAGTACATTTAAAGCTAACGTGCCAATTTTTTTCAAGAAAATCGGTTCGTGTAATGAGTGTCATATTATTTTTTTGCCTCACTGTAACATTTTTTACAGTTATGATAAGCTGATAATTAGCTTAGTTTTTTTGGAAGGCGTTTCGGTAACACGTGCCACTGATTATTGTTTTGGTATGCCGTTGATTCGCAAAAACATTTGTTTCGAAATGTTGAGATATCTTTATTATAAATATATTTCTTCGCTAGTACAGATTAGTTTGAGGACAACAAAATTTAAGAACTTCTAGAAAATACCTTGGAATTTAGAGACGAAATTGCTGATTTTTGACATAATATCTTCTGGATATCGGCTCAAAGTGATAATATTTCATTATGTATTATTTTTACTAGTTGATTACTAAATTTTTCTTTCTCACAGGGATGTAAGAATATGAAGATTGTCCGCTGATGAAAAACCTTTCCCTTGACTGTGAGATCGTGCCAAAAATAATCTTTAGCCTTGTCTTAGAGCACTAATCTTAAAAAGAAAAACGTCAACATTTTTATAACATTTCATCTTATCGTTCTCGCGTTATTGGTCTCAAGCTGACTTCGTTTTTTGTTTACAGCGACAAGAAGAATGTCTTGAGTCTTGAAAAAAACAACGTTAATGCAAAGCAATTTAGAATTATGTCTGTTTTTATTTAGTCCGTTCGGCATAAAATATTTACGAATGACTGAACAATTAAATTACCGAATAACTAAAGAAATTACACAAAAATCACCAGATTTAGTCCTATTTCATCTTCTGCAGCCTCAAAAATTGGTTCCTTGCAAAGGATTTAATGGAACCAGGAGGTCAAAATGGAAATAAACGACTATTTTGAAGGTTTCGAAGCTTAACACTACCGGGTATGGAAAAGTTGGAAGACCGTTACAATATGAAATGTCATTTCCTTAAAGCCTATGGTTTAGTGAGGGATTTTGTCAAGTGTGAATTAATTTTTTCATTAAGGGGGTATTCTGATGAATTTTAGGCATTTTTAAACTAAGATAAAAAAAAATGAACAACATTTTTACTATCCATTTTTTTTATATATATGTTATGTATTTACTATCCATTTTTTTATATATATGTTAGGTATGTACGGGCCGGTGGAGTGGGGGCTTCAAAACAAATGGTGTGTCCTAGTTGACGTGATTTCAACCCTTGTAGAGACCTAAAACACAAAAAACAATAAGATTCTTTATTGGTAACGATGTTTTTACCGGGTTGACCATTTTCAAAAAAAATAAAAAATGGCGTCGACTTGAAAAAAATTTTTTTTTACCCGATTTTTTCGATCTTTTCGAATTTTTTAAAAATACTTCAAATCAAAATTTTTGGAAATCCAAGGCAGACACGATAATGCAATGTATAAAGAAGATATATACCAAAATCGGTTCAGTAGAACTTGAGATATCATGTCAACCTCCTCAAAAAAGTAGTTTCGAGAAAAACAGAGTTTCGCGAGGAGGAGACAATTCTAGTGAACACGGACGCCACGTCACAAAATCGGCCGTATCTCCAAAAATAAGTCGAATTTTGAAAAATCCTTCCAAGGCCATATTTTTGAAAGTCTAAATTTTCAAAATATGCAAAAAAAAAAAAATAGATTTTTTCAAAATCCTAGACCAGAATACCCCCTTAAAAACGTTTGTGTATTAGTAAATCATGATATCACATGAGTAGAATATTCTTTCTACCTTTCTTTTAACTTTTCCATATTACATTGGCACTGGAACTACTACTTAACAAGTTTTATATTTTCTTAACAGCTTCATATTTTCTTAACAAGTTTCAACATTGGGGTCATTATCCAGCATGAGCTCCCATTTTAAGATCCTTGACATATGGTAGTCTGAAGCACACATTTTTTCTTGTACTTAGAATATCGAGCCTACTGCTGAGGTGGAAAAGCATCCCCATTTCACCATGTTTGATAGTTTTATGTTGTGTTTAGGTTTAAAGAATATTTTTTTAGTGTCTTACGTCCATTAATTTCTTAATTAAATTCTGAAGGACTTCTGCTTTACAAAACAGTCGTTTTAGTATTTTACTACTAGAGACTTAGAACTTACTTAGCTGAGCGTGCCTTCAAATCCTTTTCAATTAATCTTCTTTACTATTCGTCTAGATCCACAAGTCTCTCGACAAAAAAAAATCCTTTTATTACTAATCAAAAGATCGTTAAATTTTTGGGATGTGGCTCGCTTCCTGATTGGTTTCTCCGTTGCGTTCTTAAAGTTCATTTATGTATTCAATAATTCCATTTGATTATTTCCTTTATTTTTGAGTTTTTGTAGTCTTAACAGGGTATGTAAAGATAGCCACGAAATTTCTCACACCCAGAAGGAAACGTCCGAGATCCTATAAAATATTAGGTTGTCAAAAAAGTCTTCCGGTATTTTCGCTAGTTGGCGCTGAAAGCGCGTAGTTCTACTTTTATTCGTCGCATCGGGTCATGCTATAGCTTTTTGGAAAGCTCATTTCACGCGCTAACACGTGTTTGATTGATTGTCGTTTCTCTTAAGTCGTTCGTCAGTTATAGCGTCGCAAACATGAATCAAAATAAAGAGAAAATACGGCATATTTTACAGTACTACTACGATAAAGACAAAAATGCATCTCAAGCCGCCTATAAAATTTGTGCAGTTTATGGACCCGATACAGTTTCCATTTCCACTGCACAACGATGGTTTCAACGTTTTCATTCTGGTGTAGAGGTGGTCGGAGATGCGTCACGCTCCGGAAGGCCTGTCGTCGAAAATTGCGATAAAATCTCTGAATTGGTCGAAAGATACCGGCATAGGTGCAGCCGTAGCATCGGTCAAGAGCTGGGCATGAGGCATCAAATCGTTATAAACCATTTAATTTTCCATTTTTTTTATTAGGTTGTCAAAAAAGTCTTGCGGTATTTTTATTGAATGATTTATTGAATTTATTTTTCTAGTTAAGGAGCATAATTAACTCCTCTCCAAGCAGTTCCTGCTAAGATGTTTTCGTAGAAATCATCTTGCAGCTACCAGCTTGGAGCGGAACCGCCTCTTAGGAACATTAAAAAGTCTTTCATTAAATAAGTCGACGACATCGAACAGTACGCCGACCGGACTTTGGACGCAACTAATTTTCGACAGATACTGACCGCCCTTCACAGTGGAGCTATCAACACCTTCACCGACTCCCTTCCAGTGAATAGCGTTCTTGGAGTCAAATCACCACCCATCGCAGACGAAGAGCTGGAGTTGCCGTGAGAAGCGCGAGTGCCCCTAGCGTTGCTTCTTTCTGGATACTGTTGCAGGTTAAACTAGTACTTGTCCAAAATAGATCTCAACATATCCAATATATGCCGTGCATGCAATGAGTCTCCGCATGACACTGGCCACTCTTTGCATGCCGTGCCAACCCTACACATCTAACACCCCTTTACCTTTGGTCCAACCCCGTCGACACAGCACGTTTCTTGGGCTTCCCGCTAGATGACGTCGACGACAACATGAATACTCCTTAACATCCTTCTAGGGTTGATAACCGTTATAAAAATAAAAACATCAAATTCAAGTCCCTGTACGGAAAATTTTTCTATTTTACGACCAATTTTCACGAAACTTGACGTGGATTATTGTTAAAGGTAATGATAAAATTTCTGTACAAAACAATCAGGTCATACTAATACTATAGCATATAGCTGCTATCTGAACCGAACGATCAAAATTAAGTTCTTGCAAGGAACCCTTTCTATTTGTGAAAGGTATTCTAACTTCTGTCTGAAAATTTTCACACGGCCATTTTCCTACAAGAAGCTGCTCATTTGTTGAAATCACCGAAAGAACTCACTAATTGATCGGAATCTATTCTTTCTAACTTTTTTATTTGACTAGATATATCGAAATTTAGCCTGGCTAGTTATCCAGAGCATCCTTCAATCTTTGAAGAAATTGTTCAAGTCGGACCGCTGTAGCAACTGTCATACAAACTGAACGATTGAAATAAAGTCCATTTGTACGATATTTTCTCATTTTACAAGGTGTCTTCATGAAATATAATATGGTTTACTGTCCGAAGCAACGGTACAACTTTCGAAGAAATTGTTCTTTTGTGGAAAACTTTTTCATTTGACGTGGTATCGTTACGAACCTTAACACATACAGTGTTCCAATAAAGTCTTCGTACAGCACCTAATAAAAAGATTATTGATAAAAATCGGTAACACATTTAAAATTTTTAAAAAATTTTTTAGTGCGTATTTGTTTATGACATATTTCATTACATAGTAAACGAAAAATAAATATAATTTATTACATTGTTTCAAAACTATACATAATATTTGAAAAAATTGCATTATTTAAACTCCACTAAAGTCTTCGTACATTATATTTAAAGTAAAATAAATTATAAATATATCCATTTTTTTGATTGATTTTAATATTTTGTGGGATAGCCCTTGTTTTTAATAACGGCTTTAAGGCGGTCTGGCATTGATTCCACAAGCTTTTGTGTATAACGTACATCAATTTTCATCCATTCCTCTTGAAGGACTTCTTTTAGACGAGCTTTTGAACTTATATGATGAGTCCTGATCCGTTTTTCGAGCAAGTTCCAAACATGCTCTATTGGGTTAAGATCAGGACTCTGTGGTGGTGTTTCTAGTAAATGGGGGACATTGTACGCCAAGTACATCCTTGTATTATGAGCCATGTGCTTGGGGTCGTTGTCTTGCTGGAAATAAAATGCTTCAGATACGCCCAATTTTTCTACGCTTGGCTTCAAATTTCGTTTCAAAATGTCAATATAAGCACGGTGGTCCATAATTTCTTCAATTATTTCGAGTTTGCCAACGCCATTAGCAGCCATACAACCCCACACCATCACTCCACCACCTCCGTGCTTTACTGTTTTAATTGTATTTTTGGGGTTGTATGCTTCTCCTGGCTTCCTCCATACTTTAATCCTGCCGTCAGATCCAAAAATGTTGTATTTCGATTCATCAGAGAATATAACATTCCGCCAAAACACAGGAGATGCATTTTGGTACTTCTGAGCGAAGGCAATGCGCTTCCTACGGTTTATCACGTTTACGAGTGGCTTTCGACGAGGCGTGCGTGACTTAAACCCAGCCTTAATTATAGCTTTTCGTACAGTTTCGGGATTAACTTTTTTTTGGTTGAATTGGTGAAGCTCTGTAGCGATTTTTTGAGCACTAATGAATGGATCTGCAGTAACCATTCGCTTAATTTTTAGGCGATCTCCATCCGCGAGAATTGAAGGTCGACCAGATTTGTTTTTGTTTTCTACGCGGCCTTCATATTTAAAGCGGCCAATAACGGATTGCACTGTCGAACGGCTACGGGACACTATTTTGGCTATTTCTGCATATGATTTTTTTTGCTTTACATGCAAATTTATGATAAGCTCACGTTCTTTAATTGATAAATATTTTCCAGGCATTTTTTTTTATAATCACCAAAGTTTTTGTTCAAATTCACAACGTTTACGATTCAAATGAGTCACTGAAATATCCCGCTAGCTTACTTCGTTCACTTTAACAAAGTACCGTTATAAGGAAGGTTGCCTATTATTATTTAGAAAAAGTAGTTGCCAACAAAAGCGAAGTGTACGAAGACTTTATTGGAGTTTAAATAGTGCAATTTTTTCAAATATTATGTATAGTTTTGAAACGATGTAATAAATTATATTTATTTTTCGTTAAATATATGATGAAATATGTCATAAACAAAAACGCACTAAAAAATTTAAAAAAAATTTTAAATGTGTTACCGATTTTTATCAATAATCTTTTTATTAGGTGCTGTACGAAGACTTTATTGGAACACTGTACATATTATTATTCGTGGTGATTCAACAATAACTGAAAAAAATTTTTAGATCGGACAACAACTACGTATAGCTGCCATACAAATCGACCGAACAAAATTTTTTTCTTGTATAGAAACTCTTTTATTTGTGAAGGGTATTCTAGCTTCTGTGCAACCGAAGTTAGGGTTTTTTCTTGTTATAATATTCCTTTGTATAGCATATACATATGTGTGTATGTATATTTATTTTAGAGTAGCAACCAGAATAGTTCTCATCACAGATAATTTTTACTCTCACAGAGCAAATTGAATTGAATCGGTTTTGGTTCGTTCCGTTGCATGATAAACGAAAAGATATGTATGAAACATTTGTTTTCGTTCTATGTTGCTGGCTACATCGGCGTTTCACTTCACTCACTGGAAACGAGTGCAAAAAGAACATTTGAAAATATTAATGTGTATATTTGTGCATATGTATTTTCATATGTAAATGTAGATATGTTTATATAAGTACTATTGCACTGCACTGTACTTTAAACAAATTATTTTTGACTTTATTATTTTTTAAAGTAGTGCCTTCATTTAGTAATTTATTACTCTACTGCGTCCTAAACAATATTGAATTCTGAAAAGTAAATAAAAATCTAATTTTGACATTTTATTGACAGATAAGAGCCGATCATGCACTGTTAAATTGTAGAAAAAATATGTTTTATTTAATTTTATTAACTACTAGGTAGAACTAACGTATTAATATTTAAAAAATATATGTAGTTTTTGTGTATTCATAACATTACATAACACATAACATTAACACCGTTTGACTCCAGTCGAGCAATCAGTTGTCATAGTTGAACACACCATTCACCTTAACAACCAATATATTATCGATATTAGCGGCACTTAAAGGATTTTGTTTATCAGCGAAAATATATTGGAAGGCTGCAGACAAACGTTCGGTACTGACTTCGGAACATGGTATCGCCAATATTAGATATGCCATATCCATTAACGTATTATGTTGATAAAACCAAAAATCAATTATATTCGCGTCCAACGGCAGTCTAGGCTGTCGCTCGTATAGTGTAATTTCGGCATCTAAATACGATACAGGGGCCGATGAAGGTTCGGTATCTAAATTTTGTAGAAATTCAACAAATGATTTTGCATTATGGCTTGACATCGGTCGTTCCTCTGCGGTGCTTGTCATTTCGGCCATTAAACTGTCATTCGTTTCCGAAATAGTCGTATCACCTTTCAGTGTGCTTACGCGATTATATAGCGTGGTTATATATTGTTTAGCACGCGATTTCTGTGTCGCATCGAGACAGACGCGTATGCGTGGATCCAAAAACACGGCCGTGTTGAATATTTCCATCTCTAATAATTTAGTTTTTTGCATATTCAAAGCATCAATAAGTGATTTCGCCATTTTATTATTGGGTAAATTTTCCAATTCAAATACTATGTTCATAATAATTGTATATAGTTCACTATAGCATAATTGCTCCTTTTGTAATATCTTCGTTGCTTTATAAAGTGGTTTTAGAACTGCCAACAATTCCTTAACAAAACTCCATTCGTCGGTATTTAGATATAAAGTAACATTAGTTGGTAACATATCGGGTAATTTTTCCAGACACTCATACATAGTGGTACAATCGTTTCTTTTCTTTTCACAATTGGCAGGTCCAAAGATTTGCCAAACATCTGGTGTGCCCAGTTCTTTCATTAGTGTGCCACATTTATCTAGATTTTTCTCAATCTCCGGATTTCGTAAAATGGCATCAACACAAAGTTGGAGTATTTGCGTGCCACTCAGTACACTGGTTATATTGTATGAGGTCAAATCTGTTTCCTCCAGCCATTCTTCGAAACTGCTATCCAAACCACTTTCCTTTTTTATCGTTTTATGACTAAATGTCTCGTCACCACCTACAACACTATGCAAATCCTCATTTAACTCTTTAACCGCATCTAATATAGCGTTATCGTTGCTTGTTATCGCTAAGATCTCTTGTATATTAATCGAATATTCGTTTAAAACTTCCATTATCAGCGTTTTCACATGTTCACTTGTAGTATATCCCCTCTGTAGCTCCTTTATGGCCAACGATTTGATTTGTATGCTTCTGTCTTTAATGTATTGCACATTAATGCCGAGCAGCGTAATATCTTCTTTAGTTGCCATATCGATTTTTAAAGAAAATAAACTTCCACTTAAATCATCTCGTATTTCTGCTCGCAATTTGTGTGCATAACTGCTTATCATTTCCAGTACACTGTTTCGATTCACACTCATGTTCAGCGTAGCGAAAGCCGGTTCGGCCAACACTTTGAAGGCACGATCCTCTAGCATACCTAGCGGTCGTTCGCATTTTGTAAAAAACTCCACTATCGCCAGTTCAATTTTAGACTTTTTGCGTGAACACTTTTGCCGCATTTCATGGCGTGTTTCTGCACTTTTTGTTATGTTCCCGTTACATTTACTTGCGTTCTTCTGTTCTATATACGAATTGTATATGACTGGATGCATCAGGCGCAAATGTCGTTGTATATTGGCGGCATGCCCACTTAAGACCCTCTTTTTACATGCGCCATAATTGCAAATAACTTGATTGAGTTCGTTTTTTCCTAACATCTGTCGCAAAAGTTCATTTTTTGGACGAGGCATTTTATTTTATTTATTTTTTCTTAAATCACTTACAAAAGACGTTTCGTTCACAAAAGTCAAATGAACACTACAAGCAAATTAAATTATTTGCACTTCCTTGTGTTCACATTCCATATGTTTCGGAGCGCGAACGCATGTGAAAAGAAACAGAAAATGTTTTGTTTGTGTGTGTTATTTCGTGCATTAAAACATCAGAGAACGTAAAGCAATGAGAAGGTGCACATTTTATTGCTTTACGCTCTCTGGTAGTATTCCGTTCTTGTACGAACAGTAGGCAATTATTTAGAATTGCATATACATATGTATGTACATATGTCTCTCACATCTTGATTATCGCAAACAGTTATGAGGGAATTTGTTCGTAAAAAGAACGGTTTGAAATCGTACCTCTCTCTGTTTTCGAAATGAAACAGCAAAAGTTCTTCTAGTCTCAATAAACATTTTTTTATCTACTGTTTAACGCTTTTCACGAATAATTGATTTTAAGGGACATATGGACATCTTGTCTACGATTCTAAAGATCTTTCGTACATACAACTCCATCCAAAGCTACATACTACAGTACATACATAAGTTGCTATATATATTTCTGGACTAGGCAACACGAAGTGTTGCCAGGTGCAATCTGACATTTCCATTGGAAAGTTTGACATTTTTTAGCATAACATCACTCAGAACGTTTTGTCATTGCATCGTGAATTGTTTTATTTACAGGGAATTAAAAAATTCATCTCGGCCAAAAAATAGAATTAACTCGTGAACATTTTCGTGCGATCATTTTTCACAACTTTTGACGTGGATTATCACGACAAGAGTGCATCGATGAACTACTCGTAAAAACTTTGTATGGCTATGAAGCACCATCCTATAGCACTGTGAAAAACTGGTACAACGAATTCAATCGTGGCCGACGCCCGCTCAAAGACGAATTCCGTGAAGGTCGTCCAAAAACAGCCGTTGTGGCGGAAAACATCGATGCCGTACGTGAACTGATAATGCAAGACCGTCATGTAACATACCTTCAGATAGAGGCATGCTTATGCATTCCTCCCACCAGCATACATTCGATATTGCATGAGCACCTGGTCGTAAAAAAGGTTTGTTCTCGTTGGATCCCGCACAATTTGACAATCGCTCAAAAAAAGGCTCGTGTGGATTGGTGTAAAGAAATGCTGAAAAAGTACGATCGCGGTGCTTCAAAAGACGTTTATAAGATCGTTACAGGTGACGAATCATGGATCTATGCGTATGAGCCCGAAACAAAACAGCAATCGACCGTGTGGGTCTTCCATGACGAGCCAAATCCAACGAAAAAAAAACATTTTCGTTGATAAATATGCCTATTTTCATTATTAGGCCAGAAATATATATAGCAGCCCTCGTATACTCGTGCACACGCACCATTCAAAATTTTCATGTGTTATGCTTATTTGACAACACTTTATAACAGTACTTTTTGCAGTAGAGAAATTTTTTAATTAGCAATAAGTTAATGACATGTTTTTTTTTATCAAAAATTAAAAACAAAACACATTCAGCAGTAGAAAAAATCATTTGAAAATTAGTGAGTTTTACAAAATTACCTCGAAATGTAAAAGACTGACAATCGACGAAAAATTGGTATTTTTTTATTTTTTTTTTAATTGAAACACGAAGTTTAGACGCGGTATTACTTTAGAAACAATAAAATCTTTTGTATAAGCACAGAAAAGCTAGTTTGTGTTTTACTTAAACTTAATAAATTAAAAACTATAATTGTGTTTAGATAATATAATATAAAAAAAAAACAAATTTTAAGAAAATGCCGAACGAATGAAAATATCCGAAAAAAAAAAATTTAAAAAGAGTTTAATGGTAAGCTTTGCGTGACCACGAGTGTACATACATATGTATGTATGTCAAGGGAAAAAGACATTTCGATGAGATCAATATCAAGACATATTTCTGAAGATCCACATAAAAGCTTTCCGACGGGCAACTGGATTTTTTTTTTAACAATGCGCAAGCAAATTGTAACAAATTTGATTTTTACGGATAGAAGATGTCACTGTTAGCTAATCTTTTGATAAAGAAAATGACCAATTCCATGCACAAACTGTTATTCCAAGGGTTCCAAGTGATCACCATCTAGCTGCTGTAATGGTTTGGTGTAGAGACTCCTGTATTAAACTTCCTCCCTTCTATGAAAAAGGCGTAAAACAGGGAAAAGTGCACCAGAATAATTTTTTAGAAAGCGTAGTAAAGCAGTAATACTTTCTTCGATGGAGAGCACTGGAGCAAAACAAACCGTCTTTGAAAACTGTCTTTAGCCTTCAAATGCGTATTGACAGCTGATATAACTATTTTCGAGACAAACCGTAATTATCTCAACTGCGAAAAAACCCCTATAAATTCATTGTTTGTAACACCTAAAACTAATCGTGTAAGATATACATATAATTCTCAAAATGAAGAGACGAGCTCGAATCCGGTTGACTGTCTGTCCATATGACTGTCTGTGCAAGCTGTAACTTGAGGAAAAATGAGATATTTTAATGAAACTTGGTACACGTGTTCTTCGGCAAGACGGTTGGTATTGCAGATGGCCGTAATCCCACGCCCACAAATCGCCATTAAGCGAAAACCTATAGAATGTCATAACCAAGCACTTAAGGAAATTATAGATCTGGGGTTTGGCACAGGGGATCGTAACCCAGTCCACACCCCATATAATGGTAATGTTAGAAACTACTAAAGGCACTATAAATCAATAACTTACATAAAACGAGAGAGCTTTTGAATTTTACACCCGAGATTACACCCGGGGTAAAAACTGGACTATGGGCGTGGCACCGCCCACTTTTAGGTGAAATCACATATCTCGGGACCCGCCTGTCCGATTTGAAATAAATTTGGTACGAGACATTCATTCTACATTCAAATGTAACAGTGTGAAAATGGGCGAAATCGGACTACAATCACGCCCATAACGCCTCTCATATAACACAATTTTAAATTCCAATCAAAGCTTACATTTTCCAGTACACAAATGTAGAAGCACTTAACACCATATAATGGGATAAAACATTCCATGAATAATGCTTTAAGTATGTCAAGTGATCCAAAACTCACAAAAACTGTTCAAGCCCCTGGCTATCGAATATTTGGACCCCCAGTTTCCTGCCAATGGCATGCCTGTGTGTAAAAAATACCGCATATACCGGCCAACATGTGTGTGACTTTACACCATAAGATTGTTGATGTTATGTAAGGTACCTTAAGAAGTATCAGGGAACATTTTATTGGATTGTCAAAAAAGTCTTGCGGTATTTTTATTGCATCAATTCGTGTGGCACCCATACATCGAGCTTCTTAGTGACTCCAAGCTTCTTTACATAAATGGTTTATAATTCAGCGATTTTATCGCAATTTTCGACGACAGGCCTTCCGGAGCGTGGCGCATCTTCGACCACCTCTACACCAGAACGAAAACGTTGAAACCACCGTTGTGCGGTGGAAATGGAAACTGTATTGGGTCCATAAACTGCAAAAATTTTATTGGCGGCTTGAGATGCATTTTTGCCTTTATCGTAGTAGTACTGTAAAATATGCCGTATTTTCTCTTTATTTTGCTCCATGTTTGCAACGCTATAACTCATGAACGACAATCAATCAAACATGTGTTAGGGCGTGAAATGAGCTCTCCAAAAATATATATAGCATGACCCGATGCGGCGAATAAAACTAGAACTACGAGCTTTCAGCGCCAACTAGCGAAAATACCGCAAGACTTTTTTGACAACCTAATATTAATATGTGGCATCTTAATATTATATTCGGTGGAATCCGAACTTATCTCTTCCTTATTTGTTTTCAATATTTTTCCAAAAAACACCTTTATTTGCACTTTCAATATGGCACAACTGCCAACTAAGCGGCACTATAAACTTTATGTCGACTCTGCTGGCATTGCCGACAAAATGGTTAGACAGTTTTATGCGCTGCGGGGGTGAAATTAGATATTAAGTTGGTCAAAAAGTTTGCACCCAACTTGTTTACTTCCTGTCAGGTTTTTAGTAAGTTGAACAATTTTAAAGATGCTGTAAAGTTTGTAAAACTTTTACTTTCGGTGTGAATGTGTTATAATAACCTTATTGAGTTAAATGAACAGTAGGTGTACGTTTGGCAAATGGCAAATGAAATTTTAAGTTATGTTTGAAAAAGACCAGAAAAACATGGGGCAATGAAATGTGGTGCATTTTAGTCAACAATTATAAAAATTTGAAAGGAAAAAAGAAAAAGAAATACATATATGTGCACATTTTTTGAATAGGCATTTTATTTAATAAATAAATAAAAATAATGTACATTTGCAGAATGTAATGTGCTTTAATCAATTTAATCGAATAAGCGATTTAATTTGGAAATTTTTGGATTACCTTGGCTCCTCCGAAAAAAAGTAAAATTTTTTTTTTTATTTTTTATTTTTTTATTTTTTTATTTTATAAATTATTTGTACAATACTTTTTTAAAAATTTTTAAAAAAAATAAGCACATTTGCAGAAGGTTGGCTGGTAAAAATTTAATCAATAGATGGAATACCCGGGAAAAAAATAAAATTTATTACATAATGGGTAATATTTCGAGGTTCCCTACTTAAAAAAAAAAAAAGAAACTTCAAATTTAGTGGAGAATGTTTCATTCGAAAGAACATTCTTTGACATTTATTTTTGAAGATAATCTATTTCAAATGTTGGCCACGGCTACGTCTCAGATGGTCCATCCGTTGAAAATTTTTGATGATTCGAACATTTCGACTGGTAACTGGCAAAGATACGCGTGAAATATTGATCCAAAGCCTGAATGGAATCGGGATTGTCCGCTGGACTTTAGACTATACATATCCACAAACGAAAAAGTCCAACGGTGTGATAACATGATCTTGGTGGCACATCAACCGGTCAAAAACGTGAAATTATCAGCTCACCAAAGTGTTCTCTCAATAAATTGATTGATTGATGCGGTTTGTTGAAACTAAATGTTGCTCGAAAACGTTGGATCTTTTTCGACCTTATCCAAGAGCCCATAGACAGATGTCGCTTGAGAAGGTCGATCTTCTTAAGTTTTTGCACAAGCTTTTGTGCGCTTTCAATTTAAGTTCTCGACGTAAAAAACGCCAAATCGTTTTATATGTCCAAACGTCAGTTCGAGTTCGTTGTTTAGACGTAAGGCTTTCCAAGATGAAATGCCAAAAAAATACTGTATAAAAATAACATCACAGCTTGACACGACTCTTGCGTGATCTCTCAAAAAAAGCCTATTGAAAAAAATACCTCTACTTTGATCACACATGATACTCGTATTAACATTCGATACATTAGCAAAAAACCCATTTTTGATGTTCACAGGTGGTTATTACCCCTTAGCATTATACAAGTAAGAACTTGTTATGAGAAATAAATTTCAGATTTAACTTTCATTTCCGTGGATTCAAAGTGTTTGTTGTCGATTTTCATCAAAAGTCGATGATTTGTCTCAATGAATTCGAACTTTAACCGAAGAGCATTGGAAACCATTCCTTTGTACGGGAGAACATTATTTCCAAAAATAATTAGTTACCCGTATCAATTTTATTTAAGCAGCAGTGCTTCAATAACTGTAGCTACTAACAGTTGTTCAATTTGAAAACACAAAACAAACACAAACATTTTAAAATGACATCAGTTAAGTGTTTGTAAACAACTTTTAACTCAGTCATTAGCAATTTTTAGCCAAAGGCAAAAACTTTTAATTTAAATTTATATTTTTAGTAGAAAATATTTTTGCGAACCTACATATAAACCGGTTTGTATTCAAAGGTGCGTTAAAGTGAAGCTAAACCCCTGCTGTGGCGTTTTAAACTCGCAGCTTCCATTCAGTGAGAATAAAAATGATAAAATGAAAAAAAATATTTAACGTCATGACTTTGTTTGCAAGACCCACGAGCAAAGCTTTAGAATTTATTAGCGTTGCACTTGCTATCTCTGCGAGCGTGTCGCTTCACCGGCGGTAAGTAAGTTTTGTATTGAAAGTGGTGAACTGGAGTGTACAGAATAAATTATTAAATAAACAAAATAAAATATGGCAGACGTCGAGGCAAGTCAATACAATGGAAACGGTTACAACAAACGAAACAGTAACAAGGACACTGAAGAGCTTAATGGATATGGTTGAATATTAAATAGGAAAGGGTGGTCAAAATGTTCGATTCAAAGGTGTTTTTAAGATATTTTTAATATTTAAGGTAATCTGCAACCTTTAATGCTATGTAATGAAAATCTTCAGTGATCTAACTATTCGAGTATATCGAGATGATTAAAACTCTGTAGTTGTCATAGGTAAATGTTATTGCCAAATTCTGAAATCTAAAAGGCCACATATGGATACGTCTTTTATATTTTGAGATTTGGCAACACTAGTTTTGTAATCTAGCAACTCACGGCTTTATCGCAAAGTTTGACCTGTTTCATGTTTGATGGTTTGATGCATTCACTCGAGTTCGCAGTGTATTCATAAAACTCCAAGGCTGATTTCGTGAAGATCGTTCAAAACCAGCTATTGTTTCAAAAACTATTGATGCTCTATATTAACTAATATTGCCAGATCGTCATGTGAGCTAATGTTAGTTAGAGGCAACTATAGAGAGTGGTGGGACCGGCATACATACTATATACTTCTTCTTTACTAGCGTAGACACCGCTTACGCGATTATAGCCGAGTCAACAACAGCGCGCCAGTCGTTTCTTCTCTTCGCTACGTGATCCGAGGCTTGTTGTTGTCTTTCATTGGGGGTGTTTTTTTACGTGGCGGGGCCCAAACCCAGCGCACAACCCTAGGTAGGGAATATTTCGCCTTCTCACATTAGCTCGCCTTTAAACGGATGTTCTTAGGCTACCCAGAGGATACTTGGTCAAAGACCGAAAGTCGTGAGCTGCTTGAGTCATATGTAAAAGAATAGTTTCTGGCCACTCCCAAGTGAATGGCGATCAGAGAACTTTCCTCACTTGCGTGAACTTCTACACATGACTCCATCCTCCCTATATTGCATGTACAAAAAAGGTTCGTGTCGATTGGCTAAGAGCTCACAAATTAAACTGCCTAGATGAGTTTAATGGCTGCAAATATTAACAAAAATTCCTTAAATAAAAAACGCCTCATCTCTTGATCTAAATTCATTACCACAATTAGCTATTAGACAATTAGCTATTAGAGCTAGATCCGTGCATTTGTATGGCGCAGAAGCTTTTACTATGTCAAAAAATAATAGGCTGGCGCTTCGAATGATGAAAAATGTCTCCGGTGATAATTGTTTGTTGCCAGTAAATGTTTTTGATTGGTACAAATTATTTAAAGAGGGTCGATACCGCGTTTACGACGTCCAGGACGCCCGCAACTGATGAAAACACAACAATAAAATAAAAAAATTGGTGCTTGGGAAACGACGATTAACAGTCAGATGTCTTAATGGCATCGTTGGATTATCGAAAGGATTTTGCAAGATCATTTGGGCATAAGAAAAGTGAAAACACGATTGGTTCCAAAATAACGAATTTTTTTCGAGAAACAGAGCCGCGTTAACGTCTGCGAAACAATGTTTTCCGACTACCAGCATGTCATAAAACGTATTATTACTGGCGATGACTCTTGGATCGGAAGCATACAAACAGACGATCAATCGGCCGAATAGCGTTGACTTTTCTTTAGTTTTTCGCCAAATTTTCAACCAATATCGTGTTCAACCACCTGGTTTAGCTCCGTTTGACTTCTGGCTATTCAGCAAACTCAGTGATTATTCCTGGGGAAACAAAAGATTGGCACAAGTGTATTGGGCAACGGTTACTACATTGTGGGCGACGACATAGATTTTGAAGCATGAATTAAAAATTTTAAAATTAAGAAAAAAGTTTTACTATTTTTTCTCATAGTTGTACACGCTTATAACGTGAGCGGATTGCTTCAAGACAGACGTCACTGATCCCTGGAATATAGTGACTGTAGCCGTCACTATCATGTGATCTGGCCCTATGAAGGACCTCAATCGCAGAAGGATTCTGTTATGTAGATTGTTTTAGCTTCGATACGCACCTTACCGAATTGATTGGCCCAGTAGCTAAACTACTTCTGGCATTGCTATGAGGATCATTGTATAAGCCTCCTTGTGGCGACACGATAACAATCCTCGTTAGGGAGGAAAAAAAAACATACGTTCTTAATATTGAACTATTTAAACACCCTTTACATGCCATAATATATATGTATGCTGTCGTTACACCGCCACGCCGAAGCGACTTAATGCGTCTGCTGGAAACATAATACAGTTAGCGACTTTGTGTGCTCCTTTTATTGGCCAGCAAACTGTTTAACTGACTGACATTTGATTGTTGCTTTAGCCGCTAATTAAATAAAAGGTTTATATACCTATACATATACATTATATATATACCTATATGTATTTATAGTATATACAAAGGAGTATGCTGGCATATGACTTTATAGCTCACATGCCAATTATAGCTTGACAAATTAAATAACGCTATGAAATTAATTAGAGAAATATGGGAAGCAAGTAAAATAGCAAAAATAAAATAATAATGAGCGTATAAAAAAATATATAGAAATATATACAAACTTTTCGACCAAATTAGTGTTCAACAATATGGCGAAATTTTATCTTCGTGCAGAAGCCAATGCGAAAAAGATAAAAAAGTAATTGCCAAGTCAATTCAATGAATGTAAATATTGTCAATATCAATTGACACCCGTTAGGCGGACAGAAAAAATAACAATAAAAAAATGCAATAACAACAAATACAAGAAAAAAATAGTAGAAAAAAAGTAACCGAACAGCGGCAGAAATCGAAAAGTGCGAATTCTATGAAATTAACGCGAGCGTGTGGAGAAAAATGTAAAAAATGCCAATAAATAGATACCGATAGAAATTGAAAGGCAAAAAGCGAGTCAAGGTAAGCCTTGCTAAAAACAACAAATAAAAAACTAAATACAATGCAAAAAAACAGCAATGATGGCAATTTCCGTTTGAGGTGAGCAGGAGGCGAGGTAAACAAAAAGTAGAGTTCAGAACAACGCGGCGCTGATCGGGAGGAGTGATTGCAATGCAGTCAGCCTTTGGAACTCGCTCGACTTGGTCAAGTAGTGTGCGATTTTGGCTCAGATATTTTTGTGTGTATGTAGAAATCAATGCACTGCGGAGAGTTTTTGCAAGTAAATGTGGACTTTGATAATTTTATTTTCTTAATTTACACGCGCATGCGCTTCGTGTACGCGAATTCTTGCATGTGATTTAAATTTTTATGCATTCAGTGTTGATATTTGATATCGTTAAATATGCAAATTAACGTTATGCAAATTAATTGCCAAATCAAGCGTTGAACCCAGTTATTAACAAATAAGAAAATACGAAAAATTTCCAAAATCTTGAAAGCTGTTATTAAATTTATACATTTGATTTTATTTATTTTTTTTTTGTACACAAAATTCAATTGCCACGCGTTTGAGGTAAGAGTCGATGTACTCTAAAGTTGACGTGATCGCCTTCATTATTTATACAATATGTTAAAAGTTATTGTGAGATATTTATTAGCCCTTTCCGTGTCCCTTTTGTCATCTTTTCAACAGAGTTGTCTCTTTCCTGTTGTATTTTAGGGTGTATGAGGTGTGTTTTATATAGGTCAAAGTGAGGCCGAAGGAAAGCAAGTACTGAGATTATGGTTGAATTTTTCTGTAATATAATACAATGCTCAGGATTGGCCTTCGAGATTCGTCATAAAAATGGCTGAAGAAACTTCAGTCCTCAACGAATAGTTATTTCGCCATTACGAAGGTTCTTGAGTATATTGTCTAAAATAATGAAGTGTCTAAACGTGATTTTCGGTGTTTTTTGCAGAGGCTTACATTTATTTATATGAGTTGGCGGTGTCCTTCGAGTCAAAGCATCTTTCGTGGTTTAATTGGATATTATTGAACTTTTATAGAAAACAGGAAATGTGTGTAGTGAGCTTGAAACTAGGTAAATTCTAAACCCTT
The DNA here is from genome assembly GCA_027475135.1 of Bactrocera correcta. Classification (NCBI taxonomy): domain Eukaryota; kingdom Metazoa; phylum Arthropoda; class Insecta; order Diptera; family Tephritidae; genus Bactrocera; species Bactrocera correcta. The sequence goes on from CM050327.1 coordinate 37,461,274, forward strand.
CCTCAGGATCAGTGATGTTCCGAGTGACTGCTAGACTGATAATATTGAGAGAAAATGATATTGTAAACAATTTCCCGTAGTCGACATCGTATGATGTCTTCGCGTTGTCAGATAGTTGTAATAGCACGAAAAAGTTGCAATAAGGCCAATATTCAATTTGGAACGACTTGTAGGGACTATAGGAAATACTGAAGTTACAGAAAACGTAGAAGAAAATGGCCGTTGAAATAGGTCGAAGAATATTAATATAACACTAATAATGAATTTAGAGAGAATGGGAAGTCTCCCGGTCTTTTGGAACTCTTGCCGTAAATGAAGGTTTGCAGTTGTTTTATTGAGAAGTTTCCTTTGGTCATTCATAGTTTCATAGTTTGTTAGTTTGTCATAGTTTGGATGACATTAGAAATATTTGAAGAATACTAAGAAAAATAACTTTTTAAGGTAATAGAACTCTAAAACAAATACAGTTTATTTTAATATAGTGAAAAAAAAAGTTTTATTTAAAGAAATAATTAATAATATTTAATTAAGTAATTAGATAATAAACAAATAATAAAAAATATATAATTATATTTAAAAATTAAAAAATAAAAAAAACCATAATAATTATTAAATATAAATTAAAATAAAAAAAATAATAATAATAATTAATTGAATAATAGAAAAATTAAAGAAATATTTTAATGTAATTAAATAATATTCTTGCCCGGTTAAACATTTTTGGTTTCAAGCATCGTAATATTATAAAATAAGTGCATTTTAAACAAAATTTAATAAATTTATCATTTCAATATTTTTTTCATTTTAATAAAATTTGTTCTAAATATAAATAAAAATATATTGGTTGTATAAAAATAATTAATAATAATAAATTTAATATTAAAAAAAATTAATTCAATTTAAAAAAGGAAATTATATTAAGTAGTTAACAAATTAATATTAATATTAATTAATTAAATTAAAAAAAATTATTAATAATTCATTACATTGTAAAAACTAATAAAAATTAATTTTTCAGTGTAACTTTGTGCCTTATTAACGTCAATAATATAAAATACAAATAATACAAGTACGGTCCAACATTTTTTTCAACATCGTTATATCATTATAAAATAAATGCATTTTAAACATAATTTAATAAATTTTGCATTTCAATGAAATAAAAAAAAAGGTTGATTGTATAAAAATAATTAATAATAATAAATTTTATATTAAAAAATAATTAATTCAATTTAAAAAAGTAAATTATAATAAGTAGTTAACAAATTAATATTAATATTAATTAATTAAATTATAAAAAAAAATATTAATAATTCATTACATTGTAAAAATTTATATTTCAGTATAACTTTGTGCCTTATTAACGTCAATAATACAAAATACAAATAATACAAATACGGTCCAACATTTTTTTTCAATATCGCTATATTATTATAAATAATATATAATATATAGTAACTTATTCAATTTAAAGCATTTTAAAGTAAAAAAGTAATAATTGTATAGAAGATAATTATTAGTTATTAACTAAAAAAATAATGAATTCCATTAAAAAAATAAATTTTTTAAAAAATTATAATTAATTACAATTAATTAAATTATAAAAAATTAATAATAATTAATTAGGTTATATAAAATTAAATAATAATAATTTATTTATTATTAATATATTTCTTTTTATATTTCAGTGTAACTTTGTGCCTTATTAACGTCAATAATACAAAATACAAATAATACAAATACGGTCCAACATTTTTTTTCAATATCGTAAATTATTCAATTTAAAGCATTTTAAATTAAAAAAGTATTAATTGTATAGAAGATAATTATTAATAATTAATCTAATATTAAAAAATAATGAATTCAATAAAAAAATATATTTGTTAAAAAATTATAATTAATTACAATTAATTAAATTATAAAAAAATTAATAATAATTAATTAAATTACAAAAAATTAAATACTAATAATTAATTTAATTTATTTCTTTTTATATTTCAGTGTAACTTTGTGCCTTATTAACGTCAGTAATACAAAAAGGTGAGTAATAGTTCATACAAAATCCATTATTATCGCAGATAATACATATTCACACTACCATTTATGAATTAACAATCTGATCTTGCTAGTTGCTATTTGTATATTAAATTCGCAATTTATTGCTATTTAACACATTTTATTTTATTGAAGTGCAAACTAGCTTTAAAAGATATGTGTGCGTATATATGTTTCTACATATATGTAGATCGAATCTTTAATTTATTCGTATACAAAACTGCCACTAATAAAGTGCTAAATAGTGCGAAATTTGTTCCAAAGCAATTCCATAGCAATTAAATAAAAATAATTGCAAATAAATTCAAGCTTTTTAGTGAACGTGTGTTGAACTTTCGATTTCGTAGCTGAAATATTAATTTCTAACACGTTTTAGCTGCTATGATTGCACTAGGATGCGACTAATTACACACACCTAAGCCAAAGTCAGTTGCGTGTTTGCTTTGTTTTACTAATTGGTCGCATTTAATGCTGGTATTTATTGGTTTACAAACATATGTTACGGTTTGTATGTGTGTAAATAAGTGTGTACATTGGGGTCTGCATTATATTCCAAGTTAACTTTTTTCCCAAATGACGTCAGAATTTTCAGTTTTTGCTAATGTAAACAAGATCTTTATTTTTAGTTTAAACTGTGCTCAAATTATTGCGTTCTTTTCATGAATGAAACATGTAATTTTTTAATATTTTTGCAAAAAATCACTTATCTCCGAAGCAAAAATACCTATAATTTTGAAAAGTGAAATTCGAATACAAAATATTCCGGTCAAGGTCCGGTAAAGGTCATATTAATTTTTTTCATAAAAGTATACATTTCGTAGTTATACGTGGTTAAAGTTAAAGTAAACGATCTGAGCATAGCTCAGTGATCATTCATACAAGTGATTTATATGGTACATTCTGTGTTGCTCATACGCCATGGTACTATTGTATCATATACTGCATGAATGCTTCATACATTTGATGCATAACTATGACAACATATAACTTTTAAATGATTATTTGTATGAAATAACTCATAGTGCATATTTTGAAGAGCGGAAAATTTTGTGTTAGAATAAATAATTTATTGCAAAAGATAAACAACTCTATGTTAAAGATAAGGAAAATAAAACAAATAAGGCATATTTTAAATTAAAAATAAAGCGTTTCTTACGTTGGATCCTTGTTTTTGGTGCAAAAACTGAAACTTCAGACGACGGTTGTCAAAACAATTAACTTGGAAAATAACGGACAGCCTAATGTTTATACATACTTGTATGTATATGTGATATATTATAACCTTGGCTGTGCCTGTTGACTTTATTGGCTACCAATTATAATTGAATGCATGTATTTAATTATTATTTCTAAAATTTTATGCAATTAATAATAAATTTTATGACATCGTAAATAATTTCAAACGTAAATTAGTCATTCATAAAGGTTATTTTATTTACATATCTATCATGCATGTAAATATGTCATATTTATTATATAATTAGTTTAATGATAAAATCAAAGCAAATTCCACTACCTTACACCGCAATGTGTGATAGGTGTTCTAACGGTGTTTGATATTTATTACTAGGAAATCTCTAATTGAAATTTAACTTTTAACTGTCAACCACACGCTTGCGTTGCGCAGGTTGTAAATTAAGCAATGAAATCATAAATTCGCTTATATATATATGTATATATTTATATAAATTTGTTGTTTGCCATTTTCCTTCGACGCAAATAAACAGTTAAATTGTTAACAATTAAAATTTATTGCACTCGCATGTTAATGACGTCGCCGTAGGAGCACTAACAGGGCGCCCAATGGCGTTTTGCCTTGCCAGCTTAATTCATTCATCACTAGACATTTTTACTTTGTCTTTATACCTATAGTATTTTGTTTTGTTTTACTATCACTTTTATGTTGTTGCCGTTGTTGTTGTTGTTGTTGTTGTATTTTCATTCAATTTCACTTGTTTTCTCATAAAACTGACAGCCACAAAATTGCTGTGCTGCCAATGGCGCCCAGTGGGTGCGCGCATATTTATTCAAAGTATTTTGTGCGTTAAAAATGTTGCAGCAACATTGTTGCTATAAACCTTTGACCTGTTGTGGGAAAAAGATAAAAAGTAGTAAATATTTTTCGCTTCAGTTAACTGTCGGTTACTTTGTGTTGAAGTTTCGAAAATTTGCTTTATGAAATTTTTTGGTGGCTGTGCGGAGAATTATGTGAATGTGAATGCAGGAAGCATTGATTCAAATAGAAAGTATACTCAAGGAAGAAAACAATATACATTGCGAAAAAAAAAACAATGATATGTTAATTTCGAAAGTTTTAGAACTGAACTTTAATATTAACAATATTTGTGTCAAAGTGGCGTGAGCAATGCCTATTTAAACGAAGTCACCACATACCAATAAAATTATCTTAATTTAAAGTATAAGTCTTCTTACCAGACAAGGCACACTTTTAACTTTAAATTCTAATGACATAAAGAGCAAAACTTTAATATGTGACCAGGGGGATTTCACTGCATTTACCGTGTTATAACTATTTTTGAAAAGCACGCGAAAGAAATTCTCTAGTAGAGCTCTAGAGATCACTTGCTGTTTTCGAGTGATATTTGTTGTCTAAAATAGCTGAATACGAAACGTTTTGTAGAGAGCATAAAAAATTCTGCAGATTAAGAAATTTTAGAGTAGTGACAGCCATTTTTTAATTGAGAATACTCTCTGTAGAACGGATGTTCGCTAAACCCTATTTAGCGATATCATTATTTCCAACTTCGGTGGTTTATTTCGGGCAGACATTTCGTTGTTGGAGGCATGACCAACAAGATCATGATGAGTCGGCCTTTGGACTGTTCGAGAGAAAAGCAGAAGATTCATGGTACTTTGCGTATTGGTAACGGTGAGCACCGCAGCCGATGCAATGATGATCTATATGGCGACATTGGCATGGTTCAGCGAATCAAGAGACAGCGGCAGCCCTTGTTAACGGAACTTTTGTCCAATATTGCATAACCTCTGTTGGAAGTAGTTAAATAGTTTGTTTGAAGAAACCCCTCAGCATATTTGAAATTTCCCAAAATATGATTTAAATGAATATTCGAACGTTACAGGGGACCTTTGCTTTGCTCCAAAAATGTTGAAATTTTGACAGCAATATCAGCTGTAGAGAAGCAGTCGTATGTGAATCGTCAATTCCTTGTTCGATATAACTAGGTGACTCGAAAATGGAGAATGAAGTTGATGGGCGGTTATACTGTTCAGAGTTAGGCATAAGGCAGCCTTTTAAGTTGCCGGACCACTGCAGTATATTTCAAGCTGAGATCTTTGCTTTTGCGAGAGCCACAGAGCTGACCCTAATGCACCTGCAGGCAACATCTGCGTAGACAGCAAAGCAGCTAACACCCGAAAACGTGATCAACATTAGGAAACCAACGCATTGTCTCTACGACGATTTGGATAGAAGCATGGTATGTAAATAAAATCAAAATCCGATGGTGCAAAACTGTAGATCGGAAGTACACAAAACAGTCGGTAAAAACGACTATAGGAAAATAATCGGAGTGCTATGCTACTCACTGTCGGGTGGCAACACACGTGCGCAGAACGGGGATGACAGATCGAGAATACTGCTGGAACTGTTTAGAGCAAGGCACCAGAGAAATAATGGATTATCTCTTGTGTACTTGTCCTGCATTGGCAAGACTACGTTGTAAACACTGGAAGAGGTATCGATAATGAACCAAATGTTAAAATTCGCTTCGAGTGCAAGCATTCTAAAAGAAGACTACTCCTCATGGACCTAGTAACTGAACTCCACCTGGTATCGCAAATGACCAAAACTGGTCTATGAGTGGCTCATTGGCCTACCAAACTAACCTAACCTTATTAAAATTGCATACTTGAAATCAACAACAAAGTTATCCACTTGGATTCAAAACAAGGGAGTTTGTGCTTACGTCAATAAAGGAATATGAACGTTGGCTACCACCATTATATTTATATCAGTTGCCCGTTCGATTCGGCACTCTCCAAGGCTTGGCGTACCATGCACTGTAGTAAAAGCTGATTACTTACATTGATTATTAACGTGCTCAATTAGAAAATCTGTTGCGTTTGTTTGTGTACTTAATACATTTTAGCAACAATAATAACTACTTGGAATGTTTCGAAAATTAACTAAACAAAGTTCAGCGAAAACTATGCAGAATTCGTAACCTTAAAAACAATACTTTGAAATCCGAAGAGTTTGCTGCGAGAAGAAGAGGAAAAAACAAAATAAATTTAGCCAGTATTTTGAGTGTTTACAATGCAAAGTATGCCGTACAGAAAAATAGAAAACAACAATAGAAACAATCAACAAAGCAGAGCCGGTCGAAATTAAACCAAAATAAATGTGGGAAAAATAAGTAGAATCATGAAAGCAACACCGAAACGCAGAGTTTGTTTAACAAAGTGTTTTCAACACTCCATAAAATAGAATTCGCGAACAAAACAACAGCAACAGCAATAGCAAAAGCCAAACAGCTGCTGCTATTACTGCAGCAATGAGAACAGCCGCAATACGGCATATGAAAACAAAAAGTAAAATACCAACACACACACACATCCAAAAAAAGTACTACATACATTAACAGAATACGAATTTCCGCTGCTAAATATTGTTTTGTTTCAATTTTTTTAATTTTTTTGTTTTCTATATTATAATTTTCTGGCTGATTTTTTTTTTTTTTTGAAACTCGTGCGCCTCCACAACTTGCCGCAAAGCATTCGGAGCATTATTTGTTTTTGCCCTGACCGTCACTGGCCAATAAGTAACAAAACTGAAGCAAGCAGGCAGTTTAGAGAGCGCGCGGTTGTTGCAGATTTTGTTGTTTACTTATGGGTGGCCGGCGTCGCTGTCGCAGTCGCCGATGCCGACACAATGCGTGTGTTGTTTTTGTAAAATTACGTGCTCCAAAACACAAGCTGAGCACAACGCTGTACCTTGTATGTAAGTGAGTGAGAGCATTGCTGAGCGCCATTCAATTGGAGAGCGTGTATGCTGTTTGCCAATTTTGTTTGCAAAAACAAGGGAAACTAAGTGGAAAGCTGGGAAGAGGAGGTTCGAAACTAACATCCGGCATAGGGTTACCTGTATAACGGATGGACAGGAAGCAGTTGAGGGGAAATTGAATTTTTGAGAAAAGTAAAAATAAACAAAATAGAAGATGAAAATTCATGAAAGAGTTTTACGAGAGAAAAAATTAAAATGAAAATCATTATCAGTCCAATGGTAAAAATATATCGGGTATTTTATACTTAAATAATCGTCGTAAATAGTAGTTGAAAAGAGAATTAAATCTGAAATATTTCGGTTTTTCGCAATTTTTTATGGCATTCATAAATTGTTTGAAGAGAAATTTGGCATTTCATGTGAGGACTATACTTTCTATTCATTTCAAACTGGTCTGTGGATTTTGCTTTAATAGTATAGACCATAGGCTCAACGTATTCGCACTGTGATATGATGTGTGATATGATTCATTTCTTAACATTACTCGATAATGAAAAATGAATGATAAAAAGTAGTTATGTGACTCAATATGGCCCAGTAATGAATAGGTTAACCCCATAAAGGGAAGTTCTTAAAGGCTATATGGTTTGTTGGGCCTTGCTGCAAGACTATTTAGCATTTAGACAACAGTTTTCGATTTTGCAATATAGAAGTCGCGAATCTGTTGCTTATAGTGCTCACTTTTGACGTTAAGGTTGCTATATCCGTCTTTAGTTTTTTAAAAGTCTGGACCAATAATGCCTTCAGCTTGAATATCACCAAAAACTCACTTTTTCTGTAGAGAGCTTGGAGAATCTCTTCAGAATTTTCTTTATTCAAAAACGATAATTTTGATTATTTGCATATTCTACACATACATTACTCTCAGACCGATCACTATCCAGTTTTGTCTGATTTCTGTATACAGTTCTCCAAGCAATCCGTTTTTCTTCCGTAACTCAAATCAAAATCAATAATGGAGTTTCGCCAGGCCAAAAACTAACAGAATTTAGGGTAGAAATTAATTATGTCTTTTTAGCGGCGTCTAGGTTTGCATGTAATTATCCAATAATGAATGCTGGGTCTCAAGATGGCTGATTCGAATAGTACGCTCAGTAGGCCGATTATGTTGACCAAAGTTTAGCGAAGGACCCAAAACACATTCTTTACAGAAGGTGAATTTTCCATCGTTGAAAAATAACATGACAGCTTGAAGTGACTGAAGCGTGATCTGACAAAAAAAGTCTATTGAAAAAGGAACTCTACTGGATCACCTGTTATTCTCAAGAAACGCATCTTTTTGGGCTGTCGTTTTAGGTGTGTCCCGTTAGCTCGACTCTTCAAAACGCGAATCTTTGCAGCTTAAGTCCAAGCATAGTTATTTAACAAAGTAATCTGAACACAAATGCCAAACTAATGACATTAATTTGACAACTGGTTTGATAGCTATTCTCTCTATCTATTCTATTCACATAAAAATGTCACTCTTTGCCAATTTTACAAATTTTGACATTGTTATGTTTTTCAATAAACTAAAAAGGTTTGTAAAAGTATGGCATTGAGCAGATGATTGCTTCCAAAGATTTGTATGTAAATTCTTAATCAAGTGCGTGTAAAACATCAATTTTTTCTAAAGATCTCACACTACCTACTCTCTCTGCGGTTCACTTATGAATCGCTTTATTTATATTTATTCTTGAATAGTTCTTGAAAACTAAGGCGGTTGGCAACTCTTATCAGGCACACCACTGCAGCTTAAGTTACACAAACACATTATAAAGCAGGCAAGTGCATGTATGCAACAGTTGCTCGCAAAAAAGCTGCTCTACGCAAAGGTGACAAAGGGAATGATTGAGGAGTTTACTTCGAATGAGAGCGAACGGAAGCGTCAAAGGAAGCGAAGGATAATACAAAACTGAAAGCCGAAACCGATTAAGTACGCTTGGTTGGCTGAGTACAAAATAGGTTCACTAAAGCCAAGCCTATACTACGTACATACATATGTATGTATATATGTGAGTACATTTGTATGGCTTTGTATATTTTGCACTGGCCAAATGAATGCAGGGTCACCGCTGTGCTGTTAGGTGGGAGTAGGAAGTGAACTGCGCGGCAGTAAAACAATGCTGAAAGCAACAAAATTCACGTACATGCATATAATTACTTACACGTACGTAGTACTGACGTAGTACATATATACATACATATGTCTGTAAGCATGCTTATTTTCGCCCATATCCACTTGTTTGTGAATTTGTAAGCAACTTCTCGGACGTGCAAACAATAAAATGAGTTACGTGCAGTTTGCAGTTGTAGCGGATGTTATTGTTGTTATTGTAATTGTTGCGAACAGATAACACCACCTGTCAGCAGTGGCGGAAAGTAGTGCGGAAGACGCTAAAGCGAAACAACAACAGCTAATGCGGAGATTGATGTACAAATATGAATAACTGCGAGAGCTGGTGGAATAAGTATATTTGTTGTTGTTGTTGGTAAATTGCATGCAGTTGGTTTGAAGACTACTCGTGCTGGTTTTGTTGTAGTTGCTGTTCTGCACTGCCACAGTTAGTTAATTACCAAGCGCAAGCAAAGTAGACAGTTGGTGGCTGCACTGCAAAGTTGTGTACATACTTATGTATGTATGTATGTATTTATATATGGATGTACTTGTTTACTGGCATTTGGCATTAACCGGAATTGATGTTGATCGTATTGTGTGAGCGGGTTTGTGTTATAGCGTTTTAATAGTAGGGTTTTGATAGATAAGATGAGAAGAAATATTATATAACTAATGGTTTCCTGCTCCTATTTTCGAAAATACATACATATATGCAGGGAGCACGAACCCCTTCTCATGGTGTTCTAGTTCAAGGTGAGATCGAATAATCTCAACAATAAAAAGTTATATTAAGTTTGCAACAATGTTTGTAACACACAGAAGGAAGCGTTTGATACCCTTTATAGTCATTATATAAATTATCAACGCGACATGTTGAGTCGATATAGCCACATCCGTCTGTCTGTGCATACATACATACGTACACGAACTAGTTCCTCAGTTTTAGATATCGATTCGAAATTTTGCACACGTCCTTTAACCTCAAACCAGCTATTCCCTTTTTGGAGCAGCCGATAACGGATCAGCATATAGCTGTCATACAAATTGATCGATCGGAATAAATCTTTGTATGGAAAATTCTTTATTTCACGAGCTATTTTCACGAAATTCGCCATGGATTATTGTTCAAAGCAATAGTACAAACTCCTAACAAATTGTTCATATCGGACCACTATAGAGTAGCAGTGATACAAAACAGTCATTGTATATCTTTGCGAAGAGTGGCATGGTGTATTTTTCCCAGCAATGGTACAATGTCCAAAGAAATTTTTCAGTTCTGGTCTGATCGGCCTCAAGCTATTGTACAGAAAATTATTTTTAGATAAAATACTTTAAAGGAAGTGGATCATTGGCGACCAAGCCTCTCTCCCACCATGAATCCCACACAAAATTTGCGCTAGCAAATGGCACAAGGACCTACTCGCCTCAGTTCTTGTCCAGTCTATACCATTTTTTGGATGGCGGTGATGACAGCCTTTACTCTAACGAGGATATCAACCAACTGGGAAGTGGCACCTGCCCAATTAATGGACTGTACATTCCAGGTGCATGCCCTTAAATCGTAATTCGTAATGCCCGTCAAAGCTCATAACTCGGGACCGATCGGCCGATTTCGACAAAATTTAATACGTGGTATTCTACTTACATTCTTCACAGTGTGAAAATAGACGAAATCGGACTACAAACACGCCTACTTTCCATATACACGGTAGACAAATCAAGAAGCAAGTAATATTTTTGCCCACCGGTGCCCCTTGCCACGGCGATCCGCTCTACCAAATTACAGCTTTAAACCTTAATTTACCGCTTAGTTATGGCACTTTATATGTTTTCGGTTAATGGCGATTTGTGGGCTTATCTATCAACTCGAAATTTTTTTGTACTATGGAACCCATATACCTCAATTTTTACTCAAGTTATTGCTTCAACGGAGGGACAGACAGGCATACTGACAGTCAACTGGATTTCAACTTCTCTGGTCATTCAGATCATTCATATATATGTACATATGTATAACCCTGTACTACCGTTAGTTGAACAAAACTATAATACTCTGTTACAACTGTATTTGGAATTGGTATTATCCCTATTGCTCTGATTTGCCATCTTTACTCATCGTCTGCACGCTATTCTCTATTCTCAGACACAAGTTGCTGCTTTGTTGTATGTAGTGCCTACTTTGTTGTCATTGTTACCGCTCTAACCAAAACTATATATTTATATATGTATGTATGTATTTGCATAGTTATATTACCCTTTAGGCACCGACCGTATTTTGCATATTACTTTATCGCTTTACAACTACAAAGTAAACAATTGTTGTTGGGTATTGGTAATTTTTATTGCCTTTAAAGTTTTTCTGCATATTGTATGATTTCCTTTTAGCATGCTGTGACCCAACTATTTATGTACATATATTACCTGGGTACATTTGTATGTATTTATAAAATGTGCGCAAGCAATAAAGCCGCAAAAGCCGGCAATTCACGGTGCAAAATGCACTTTAACTCAAAGGTAGGTATGTACAATTTGTATGTATGAGTGAGCTTTGTATATGCAGCTATTTATATGTATGTTTGTACGCATGACTTTGTTTGTGTTGGCCATTCATGCAACCCAACTGCCTACCAACTATTGTTCTACCACTGCCTACTCCACACTTAGCTTTGTACATTTCCTATTTGCATGCACCTTCTTCACCACAACTCCACAATTCTCAATTCCAACAATGACAAAAACAACAACATTTACCTGCACTTATCCACTGACTTTGTTTTTACCAGCTTCTGTTTTTGCTATTCTTTTGTGTTTTCCCCCACACCAACGGGCTGTTGGCGCTCTCTCTCTTGCTGTGTGCTCTCAGCACAACTGTCAGTGACTGCGCAGTCGACATCAGCGCTTTATTGGGGTTTATATTAGTGTTTTTGCCGCTATAGGCACCCTTCCATCGCGCACACAACAACTTTTATTGGCACTCTGGCTGTTTGTTGTTGCCGTACGCTTGTAGTAACAGATGCGCTGCTTGCTGCTCTGCCGACTGCTGTCTACCGTCTGCTGCTTGGTCACTCATATCATTTTCGTACATATTTTTGCTGTTTTTAGTCATGTGAACGCATTCAAATCGTCGCAGTCGTGTGCGAGAGTAGCGTCTGAGCGTACGAAGACTTTACTCGCCAAAAATATTTGCAATTATTTACCTATAGAAATGACATATTGTTGGCGGCGCGTATTATGACAGCGTGTGTGTAAAAAGTGCAGAAAAAAAAACGCAAAAGAATACAAAAATATTATTGGCAACAAGTAAGAAATATTTGCAAATTCTATTTAACAAAAACAAAAAAATAAATAATATTTTGAGTGTTTAACAAAGTGGCGTTGAGTGAGCGAACGGAATGTGTGCTGGTGAAAATTAATTCATTAATAATAAAAGTGTGGCTAAAAGATGCAAAGAAAAAAAGCAAACAACAAAAAAATAGTTTAAATGTACAAACAAAAAAAGTTTGCAAAAAAATTAAAATAGCATAGCAACATAAACAATACAAAAGATATGTAAGTAAAAAAATTTTCAAACATAATATTGGAACAAATAGAAATAGAAAAAGCACAAAATATTAATTGAAACTATGTATTTTCCAAAGAAAGTTTAGTAAAATATAACAACAAAAACAATACAAAAAATTAAGATAACAAAAAATATGCAGCATTCATGGAAAAAATAACAACAAACACTTTTATAGAAAAAAATAACAACAAAAACAATATGAAAAGTTATCAAAGCAAAACAAACAAAATTGGAAGTCTTGTCAATTGTCATAGTTATTTACTTCAAGTGTTTGATTAACTGTTTTTTTTTTTTGTCGTTTTCAGCATTGTGACAGTTTCACGTGATTGTCATTAAATCGCGCGCTCGTCTGCACTGCTCGCGCACCTTTGCGCCTTGCCTACACATTTGACCGCAAGTAATTTATGGTATTTTATGGTGCGAAAGTGCAAAAAATGTAAAAAAAAGCAAAGCATAAAAAATAAGTAAAAAAAAAATATAATACTAATTGAGAGAAAAAGTTGAAAAACAGCAAACTCAACAATAAAGTTTGCGCAATCGACGTTTGATAAGAAAGGCAAGCTGCAATAAATAGTAATAAAAAAAAAAATAAAAATAAAAAAACGGCATTCAACTGCTAAAAACTCGCTTTTTACGCTTACGTGTAACGTAAAAGTAATTAAAAACGGAAACCGTCAATTTTTCGTTGCTCGCTTAAAGTGCGGCGAGTGAGTAGTTCTAGTGCTTGTGATTTTGTGGAAATTTTTCTCCTTCTACTTTTATTTTTTTCCATCGCTATTTAACTATCAATTGACAGATCTGCGTTCTGGCTAACTGAGATAGCGCTGTGTGCTTTACCAAAAAGTCAATCGGCCAGTTAGTCAGTCAATCACCTGCGTACGGTAATCAATTCTTTAGTCACCAGTTTGGTATTTATTTATTTAATGCTGCTGTTGACCTGCGTTGACAAAGTGAAGCCATTGAAGTTATTGTGTAATAGCAGTTTGTGTGCTCAAGTATACTAGTAGCAGTGTATTAAATAACGTCAAATACAAGAAAAAGTATAGCAGACGCAGCAATAAAAGTCTTCAGTTGGTAAGCCACATACGCAAAATGTATTTGTAAATATTACTGCATAATACCTGTCGTGCTGTAACCAGCTTAAAACCAGCGCGAAACATTTTTATGAAGTGTTCTAAAAAATACTGTTATATACTTACATAGTTGTTGGCAATAGTGTTGTTGTGAGTGGGTAAGGCCGCTAAGAAAATGGTGCTATGACTGCTATAAATAAATTGTAAAAGTGCGTTGATAAAGTTCGTGGTTATTTATAAGAATTATGGGAGTAAATTATTTCTTACAACAATTATGCGAGAATATCATATATATGTATTCTTCGCTCACCTTTCTCATGTGCCTATGATCGGCTACGGTCGGTACATTATGACACTATATAAACATATTGACTTGCCAAAAAGTAACGCCAAGATTGTCAGTTGACACTGCCATTACAGGTGATGGCACCATTGCCGAACATTAAAGGCAAAAGGATAAATTTGACGTAGTTTGTGCAGCGAGACGTCTCTTTGGTTGAAATGGAGCGAAAGGTTGCCACTGCTCTAAATTTTTCAGTTTTATTCACTGAAATTCAATTCTGTAATATAATATGTATATATAGTTGCCAAAATAAAAATGTTTTAAAAATAAATTCACCAAAGCTGCCACCCTGCTACATGAATTTGAAGCTGATTCTGGTTAATTTTGTGTCAATATGCTCAGCGAAAATCAGAAGACACCCTTACAATACATTTTCCTTAAATAAATTGTATATGGACTACCCTTTATATAAATTTTGGCTTGCGTTCAATTTGATATACACACAGGCAACAACTTTCTTAAAATAATTACCCAACCCTTCTGTGGCTTATCAGTTAATAAATAAATATTATTGTAGCGCAAATTCGCGTTGTAGAAACTTCAGTAAACAAATACACTTACGTGCAAATTTATACAATAAACACGACAAAGTTCTTTATTGCTTTGTTCCTTTCTAAGCGATAATTAAGATACCAATAGGAATAATTAGCGCCAAGTGATTATGTGTGCTGTTGGGTGTTTAGATTATGTGAGAAAATAGTTTAGCTTAGTTAAAATTTTGGTTAACCAAATACGAGGGCTGCTATATATTTTCTAATAATGAAAATAGGAATATTTATCAACGAAAATGGTTTTATTGTTTTTCAAAATATTCTGCATCAAGATTTATACACTTTTGCATGCGCTCAAACCAATTTTCGAAGCACTTTTTCCACTCCGATTGAGACACCTCCAAAACATGGTTTTTGAATGCTTCAACAGCATCTTCTGGCGACGAAAATCGTTGACCGCGCATTGTTTTCTTCATGTGTGGGAATAAAAAGAGGTCATTGGGCGCCAAGTCAGGGCTGTACGGCGGATGACCCATCAATTCGACGTTTTGGCCGGTCAAAAAGGCGCTGGTTTGAGCCGATGTATGAGAGCTCGCATTGCAATGGTGCACAATGATTCGTCTTCTCTTGTTCGTTTTTCGAATTTCTTCGAAGACTTCAGGCAAACAAATGGTAGTGTAACACTCAGAATTGACTGTCCTACGTTGCTCAAGCGGAACAGACGCCACATGACCAGTTTTGCCGAAGAAACAGGCGACCATTTGCTTCGAAGTGCTTCTTCCACGAACAACTTTCGTTGAATTTGGCTCGTCTTGGAAGACCCACACGGTCGATTTCTGTTTTGTTTCGGGCTCATACGCATAGATCCATGATTCGTCACCTGTGACGATCTTATAAACGTCTTTTGAAGCACCGCGATCGTATTTTTTCAGCATTTCTTTACACCAATCCACACAAGCCTTTTTTTGAGCGATTGTCAAATTGTGCGGGATCCAACGAGAACAAACCTTTTTTACGGCCAGGTGTTCATGCAATATCGAATGTATGCTGGTGGGAGAAATGCATAGGCATGCCTCTGTCTGCAGGTATGTTACATGACGGTCTTGCATTATCAGTTCACGTACGGCATCGATGTTTTCTGGCACAACGGCTGTTTTTGGAGGACCTTCACGGAATTCGACTTTGAGCGAGCGTCGGCCACGATTGAATTCGTTGGTGCTTCATAGCCATACAAAGATTTCAGTTCATCGATGCACTCTTGTCGTGATAATCCACGTCGAAAGTTGTGAAAAATGATCGCACGAAAATGTTCACGAGTTAATTTCATTTTTTGGCCGAGTTGAATTTTTTAATTCCCTGTAAATAAAACAATTCACGATTAAATGACAAAACGTTCTGAGTGATGTTATGCTAAAAAATGTCAAACTTTCCAATGGCAATGTCAGATTGCACCTGGCAACACTTTGTGTTGCCTAGGCCAGAAATATATATAGCAGCCCTCGTATCTATTCGATTTTTTAGATTACAAAAAAACATAACTTCAGTAAATTTATATTACAAATATTAAGTTAAAAGTGTTATTAAGTTAATATTTCTGACTAAAATCGATTATACTTATTTTCTATTAAACATTTCATAACGCTTGTCCTCAAATGTATCATAAGCCATAGAAAAGTCTATGAAAATCAGTTAAGTCTGTAAATATTTAGTTTCAAAAACTTCTTCAGTTCACTTGAACACCTTCTAAAATATATATTCGAAATCATAGATACTTTATACATATATCTATTTAACTTCAAAAACTCATTTTCAATATCGAAATCTTGAACATAAGAGTTTGCTTACTACCTCACTGTTTCCTCTCAATTTCATCACAATTTATACTATATATTTTTGAATATCGAAATATAAGAGTTTGAGCATTACACCACAGTTTTAATTTTATTTTTATTATTTTTATATTATTCAGAATTTTGTATATTTTTAAATAACTAAATTATGTTTCGATATCGAAATTTCAAACAAAAGTGTTTAAAAAATTACTCCAAATTATTTTTATTTAAATTTTATGTATTTTTCTGTATTTAAAAAATAACAAAAAATTTCGAAATTTCCATTTATTTTCCTTTTCTCTTTTGAGCTACCCAAATACCAATTGCTGCAATCATAATCCGCCACAGGCGCTTGATGAATTGTTGTGGCAACCCTTTTCGATTATCGTCGCTTGCTAAGCGGCCAAGTTGCAGAAAAAGCATTTTATCATTCGAATGCTAATGTGTGCGCATTTGTAGAAAAATTTGCCGAGGACAAAGAAAGAAGTAAAAACATGTAAGCGAGGACTAAGTTCGGGTACAACCGAACATTTTGCAACTAGCAGGAATCGAATCCAGGGAAGATATTTCCTTATTTCTCAAGGTGTAAAGCGTCAAGCAGCAATCGGAATCCAAGCAATTTTATATATTCATATACTAGAAAAACGAAATCAGTATAATTAGTATAAGGGAGTTGGAGTCAGGAACTGTTGCTTTCTGAATTACAATTGTGTATCCGAAACATGGATGGTAATTTATCTCGCTTAGTTTTAGGTGATACGTACAACCATTAGGTGAACTATTATGCTTTGGAGCAACAGGTTGCAAGAGTATAAAAATTGTAACACATTCTGAAAAAATACACACCATTGAATAAGTATGACGCGCTGAACGGCGTTGAAACTATAAAAAGTGCATTGAACGTTTGCTCATTTATTTTGATTATTTTCTCATTTTTTGCTCATTTCATTTTAATTGCCGTTTTTCCCAATCAACCATATATATATTATTATTAATTTAAAATAAATTTTGCTTATTCAGCACGTTTATTTTATTTTTTTTTCAGCATCGTATGCTCGTCATCACTCAATTAAATTAGTCCGATAAGCGAGCATAAACGATTACATTACTTATTTACTCGAATAAAAACAAACAAACCTTGTATTTTCATATATGAGTATACATATGTTATATACATTTATGTAATATCCATATAATTGATTATTATTATTACCATACTTTTCACTATCGATAAGCAATCAGCGCCGCTCTAGTGTGTGTTGTGAGAGAAAAGTTAAAGATTTAAAAGAGATTCTTAATAATTCGAATGCTGTAGCTTTAGGAAAAACTTTTATTTAATTACCGTTATTGTGTTTACTGTTATTATTAATTACTTAAATTTGTAAGAAAGTAGTGTATATTTCATTACTTGTCAATTATTGTGCTACAAAACCGGCTAGATAATAATTTTCAAATAAAGAATATGAATTAGAATATTCTTGTATCATTCAGGAATCAGTTTTGATACAAATGCATTGGAAACTTTCAATGAACCCGTTAACCAATAAGAGAAAATAAGTCCATGCATGTATATGGTAGAAGTCTCAAATACCTTTCGTTTGATACCGATACCGTCAAATTGTATTTACTTTTTTTTTAACTATATGGCAACTCTTCTCAAGCGTATTACCTGAATCGATCCTTAATTAAATTTAAGAAGTTTTTATCTCATATAAATTAATCATTAAAAATATATCAACACATCATAAAAAACTTGTATAAATCATTGGTTTAAACCAACAGTGTTTTCCATTTCCTATTACAACAAATAGTTATCTCATATATTAATCATTAATTGCATAAGAATTTGTAAATAGGTGGCAATCCCTTCTGAAATACTTTTAAACCTTAAATCGTCTGATACCAGTATTTTAAATTTTATTTTAATTTTTCAAATGCATGGCAACTCTTCTAAAAAATATTACCAATTAAAATGCTTCTGATGTCAAGCTTTCTTAAAACCTCCTTAAATCTCGTAAATTAGTTATTAATTTAATTAGAATTTGTAAATTTCAAAAATATTTTTAACTTTAAGACGCTCATCGTTTGCTTGAAATTTTTATTTTTTAACTTTTCGTGTTATACTCTTTATTAGGCTTAATTTTTTTAAAAGGTGGCAACCTTTTAACCAGAATATCTTCTTTATATTTTTATTTGTAAATAGCTGGCAACCCCTTCTAAAATATTTTAACCATAATTCGTCAGACATCAATATTGCAAAATTTTCCTTTCCAAACGTATGGAAACTCTTAAAAACTCATATCTTCATTTAATCTAAAAACATTTCCGATTTCAAGCTTTCTTAAATCTTTTTAGTACTTTTATTGCAATAATCTTCATCTCAAAAATTAATCATTCATTTAATTAAAATTTGTAAATATGTGGCAACTTCATCAAAAATTATTTCAATTTTAACGCCCTTATCTTTTGCCTGCAATCCTTATTTTTATTTTATTTTATGAAGTTTAAAATTTTTAAAAGGTGGCAACCCTTTAACCGAAATATCTTCGATTTTAAACCTTCTTAAATCTCTATAATTTGAAACTAAAATATTTATATAACTATACATAACTTATTTGATAAATTTTATTGCAATATAATTTAAAAACAGCTGGCAACCACCTCAAAAGAGTTTTCAATTGTAAGCTTCCTTAAATCTCTTAAGATTGATACCCTTAACAAATTACTTTTGGTTTGTTGGTAAATAAGGACATCGTGCTTTACTGCCACTATATACAGGCCTTTGTGGCGTCAAAAAAAGAACTACTGCATTCGAACTTATGAGTCAGTAAAGCGCTTTGTGGCCAATAGAAACTTAGTCAGGCGTTTGATTTCTATTCCCACAATTTCGGTAAGTTTGAGCTTTCAAGTGATACCCATACTATTACAATATGTTGTTATTTGAAGTCTGTTGTTTATTCAAGTTTGCAAGCATAATGGCAACTCTACTCCAAAAACACCAAGTGTATACCTTCTTAGATCTCCCCAGTTTTATGCGCATGGTTTATTTGTCTTATTTATAGTATATATTATTTTATTTTTTAGTTTTAGTTTTAAGGGGGTATACCCCTTTATCGGGAAAAAAAAAATTTTTGGGGCAGTTTTTTGAATTTTTTTAAAAAAAAAAAACCAAAAATATTTTTATATCCTTTTTTATGGTGTTTTTTTTTAAAATATTAAAAGTTAAAATAATTAGAGGGGGGAGAGAAGGTGAAAAAAAAAATGGCGCATCCTGGTGACATTGATCCTACTGTCC
Source organism: Bactrocera correcta (assembly GCA_027475135.1). Lineage (NCBI taxonomy): Eukaryota > Metazoa > Arthropoda > Insecta > Diptera > Tephritidae > Bactrocera > Bactrocera correcta. The sequence goes on from CM050327.1 coordinate 37,481,067, forward strand.
TGGTGGTCTAAAAAAAAAAAAATCAAAAGAAATTCTTAATAGTAAGGAGCTGTTATAGTCCCAAATCAGGGAATACAAAAAAAATTTTGAAAAAGGGGAAAAATAAAAATAATTTTTACGCTTTTTTTTTTGAAATTCTGAATTTTTTTAAAACATTAAAAAAAAAATTTTGCACAATGCTGGTAGGAACGATAAAGGATTATATAAAAAAGGGGGTTACACAAAATTTAAAGTAAATCGGTTGTATAGAATTTGAGATAATGCCGGTACCGTGTGGAAAAAAGTAGTTTCGAGAAAAAGCGTTTAAAAAGTGAGTCTACCTACCTCCCGGGCCCTAGGACTGAGTCACTAAAGTACTGTAGTCTTAAAATAATTTTATTTTTAAAAATCCTTGGGGGATATGTTCTAAGAGGGTCTAACTTTAATATATGAAAAATAAAAAAAAAAAAAATTGTTTTTTTTACACCTAAGCCCCCTTTCGTAACCAGGTCACATATGAAAAAAAATCGAATTTTTCAAAATTCAAGAGTAGAATACCCCTTAAATGGATGGCAGCCCTTAGAAAAATAATTTGTGCCGTCCGCTTTCTTAAACTCCCCCACATAACTTAAAAAAAAAGAACGTTTATTTTATTTATATACGAAGTGAAACAAATTTAAAACAGCTGGCACTTTCTTCTGAAATTATTTCTAAGTTTAAAATTTCTGAAATCTCCCTAATTTTAATCCCAACTAGATATTTCAGTTTATTTTATTAATTTTTGCAACTTAAAAATTCCAAACAGATGGCAAGTTTCCGTTGAATATATTTTAAGCTTCACGATTTCTTAAGTCTCGCTAATTTGATACACATATTGAATAGATTTGTTTATTATATAAATTTTTGTGTCTTGAATTTTATAAACAGCTGGCAACTTTATAAATTTTTTGCTTGAAATCAGCTATATAGCAATAAAAAAAATCACTTTCTGCTTTCATTGCTCCACACAATTATCTCCCTTAAGTAGTTCAATGCTTTCAAAAATGAAAACTACGAAATACAAGCATGCTAAGCTGACCGAAAACAATTAATTAACCATGATGATATATTTTCTCATAATTGCTTTGCGTACATTCAGCAATATTTCCAAGAAATTCTAATTGATGTTTTAACTTTCCTGCTGCAAATAATTTATATCAGCTCGGCTTACAGGTTTTGCTGCTGCCAATATTAATCCAAAGAAAAGTCAACAAAATTCAATCAAAATCAATTTTTTTGTAATGATAAACAAAATATGTTTACAAATCATAAATTTTAGTCATGACATTTATGCAAATAAACGGGTATATGCGTATACTGTTATAGGTATATGTAATATATACATATGTATATGTACACATACATGGATATTTATGAGTACAACCGCACTAACAACTACACTAATCTACTGGCAATGTTTATATTTCAACTTTATCAGCAATTCACACATCACGCTGGTTGTTATTAAAATTTCACAAAATCTTGATAAAACTATGCGCTGTGTGTTTGAGTGTGAGTGTCAGCTGTGTTTTCCACTTAGGAAAACCACTAAGTCAGCAGAAATTTCCAGCCAAACGCAGCGCTATTTTATCAAATTTTAATCTAGTATGTAAATAAGTGAATATAAATATACTTGCATATATGTATATGTACACATATATAGTATATGTATATATTATCTACTTGTTTATATTATATACATGTGTATATATAGTTAATACTAACATATGCCAACTATTAGCAGTCTTTTAGCATTGCATTAAATTGTTAGTGTGTGATTTTTGTCTGCTTCGTTAATATGGCTGCTGATGATAACTGCTCGAAGCCCAAAGCAAACCTTTATTTCCTGTTCTCTTTGGCTTCACTTCAGTTATTTAATTTGACATGAATGTTGGAGATTTTGCGGTTTATGGATAATTTAAATGTTCTGAACTTTTCATTTGATTTTGTTTCATTTTGCTTTGAATGGCTGCGAGCAAGAAACACTTTATCTTTATTTTTGTGCATTTAAATCGTTCGCTTGAAAAAAGCAGGTTGAAATCCCACATTGCTTTGGTTTTACGCAGACACAAAGCGCATGTTAAATTGGTTACCAAGTTTTGGTGTAGCGGCAGGTTGTATGTGTATGTGCGCCACTTAGTACTCCCACCTAAACTAAAGTTAATTTATGTCCTTGATTGTAGGATTCTTCTTTGCCAAGCATTCGTTTTATTGAAGTACAAATTCTCGGCAACGCTTCATCTCGCTTGACTTACATATTTGTTCTTATTGTCAATTTCAATATCGGATTGCTATAAAAGCTCTCAAAGCGGTTTGGCTTCATTCGTGTAATAGTATTCATTACAGCAATAGATAATTGTAGAAGCGACTAATTTTCGCTTGGAGCTTTCATTCTCAATTAGTAATTAATAGCGCTTTCGACGAAGCTTTTAACAAATCAATGATAAAACTGCATATAAACTATTAAAACAATTAAAAAGAGTAGGAAGAGAGTTTATAGTATATGACTTCATAAAATCAGAGCTTTTTTAATATTAATTATTATTATTAAGAGATTTTATGTTATGTGACTTCTCAAAATCAGAGCTTTCTCAATTTTAATTATTTAGTGAAAGCTTTCAATATCCTTTCATAACCTGTTTTTATATAGCCAGCCATTTAGAAAATAAATCTTTAAACTGAGATCTTAATCTTCAACCTAGCTTTCATTGAAAGAATTACTCATTTTCGGTTAAAGCTTTCATTTCCAAATCCAATTAGTAATTAATGCCGCTTTGGATGAAACTTATATCAAACTGCTGATGAAACTACATATAAACTATTAAACCAATAAAAGCGTATGAAGAGAGTTCAGAATTAACTTTATATGACTTGTCATTGCTCTCTCAATTTTAATTATTTAGTGAAAGATTTCAATTTTCTCCTCACAACCTGTTTTTCTATAGCAAACCATGTGAAAAATAAATTTTTAAACTAAGGCCTTAATCTCTCATTGCATTTTTTATAATAATAATCCGTTTCAGAAATGACAAAACATAAAAAATCCTTGAAAGCTTTTGTGTCAAAAATAAATGATCTCATAAAAAAAAAGATTTTTATGTTCAAATTTAAAATCTGCTATCTGCTACAACACTTAACTTACAGTACAGAATAAAGCTCTAAATAAAGCTCATTGCCAGCTTTTCTATCAATGAATTTAAAGTTAATTCATGGAATTTTGTCACATGGAACAGCGAAAGCTTCACATTCAACTATAAATGATCTCAGTTAAAAAATACAGTATTTTATTTTTGCAGTACTAGAAATAAAAATTTATTTACAGGATAAAGCTCTTCACTAATTGGATGCATTTCAGTATTTATACAATTTTCATATATTTCTGGCTTATTTGTATGGTATATGAAACTGATTGCTTGTACTATTTTAGGAAGTTTTCAGTGGCGGAAATTTGTATGATATATGGAACCGATTGCTTGTACTATTTTAGGAAGTTTTCAGTGGCGGAAATTGTGTAACGGATTTAGAAAAGCTTTTGAGTTCTCTGACAAAATTCATTTCTTTAAGATATGGTGAATTTTATACGTCATTTATACTCCAGATTAAAACATAAGCTTTAAGCTGATGAGCTATGAAAAGCTCGAATACGTTTTAACGAAATCTTTAAAAAGCTTAAAAGAATATTTCATGTTTCTCTACTCATGTATTTTTCTTCAAAATTAGAATATAGTAAATTTCTCTTTCTTTTGAAATGTGAAATCGCCTGAGTACATATTTAAGAATGCTTTTGAATTTTGTCACAAAATTCTTAGCAAAAGCTTCTGAAAGGTATGTTGTGAGTGATTTTTAAACGTTAATAATACGCCAGATTAAAATATAAGGTTAAAGTTGATTTGCTACGAAAAGCTCTCAAAAAGCTCGTATCCGTATTTATGAAATCTTTAAAAAGCTTACAAGAATTTGCCATGTTATATTTACTTACGTATTTTCTTCAAGCTTAGAATATTGTAAATGTCTCCTAATTTTGAAATGTGAAATCGTTTTTCAATCACTTTTTATCGATGGGTTAAAGTAAAGTACTGCCTTAGCGGATATGAAATGGGGAAAGAAAGAGAGAGCACAGCTTCTAGTGAGATTTTCCTTGAATATTGCATTATAAAATGTATATTTATATAGAGTATATATATGTACATTTAAAAGTTAGAAATTATCTCACAAAGCCATTCGAAAGCGCTTTAAGCTTTTAGCCTGCTCTATTTGCCGCATATTATCAAGAGTTAATGTCTCGCATATACGATTAGCTCCCCAGAAACCACACCACGTGACGTGAACACTATTCTCACCTCTTTCCATGTCACTTATCCTTTTAAGAATTTCCTAATGCTCTTAAATCTCTGAGGAAACTGCACATAACAAGGTGACATAAATAGAAGCCATCTGCATATTTCAGCTAGAAATCCATCAGCTGTCAATGTAAATGTATACTTTCAGAATTTGTACCTTTTCTCTTACCAGAAATGAGGCGTGTTATTTTAAGTGTGTAGCAAAGAAAATTTAACGGAAAGCGGAAATAGAGAAGACAGTATGCTCCATTTATCATAATTTCCTTTGTCAAGCAACTTCGCAACTCAACAAATCTCCCACCGATTGCTCAGGATTTAATTCACAATTTATGCATAATTTATGCCACCATGAAAGCTGTTAAATTTTCTGCCATTATCAGCGAGTACTTCAGCTTTGTAAGAGAATTTAAAATCACACTTCAAGTTGCTCTTCTGTTTTTCTCCTTGACTTTTTTTGTTTTTTGTGCTTATACCCTAATCAGTTAAGATATCTTGCCACGAAATTTGTAACACCCAGAAATATAAAGATATGCAAATATATATGTATATGTATATATATATGTATATATATATGTATATATATATGTATATATATATGTATATGTATATATTTCTAGTCTTTCGTTTTTGATCAATTTGAAATTGCAAGCACGTCCTTTTCTCCCCTAGATGCTGCTCATTTGTGGGAACCGCTGGTACTGGACCACTTTATCATGCAGTTGGCTTACAAACGGACCAATCAACATAAAATCCTTGTATGGAAAACTATTTTATTTGAAAAGATATTTTAATGAAAACTTGGTACATGTATTTCTTGGCTCCATAAGAAGGTTAAGTTCGAAGATGGGCAAAATCGGCCTACAGCCACGCCCACAAAATGGCGAAAACCTATAAAGTGTCATAACTAAGCCATAAATAAAGATATTAAAGTGAAATTTGGCACAAAAGATCGCATTAGGGAGGGGCATATTTGGACGTAATTTTTCGGAAAAGTGGGCGTGGCCCCGCCCCCTACTAAGTTTTTTGTACATATCTTGGAAACTACTATAGCTATGTCAACCAAACTCTATAGAGTCGTCTCCTTCAGGCATTTCCATATACAGTTCAAAAATGGAAGAAATCGGAAATCGCCCACCTTCCATAATGTTATGTTATGTTGAAAATAACTAAAAGTGCGTTAACCGAATAACAAAAAACGTCAGAAACACTAAATTTTACGGAAGAAATGGCAGAAGGAAGCTGCACCCAGGTTTTTTTTTAAATTGAAAATGGGCGTGGCGTCGCCCACTTATGGACTAAAAACCATATCTCAGGAACTACTCGACCGATTTCAATGAAATTCGCTATATAATATTTTCTTAACACCCTGATGACATGTACGAAATATGGGTGAAATCGGTTCACAACCACGCCTTCTTCCAATATAACGCTATTTTGAATTCCATCTGAGGCCTTCTCTGTATAATACATACATATACATGAAAATACAATTCAATACTCAAAATACACAACTAATTTTACAGCAAAATAAAACAATATGTAAATGACGGATAATGAAATCTCGATTATGACTTTATCATGCGAGAGTATAAAATGTTCGGTGACAGCCGAACTTAGCCCTTCCTTACTTGTTCTAACAAATCTTTTGCCTAATATGTCGGTTCCCTGTTTAAAGTTTTGCATCTTAAGGTATTTCCTTGGCTCTGATTCAAACAACTTAGCCCTTCCTTACTTGTTTTTCTCTGTTTTTGTGTCTCGCTTCTTTATGTTTTTGATTTCGTCTCCTTTTTTGATAAGACAACATGATGTCTATCACATTAAGCACATTTTATCAACAACCATTCACGCCGTCAAGTGTCAACAACAGCAAGTGATACACACCTCGTTTGAGACTCGCCAATTTTCCTTCTTTCCCGCGACTGCGATGTTTATCTAATGCAATGATTACAAAATACCCAGACAAGCCACTCTACGGCTGACATTCCAAAGGCACAACAAATTTGATATTCCCACGTTGCAAACTGAAATAATCCAGCATTAGTATTATTAACGGTAATTCATGTCATTTAGGAGCTTAACATTAATACCAGTGCTCGTGGCAAACTTCTGCCTGGTGCCTTTCATTTGAGATTATCAGTGGCAATAAATGAGTGCAAAGGCATTTAATATCTCCTGGGAGGAAATCAGTAATACTGCAGAGAGGATATGCTATATACATACATAGATATTTGATGGTTGGACATGCATATATGTATGTGTATGCTTGTATTTATAGATATTTATGCCGCGGTGAAAGTCATTCAATGCAAATGAAAAGCAAGCAATCAGCTGTTTCAAGCAATGTATGTATATGTATTTTGTATGTGTAGCCATACTTCAATCATTAGTAAAGGTAATTTATGCTCGACTGCGATTTATTTACACCTCATCGAATAAACAGCAATGGCAATGACAAGTGCAAACATATGGACATAGTCAGGGTGTTTATATATATATATATACAGTTGTCCACAAAATTATAGGAGTGCCACTATGAAAAATTTGTTTAGCTGCTTAATTTTTTAATTCACAAGTAAAGGACGCGAAACAATAACGGTACATATAACGGGATACTAGCATTAAAATACAAAACAAATTTTTATTCTGATGATTGCTGTTCTACTTCTGCTTTGCTATTTCTTTCCACAAAATAATAGGAGTGTTAGATATTTCGTTTTTAAAATAGTCCTTAGCATAAAAAATATTCACAAAATTAGAAAAGTATAGTTCCACAATTAGCAGCAATTTAAATTAGTTATTATTTTATTTAATCATAGGGTTTTTCTCCAGTGAGTAGAGGAAATCATTGTACAGAGGAAAAGCGGAAAACGACAAAAAAATTGGGAACTAAATTTGTCAGTTAATACTGAAACTGTTCGTATACATTTGGAGCAGATTAAATTATTTACTAGAAGTCCACGAAAAAGACCCCATTAAAAAAGAAACACAAGGAAGCCCGCATTGAATTTTCAAATGAGCATGGCTCCTGACCCGCGTCTATATGGCGAAACATATTGTGGTCAGACGCATCTAAAGTTGAGTTATTTGGTAGTATAGAATCTAGGAACTTTGTTCGACGTCCCCCTATCACCGGTGTACCACAAAAACCGTTATACTTGACGATGTCAAATCATGGTATGCGGTTGTTTTTTAACATTGTGGTGTTGGTCCCATACACTTATTTGAAGGCATCATGGACCAAAGGGTATATGTCAAAATATTCGATTAGGTAATAGTATGTGGTACCTCACGGAATATGTCATTGATATGGGTATATTAATAGAATAATGACCCTAAACGTACAAGCAAGTGCGCAAAAAACGGTTTAGAGCCAATGGAGTTAAGGTTATGTTGTGATCTGCCCAGTCTCCTGACCTCAACCCCATTGAAAACCTATGGACAGATATCAACAAGAAAGTAGCTGAAGAGAAACCAACCAATTCGAGAGATTTTTTGGCAAGTAGTGAAAGAGGCTTGGAAAATAATACCAATAAAACGTTGCCAGGATCTCATAGACTCCATGCCTCGGAGATGTGATGCTGTATTAAAAAAATCGAGGTTATTCATCGAAATATTAATTATTTAAATATTCTGTGAAACTTTGGAAGCAATATATATTAAAATTATAGAACGGCCTGTTATTATATAAAATACTCCTATTTTTTTGTGGAACTAGTTTTTTAGTTTACTTGATATAAACTGCGGTATAAATTTTTGTTTATGTTTAACTGAAATAGATGGAATCTGGAAATATTAATAGGTCTTTAGCAAATTACAATATGCAAAAATTTTGAAAAAAAAACATTTTTGTTAATGAAAATTAACAATTCGTTTATCCCATGTGGTCACTCCTATTTTTTTGTGGACAACTGTATATATATATATGCGTTTGTGTGCGTCTTTGGACAAACGTGCAAATTGCTTGCCTCCGCTTAGAAAATTCATAGACGTTGATAAAAAGCAAACAACAAACACGCAATAACGGCAAATGTAAGTGTGCATACGTCATTGACGATAAATTCAATCAATCAGTGAGAAATTGCAAACAAATCGCAACGGGATGGACGAGTGAGCACGAGTACATATCCAATCTATTGATTGTGGAAGGAAATTTATAAATTTGTTGTCGTTGGCTAGCTTGGTTAGCGCTGGCAATTGTACGTGCACTTGTGCGAGTCCGTAGAGTTTTACTTTTGAAATGTTTCGATGAAGCTACAAACACCTACGCAACATTCCGTTCAGCGGAGGTAGGTATGTATGTACATATGCTGGTGTATGTGTGTGTATGCGTATACCCAATAAACAAAATTTTCCCACTTTTGATGAGATTGTGGTAATGAAGGAGCAATTTTTGTTTGATTGCGTTAAAATAAGAAAGAAAAACGTCAACTTCAGTTGCGTGGAAACTATATTAGCCTTGCATTTCTGCATATTATAAAAGGATATAGAACCAGCAAAACTCTAGGTTCGTTTGCATCGAAGTCATAGTATCTTTTACAAGTGTATTTTTTTTGTTTTTGGTATAAAAGGATAAAAAAGGTCTTTATCTTGGTTTTGTTGGATCAGCTCCTTGATTAATGACGAGTACAAGATTTCAGATCAATATTTAAAAAGCTGAGTGAATAGTTTGCGCAACCCCCACCAGTCGTAATACACTACGGCCAGCGATTTTTCCAATTCTCGAAACACTTTTCAGAAGCATTTTTTGGAATGGCCTTCAGCGAATTTTGTTTTATCTTTTCCAACTATTATCGGGTACCACGGAACGACAATTTCAGTTTGGGGAGCAAGAAGAATCTTACCGAGCTAAATCTGGTGAATACGGTGGTTTTTTAATTCGTCTCCTTGCAATGGTACATTGCCATCGTATAAAATCCATGAATTGTTCTTCCACAATTCCGGCCATATTCGAACGAAATTTTTCACGTAAACGCCTAAATACGGCCAATAGAGGTCCCTATTAAGCATCTGTCCCAACGAAACAAATTCATGATGCACTAAACCACGAATACAGAAAAAAACATTGAGCTTCAACTTGACTTTTGAACGGCTGTGACACGGTGTTTGTGATTTCGGGTCGTTTTTTTCTCCTCCATTCCGATGATGGTTAACTTGTTTGAATGCCAAACTCATAAGCCCATGTCTCATAGGCAGTTATAATTCTCTCCATGAATGTGGGATCGGAATCGCACGAAAGAGCTTTGTTTACGGTTGTCTTTTTGAAGGAAATTCAGCTTTATCAGGACACGTTTCATTCCCAAATTTTCCACCAAAATCATTCGAACGTACTCGCGTGAGATGAAAAATATCTCTTGCTATTTCGCTAACACTCGCCTTACAATTTTCAGGCGTCAATTAATATTATCACTTACTTACCCGGGGAATATTATTACAACTTCCGGGTGCTTTTTAGTCACAATGAATACATACATACACTTAAAGTCAAAAAAAAAAAAACGCCGACGGCAACACTTTAGTGTTGCTTAAATTAAATTTTTTTTTGTAATATTTCGTACCGGTGAATATACTAAGTGCCTAGCAATCGGTGTGAAAACATCGAAAGCCAACAAAAAATTGTATTATCCGAGAAACAAAAAGTTGATATAATTGCGTATAAGCGGCAAAACTTATCAAATGTCGAAATTTCGGGTATGGTTCACTGCAATGAATCTTCCGTAAGACGATTCTGGAAGAAATATTTGGAAACGGAGAGCTTATCACGCCGTCCTGGAAGTGGGCGTCCACGAAAAACAACTGAGCGTGACGATAGAGATATCGTCAAGATAGCTCTTCGTGACCAATTTAAAACTGCTCCAGAAATTGCTACGGAATTAAAGAATGGTCACAACATGGAGATTAGCACCTCAACTGTGCAGCGTCGCTTGAGAGAAGTAGATTTATTGGCTCACAGACCCGCTAAAAAGCCACTTCTCACAGCGAAAATGCGTTCCACCCGTTTAAAATGGTGTCTGGAAAGCAGAAATTGGACCACCAACGATTGGGCACAAGTCATCTTTTCAGACGAGTGCAAAATAAATCTTTTTAGCTCAGATGTAGGATGCGTAGCGCGCCGCAGAAAAAATGAAAGATTTAGTCACAACTGCGTACAGACTACGTGTATGAAGCATACCCCATACATAATGGTCTGGAGAGCGATAACCAGTTATGGAGTTGGAAAAATTTTTTTTATCGTACGCTATGTTAACTCTTCTGTCTATATTGAAATCATTAAACAAGGTGTTATGCCAACGATTGAGCAGCTGTCAGAGCACGAAATAAAAATTATATTTCAGGACGATTCTGCACCTTGTCACCGGTCGAAGTTGGTAGTTTACCATCGAATCTAGAATTTTTAAGCCAAACTATAAGCCCATGTCTCATAGGCAGTTATAATCTCTCCATGAATGTGGGATCGGAATCGCACGAAAGAGCTTTGTTTACGGTTGTCTTTTTGAAGGAAATTCAGCTTTATCAGGACACGTTTCATTCCCAAATTTTCCACCAAAATCATTCGAACGTACTCGCGTGAGATGAAAAATATCTCTTGCTATTTCGCTAACACTTGCCTTACAATTTTCAGGCGTCATCCCGTCCATCACCTTTTTAATATTTCTTAAGTTGAAGAGGTCGAAGATCATCCAGAACGTGCCATGTCTCAACGATCGTTTTTGAAGGCTTAAAAGACAAAATTTGGAACAAATCCTTTGTTCGATATTATTATCAATTGTAATTACACTACTGAGGTGTTCCGACTTAAGTAGCTGCTATAAACAAACTGGTTGACAGATCGCGCTCACATTTGCCTTAGTAATTAAAGACAGTCCTACCAACTTAGCGACATAAATTTTTTTGAAATATTACTTAGCCGGGGATTATAATTACAATTTCCGGGTGCTTTTCAGTCACAATGAATACATATTTCATAAGATCTCGCTGTATGTGAAATATTTCGGGAACGTTTCGCTATTTTTTGGACTTTTTAGTTTAAAAATTCCTTTTCCAAATCTATTATCAAATCGTTTGGAGTACCATATAAGGGTTTGTCAAAAAAGTCTTGCGATATTTTATTGAATCAATTCGTGTGGCACCCAAACATCGAGCTTCTTAGTGACTCCAAGCTTCTTCAAATGGTTTATAACGGTTTGATGACTACTATGCCGGTCTCTTTCGACAAATTCAGTGATTTTATCGCAATTTTCGACGACGGGTCTTCCAGAGCGTGGCGCATCTTCGACCACCTCTACACCAGAACGAAAACATTGAAACCATCATTGTGCGGTGGAAATGGAAACTGTATCTGGTCCATAAATTTTATTGGCGGCTTGAGATGCATTTTTGCCTTTATCGTAGTAGTGCTGTAAAATATGCCGTATTTCTTCTTTATTTTTCTTTATTTTTCTCCATGTTTGCGACGCTATAACTCACGAGCGACTTAAAAGAAACGACAATCAATCAAACACGTGTTAGCGCATGAAATGAGCTTTCCAAAAAGGTATAGCATGACCCGATGCGACGAATAAAACTAGAACTACGCGCTTTCAGCACCAACTAGCGAAAATACCGCAAGACTTTTTTGACAACGTAATATCTCATAATTTCATTAATCCCCATCTTTATACAAAACAATGTATATGTGGTGGTTTGTTTGCCCCGATACTCTGAAAAATTCGTTGGTAGATATCTCTGAGAAAGGCTCTTCAAATATGAGCTCTTAATTGTAAGGTAAAGTTTCTCCAACTATGCTATATTCACACGATTTTTTTCTTTAAAATAATCAAATTTTATTTGTTAATATTTTTTAAACGATTCGGTTTGCGAAAAAATCAGCAGAGACCATTTTTGAAGAGCCTTTAATTTCATACAAAACCCGCAAAGAAACTTTTTTTTTTAAGTTGTTGGCAGCCTTTTACAAATTTTTCTATCCGTTAATAAGAAAAAAAGTGAAAACCGTCAGACGAATGACCTTCCTACATATAATTAAAAGCTTATACTTGTAGAGCCTTCCTTAGCAGTGTCTATCCACTAATTTTTCAGAGTATGAAGCGAAAAAGAAAATACTCTTTATTTTTGATTTACTCTAATGTACATATATACCCACTTAAAATATATGTATCTATGTTCATTTACATACTGCTGTGAACTTACTGAGGTTTTCCTGCTAAATTCTGTATCCAAGTCATCTGTGACACGCGCGTGCTAAGACTCTTTAGCATATGCCCAGGAATAGGCCTAAGCGCATATACTAGATTGTATGGGCCAATTCTATATATAGTATATGGGACTTTTTATAAAAGTGTAAAAGTAGATTCTGTATGTATGTTGAGTGTGCTGCGGGGCAAAGCGGATTTGCCTTTGACATCTGCTTAACCAGGCATTGTGTCATTGTGTAGAGTGTCAAGTGGTAGTGGATAGGAATGCTTTAACTTTTACTTTGTTACACAAGCGCGCTGTTGTATGTATGTATAACTCATTTTTTACACAAAGAAGCGTAAATGGAGTTAAAATGCGCACGTATCTGTGCCAGCTCATTTAAAGATAACTATGTTATTACCATTTCATAGACTTATATATATACCTACTTACTATCTTCCGCTAACTGCTTCAATAAAATTTAAATATTTCTATAAAAAAAAACCTGTTATGTACAGACGTGCGGCGCCCAACACTTGCGCTTCACGCGCTCCACACGCAAATAATCCCACCAAAGCAGTTACCTATCTATTTTATATCTGATATCCATATTGAGCTGTTCAGGCGATAACGCATAAGGCAGCGTAACGGTAACGTGCCATGCTTTATTTTTACTGCCATTTTGACAGTCATCATCGCGCGCCGTTTCCCGCCCACCACCAACCCTTGCTAGTCTCTCGCCTTTATTCGAAAAACTCACACTCACATGCCGCCAATTGCTGTACGCCCGAGCGATCTGCTTTCTTGCTCTGCATATCCTTTTTATATGTTGCATGCCTCATCGGCCGCCATTCTATGGCACGTTTGAATTGTAGCGCCGAAATTGCGCTCTGCTGGCTGTGCTTGTTATCTGCCACTAGTGCGCTTGGCTTTTTACGCTTCGTTGAAAGTTTGGTAGCACACATTGGATAGCAATGCTCTTCCTCTTTGGTTTTTTTGTTTGTGATTTCCTATTCCTTTGCCTGATTTGCCGCACCTTGCGCTGCTTTTTCCCTTCAAATATTTCATTCTGTGTACATACAAGGGTGGCTCAATAAGTATTGGGTACACAAAAAGGAACGAAGGTATATTCCTCAACATAGCCTCATTTTAGCTAAATGTATTTGAACTAGCTTTGCGCCAACCTCCTTGTCCAACCTGTCCAAATAATATAATTTTGAGAAGGTTTTTCTCCTTAGACTCTAAATTCTGTCCGGCGTTTGACTTTTTTAACATAAAGAATCTCGGAGTCAAGTCGGAAGATTTAAATGGAGTACAAGCTCGACCAATTTGACCGTTGCGACGACGGTGGTATTTTGTCATGGTAAAATATTACGTAATTTTTTTTTGCAGTCGACGTCGAATCTATCCTGTGACCGTTTTGTTCTTCAAAAAGTGAACGATGGATCACTGCTTGAGTATCACCGAAAGCGGTGGTTATCAGCTCTTCGGTTGGCGGAAAAGTCTTTGTCCTCTTCGCGGTAAGTTCACCGAATGAAGTCCCATGCCGCAACTATTCCTCGGTCTTTGTTGTTGTTGTAGGGGTAGAGATTATTCCTAAAGTAGTTTCCAGATATGTGGCAGAGGTGACTATCATTGGTCGGATAAAAAGCCGGGTTCGCTCCGGTTACTTTGATAAACCGGTCGTAAACACGGTTTCTTGATCTCTATTGTGTACCAGTAGATTCATATTTTGCTGCCGGTCTTTGACCCAACTGTCGTGAGAATAGTTCCTTGGTCTATATTGTGTACCAGTGGTTTCTTCTTTGCCGAAAAGGCACAAATGTTCTTGGGAGTTGCGATTAAACCGCATGAAACAATGTTTTGAAATGGTCTCACAGTTGCGCGACAACTATCGCTCTGGCTGTGTTCTCATCTCCAAAATTTCATGCACAGCCTTGTAGTATTTTCAGGTTCCTACTCGACCATTTCATCCACCTTCAAACGTCGGTCTTCCAACTTGGTCCTAGGTCTAAGTCTAACTGACGTGCTATTTTTGCTTGTTGCCATGGAGAAGTGTATCCGTATACAGCTTCCTCTCCAAAAACAACAATGAAATCCCCAACCGATGTTAGTCTTTTTCCGTTATGCTGAAATTCAACGACATGTCCGTTTCCATATGTGGACAAAATAAGACTACACATCATATTCGGCTCTTTACCTAGTGAAGTGGTTAAGGCTGATATTAACCGCCTTAATATTTTTGTGGAAAGCTTAAAACGCTCCGTCGATCTATGAGGGTCTGATGATCTATAATTCTTTATTTGGATATTACAAAGAACCAGCGTTTTCAATTGTCCAATTGGTATTCTGCGTGCTTTGGTGTGAGTATCAGCTCTACGATCTCATCAATCAGATTCGACCGAAATTTCTACAGCAATCGACTAACAGGAATTGCTCTTGCGTTAGCTATCGTCTGGCGAATCTAAGTTACTGTCAGACCGTTCTCGTATGTGAATGCTCCTACTTGTTTCTCACACATTTTCTCCTTTTGTATTTTCTTTAATTTATTTTCCGTTTCTTCACTTCACTCTTTCCGGTTGTTTGTTTGCCCATCGGTGGTGCATCAAGTTTTCCCCAATCACTGCCACCACGGCGCTCGTAAAAATATTTTCATACATATGTGTTAAATTATTTCCGTTCCATCCGGACCACTGTGCCTGCCTGCCTGTGCTTGTGCGCTATGCCGTTGATGTTGAGCCGCTATGCCAGCACTTTTACTGCCGTGCTGCTCGTTACTTCGCTGCCTGCTTTGTTGCTGTTGCGGAAGGTCGGCTGCGTTGAATGTTGCCGCATTTGGTTTGCGCGCAATATTCATGCGATTCGCTACAAAAATGAATATTCATTTAAACATGAAATATGTTTCGAAGTACGTGCACTGTTTGGGCAATGGATTTCTTTCTTTCCTTTTTAACAGTAACTGTGGCTAGTTATTAAAGTCAATAGGCGAGCAGCAAAAGAAATTTGTATGCTTTTTAATTTAAAATTTGTGTTTACTTGCTGCAGCAAAAGTGAGTTTGTAACAAGTTCAAGGTCTTCCGCACATTTATGCTTCTTTATGGCAGATATTCCATTTAATTAGGACACTTGCTTGCCGTTTTTCTGTAGCGCAACTTAATTGAATTACTTCTTTGTATGAAAAGTTACAATTTAACTTGACTCATTTCAGTAAAAGCATTGCTGCATTTCTTATTTGTGGCAATGTGATTACGTCGGGCTTAGAAGTCATAATGCTCAGTGGCTTTTAAAGCGCACATGAAGCTACCACAAAATAATATGTTTCTAACGGTACCTGTAAAGCAGCGGCAATATTCGTATTATTGCCCAATTTAGTTGCTGCCTGCTGATGGTTATGACTTTTTACATTGCATTATGCTTAGCCTTATGTGCCGTTTGTGCACCAAACACATGTTGAAAGGAGCATAATACCTGCCATTAGAAGCATATATGTATAGTATGTTCGTAACGGCAGAAGTGGAATTGTGGAAATTGTGTTATTATGCGCTGGCATTCAAGTTGTTCGAGGATTCACACAAATTTCTTGCACATGTGGCACATATGTGGCAGTTACGTTTTTGTTTGCACCAAATTGAATGTGAATGTTGATTATACTTATGCGAAAGTTTACTCCATTTATTTTATTAGAATGTAGTTTGAGAAATTTGAAGTACTAAAAACCAGCTTTGAGAGTTGAAATCTGCATTATCTTGAACTGCTAAAAACCAACTGCGTGTAAAGCATTAAACAAAATTACAAATTTGAGTGTTGAAATCTGCATCTTACCTTTAAATAAGACTGTTTTTCAAGCAATAATAATTATAATTGAACCACCAATTGGAAGAAGGGAATAAAAGCCGTTTTTAACGAAATAGATTTTTACTCATATTAGCTCTTTTCAAACGTAAAACTACGCGTCAGGTTAAAAAAAAATAAATAAAAAGGTCAAACGCCATTGTAATACTAGCGGCCAAAAAAAATGTAAGTTGGAAGAACGGAATAAATCATGGATTTATTTCTTTCTTCCAACTAACAACATTTTGTCATACAATTATAGGTCATTTTAATTTGAATTTCATTCATTCACTTAAACCGTAAGTAATAACTGAATATCAATACTTTCCGGTGCGAGGACATTCCTTTTTGCAATGTGATCGCAATTTTGGAACAGCCAAGAGACTTATTAGAAGAAAAGATAGTATATACGTCCCAGCTCAGTACAACAACTTGATTTCAGAAACTAAAAGTAAGGGATTTATGGTTGAAGCAATTAATAAAGAGAACATATTGAATTTTAAAACAACATGGCAGCCATTCTACAAGAAAACCTGCAAGTCAATAGATAAAAGTACAACTTTTAAAATATCAAAATATAAACATTTTGAGTACAATAGTGGTCATAAAGGTTACTTAACCTGTTCCAAATTCATTGACGTATTTGTAAAGACATCTTTTTTGCTCCGAAAATCAAGAACTACTCCTAAAATACCTGACCAAAAAGCATACCGGTCAAAACTACCCATAAACGAAAACAAGAAAAAACGTTTACTTCGGTTGCACCGAAGCTAAATACCCTTCACAGGTGCTTTTCTGTTAGTAACTATGTGTCCAGTTTGTATGGTAGCTATATGCTATAGTAACCCGTTCTGAACAAGTTTTTTAGAGATTACATTGTTACCTTAAAAAATAATCTATACCAAATTTCGTGAATATATCTTGTCGAATGTGAAAGTTGTCCATACAAGAACTTGATTCCGATCGCTCAGTTTGTATGGTAGCCATATGCTATAGTTAACCGATCTGAACAATTTCTTTGGAGATTACATTGTTGCCTTAAAAAATAATCTATACCAAATTTGGTGAAGATACATTGTCAAATGTGAAAGTTGTCCATACAAGAACTTGATTTCGATCGTTCAGTTTATATGGCAGCTATATGTTATAGTGGTCCGATATCGGCCGTTCCGACAAATGAGCAGCTTCTAGAAGAGAAAATGACGTTTGCAAAATTTCAAAAGGATATCTTAAAAACTGAGGGACTAGTTCGTATATATACAGACAGACGGACAGACAGACGGACATGGCTAAATCGACTCAGCTCAACCTTCTGATCATTTATATATATACTTTATAGGGTCTCCGACGCTTCCTTCTGGGTGTTACAAACATCGTGACAAACTTAATATACCCTGTTCAGGAAATAAAAAGATGAATGATGTGCGAAAAATCATACCATATATTCCTGAAGAGTATAAGACGTTTTATGATTTGATTTTGACTTGGCCCACAACCACATTGGATGGTGCTGATATAGATGAGGATTAATACAATATCTTTTCTATGTTACTAATATAATAAATATTAATATTTGTGTCTTTATTTTCATAAATTGGAAAAAGGGAATAATTCCAAGAATTTCAAACTACCTTAACTTTTGTTTTTCTTTACGTAAAATATTTTTTTTTACAGCATATTATCGGCAACAATGTTTACTACATTTCATTTTAAGATATCATGGGTATTTGATCTATACATTGAGAGTAAATCAGTTTTTTCTAATTATCTCAGTTCGAATTTTTTGTAATTATTCCCTTCTTCCAATTGATGGTTCAATTATAAAAAATTATATGCAGTAAAAAAAAAGAACTAGGGCTGTAAAATTATTCAATTTGCCTGAAAACCGATTATTCGAATAGCCGGTTTGTAACCGCTCATATGAATATTAACCATTTATCACATAGTCCCTCTATTAGGATAGAGGATACCCGCTCTGCTGCGGGTATTTGATTACATGAAAATTGCTTGAAAACCAAGCACACGTTAGTTTTAAATTTAAAAAATGCCAATAGTACTGTAAACTTTCTCTAATTTTGTATCCAGTTTTTTTAAATGTATCATTTTACAACATTTTATTATTGTTTCCCTTTTTTCAAGCAAAATAAGAAAATTAATGAACGCTACGGATACTGCAAAACGAATATTATTAAAGGATTAGGCCACTCTAGAGGGCCACAAAACAGGCCTTTTTTGAGACCTTTTTTCAGGAAAACTATTAAATAAATCTGGTTTTTAACAAAAGGGATATATTATACATATAATTAACTGCTTATAACTATTTTTGAAGAAAAATTAATTGAAAAATGCCGGCTACACAGCGGTCTCCCTAGGATGTCACCGTTTTTTCGGGAACCACGGCCAGACGCACAGCTCCTGTAATTTTTTTATTTTACGACTAATAAGTTGTTGAACGGTTTGCGCTTGTAAATAGCACTAGCTACAGAAGTACGTAGGATTTTTTCGATTAATGCATTTTTGACAAAATGGCGGGCCTTTAGAGTGACAAGTAACAATTTGGCCTAAACAATTGTTCGAAATTTATTAAGAAAAACAAACTATGCAAGATAAAGAAGATAGATGGTGTATTTTTGAAGTGTTGTCAAAATTTCAAGTGAATCGGTTGTAAATTGTTTGAGTTATGTTTCCGGCCAACTTGAAGAAATCAGGTTTGAGATAAACGCGTTTAAAGTTTTGAGTGGGCTCCCTGCCGTACGAACGGCCTTCGACTAGATAACGAAAATGGGGCATTTACGAGGGCTGCTATATATATCTCTGGCCAAATAATGAAAATAGGCATATTTATCAACGAAAATGTTTTTTTTTTTGTTGGATTTGGCTCGTTTTGGAAGACCCACGATTGCTGTTTTGTTTCGGGCTCATAACCATAGATCTTGTGACGATCTTATAAACGTCTTTTGAAGCACCGCGATCGTATTTTTTCAGCATTTCTTTACACCAATCCACATGAGCCTTTTTTTGAGCGATTGTCAAATTGTGCGGGATCCAACGAGAACAAACCTTTTTTTACGACCAGGTGTTCATGCAATATCGAAAGTATGCTGGTGTGAGAAATGCATAGGCATGCCTCTATCTGAAGGTATGTTACATGACGGTCTTGCATTATCAGTTCACGTACGGCATCGATATTTTCTGACACAACGGCTGTTTTTGGACGACCTTCACGGAATTCGTGTTTGAGCGAGCGTCGGCCACGATTGAATTCGTTGTACCAGTTTTTCACAGTGCTATAGGATGGTGCTTCATAGCCATACAAAGATTTTAGTTCATCGATGCACTCTTGTCGTGATAATCCACGTCGAAAGTTCACGAGTTAATTCCATTTTTTGGCTGAGATGAATTTTTTAATTCCCTGTAAATAAAACAATTCACGATTAAATGACAAAACGTTCTGAGTGATTTTATGCTAAAAAATGTCAAACTTTCCAATGGAAATGTCAGATTTCACCTGGCAACACTTAGTGTTGCCTAGTCCAGAAATATATATAGCAACCTGCGTAGAATTTTTTCCCTGTCATAATCTTTCGGGATAACATTTATGAGACCATAATGTATCATTTGAAAAAACATCAATTTTCCGAAAATTCTAGAGTGACCTAACCCCTTAACCGAGTAATAGCCTATGTGGTTAATATGGTTGGTCGATTAGTCGAACACTTGAAGCTTTACATAGAGCATTGATAATACGAGTATTACATGTTGCCTTTTTTTAATACATATGCTGATATCAATAAGTGGTCGTACACTTGTAAAAAAGAAGGTCGACGCATAATATTAGCTTAAGTCAATAAAAATTTCATGAAAATATAGAGTTTTCTTAACATTAATCCTTACCTCAAACTTGTAAATTAAAACAACATACTATTATACGAGTACTTATAAAAAATGTTCTCTCTGGTATATTCAATCTTACACAACCTCAAGATTAGATAAATTTCATAATAATTCGCACATAAATTTTGGTTAGGTTCAACGTAACCTCAAACTCATATTCAAAGAATATATATCGTAGGTTCGATCACTCACAGCAATAATTTTTCGCGTTTTTCCGAACGAACCTCACCTCGATAGCAAGGTTACCTTTTATATTTCGGGATTTGCCAACCCTAGTGTTGCAATATGGGAACTCAAAATCTTTTTGTAAAGTTTAGATCTTGGAGCTCTATTAGTGTTGTTAACAGTAATTTAAAATAGCTAGTCCTAAAAATGGAATTAAATCGCGAAAATTGTAACTCAGTAACAGTGCATTTACGAACTTAATTCAATCCCAACGAGGACCAGAGTTTATTGAAGGTATGCTGAATTCAAAGTAAGAATTGTGCCCATTAATCAAAAAAAAATGTTAAAAAGATACGATGAAATCCTGACAAACGAATCCCATATGAGTCCGAATGTTAATAGCAGTCGACGTTACGAGTATAGGTGTTTCAAGATGAGCCGAATCCAGGAAGCACTTCCAAGCAAATAGTCATCTGTTGTTTGTTTTTTTTTTTGTTTTAGAAAAAAAAAAATTATTAGAACAACCCAGAACAGTACGTAGGTAAAAACCAAACCAAGAGGTCAATGTTTTTGGACAACTGAAAAGGCGTTTGATGCGTTAAAAAGGCATGTTTCCGAAATATCTCAATCAGAGCAGCAAAAGTGCTGACAAAAAAAATTAAATGGTACATTACAGACTTCATTACAAATTATATTGACCAAGACTTTATAATGTATATATAGAAATAATCCGCGTGGCATGTGTTGATTTGATTTAGCCACGTCCGTCTAGCCGTCTGTCCGCAAATATGCGCACTAGTTCTTCAGTTTTTTTCACTACGCAAACTCAGGTTGCTTTCCACTCGTTCTTTGATTTCCAATAAGCTGTCATATAGACTACAGCTGTCATACAAACTGAACTAACAAAACCAAAAGAAATCTTTTATGGAAATTTTTTTTGTTTGACAATATAATTTGACGAAATTTGTCATACATTCTTTTTCAAACTAAATATTTTTCAATAATATTGCCATTAAATTAAATAATAATAGAAATATATCTATTCTCTATGTTTTGTCTCGGTCGTCATGACGTATGAGTAATATTACAAATAATAGTATCGTAAAAAAAGTCAACTGAAAACAATTAAATTATTTTTAAAGGTTAAATGGAATATAATGCTTTTAGTTTAATAAATATGGAATAAACTGTGTTAAAAAGACTCGTTTTCTACAATTTAATGGCATTGCGTATACGTAACCTCCACAAGACAAGCCATATATACATACATACATATAGAGTTTTCATAACCCAATTGGCTATAGTACTACATAGTCTTATAATGAAGCATATGGATTTTAACTAACCAATCGATTTTAGTGAAAAGAATGTGAAGACGAAAAAAAAAACAAAAATATAGCTGTAAGTCGATAATATCATACTGGATTACTTATATCTGATATTATACTGAAATATACTGGATTACTTTCATTTGATATTTCTTCAGAAAATGATTAAAATTTGAACAAGTGTATTATTTTTATAGAAAAAATACGGTTTTTTTGTCTATTATATTTTTCTGTTGTTTTTGTTAACCAAAATGTCTTCGTTCTCTTCAACAACGTCTAAGGAAGCCAATTGCTTAAGTAAGCAGTATAGCAATTTTGTTGTATTTTCAAAGTCAAAAATTTAACAAAACATACAAAGTAGTTGCATTCAAAGTGCAATAAAAACAAGATTTCAACAAAAATATGCAAAGGCAAGTTTGCATACAAATTGCTCGTTTAGCTACACTACAGCTATCTCGTGCAACAACTTAAGCTACGCATATATTTGCCACACACAATTTCGCAACAAATACATATAATGTTTTCGCAACGCAAAAATGATGTATCGGTTTACCTTAGCTATTTTTGGGGTGGCAGCACACCCTTTACTTGCCACAAAGTGCTTTATGAATGTTTTCTCTTTGGTAAAATGCTTTAGCTGCTGAAATTCACTGGAATTCGAAATGTGTTGTGACTGTGAAATTTTACTATGAAATTAGTGCAATCTATAGCTGCTATCCAGCTTTAATATTGAAATTTAATTGTTTAAGGTACATATATTTATATCAAATAAATCTAAAGCAACATTTCAACATTTTGTTTGCGAAATATTAATGTATGCTATTCAATAGGTTACATATATACCGCTTTAAGTGGTTTTTAACTTAAGTGGAATTGTTAAAATGATAAGCGAAACTCATACAGCTGTTCTGAGACAAATTATCAAGCGGAAACGGTAATGCAATTAAAACAGTTATTTTGGGTAAAGTGGTAAGCATGAACACTGCTTATCTTTAAGAATAACTAAAAATGATATTCCTGCCGTGAAATTTCAATTTAGTAAGAGTTTCATAATACGAAGTTTAGTTAGTGGAGTTAGCGGACTTAACATGGTTTGAAGTAATTGCTGTATAATATTTTTAAAATTTGTTTGCTACCATCCAAAAAATACTCATGTAGCTCTTAATTTTCGTTATTACCAATATTTACTCGTATACCTTTAAAAACACTGATAATCTGCGTGATAATTTTATTTCTATCCTCAATTAGTAGTACTTGTTCGAATATTTCACTATCACTCTTGAAAATCTAGCTAAAACTTGTATTTTCGAAGAAGTTCACTACCTAAAAATTCTAGTTGCAATTTAATAGCTTTTTGCTGCTTTAAAACTAGTTACAAACTAGTACTTTTCGGTCCAGTTAACTTTCTGTCTTTAAATTAATATTTTAATACTTTACTGACTAGTTCACAACACTTTTTGAAAATCTAATTACACCCTAATACTTTTCGGAGTAGTTCACTATCATTTTTGCAATCGTATAGTATCAACCTAGTACTTTTTGATACTTTTTTCAACTATACAACTACAAACTAATACTTTTCGGTCCGGTTATTCAATTAGCTACAAGATAATACTTTTCAATCCAATTTACTTTCAGTCTTTAAATTAATATATTAATACTTTACTGACTAATTTACAACACTTTTTAAAAAACTAGTTAAAACCTAATACTTTTCGGAGTAGTTCACTATCATTTTTGCAATCATATAGTGTCAACCTAGTACTTTTTGGAGTAGTTCACTACATCCTAAACATTTCAGTTGTAAACTGAACAGTGGCGTAGCTAGGGGGGGCCGTCGCCCCAGGCGTCTTGGGGGCGGCAAAACGATCTTAACTGTTTTTTAATATACAGAAAAATACTTCAACATTTTTTTTTTTTTTACAAAATTTATTATAAAATATTATTATAAAAGGTAAAAGGTCACAATATTTGACCTGGTCTACGAAAAGGGGGCTTAAGTGAAAAAAAAAAAAAATTTTTTGGCACCTAAGCCCCCTTTTCGTAGACCAGGTCACATATAATAATCTGAATAACAGTGAAAAATATTAATTTTTACTCCAATACTCTTCAGTCTTTGAATTTGTCTTACATCTTTTAGCTTATATCTTTCTTAAAATAGTAATAGAACTTTAGGATGCGCTTTTCTAGCTTTGATCGCTGCTAAATCACATATCATATCATTGTAATTTAAAGTTAAAGCAGTTTCACATTCTATTAAGAGAATCGCAAGATTGGACAGTCTACTCTGACTCATGGTCGATCTAAAGTAAGATTTGATCAGTTCAAGTTTGCTAAAAGACCTTTCACAAGATGCAACTGATGCAGGTATAGTGAGTAGTATTCGTAAAGCTGTCGCTAACGTCTTGTAGGCTTCCAGTCCCATTGAAGAAATGTATAATAAAACTTTTTCAGGCGAAAATCCAATTTGTTCTTCGTTTTTCTTCTCTTCTTCTCTTTTTAATAAAAGCAGGCCGTTTTGAATGTGACTGTATAAATCTTTGTTATCCAAGTCATCCGGATAGGATTCTGGCATTTTTCTTTAATTTCGACGAGTTTGTCATTATATGACTCGCTGGTTAGTGCTTTAATTTGTTCAAAATCACAAAGAAAACCAAAACGGAAAACCAAAACTTGTAGGTAGGTAGATAAAGGGGGGCGGCAGAACATCCTTGGCCCCGGGCGCCGAAGTTGTAGCTACGCCACTGAAACTGATACTTGTTTCAGCAGTTCAATTAATTACAAACCAATTATATTCTGTCCAATTACTATCAGTCCATAAATTAAGAGACTTTTCTGACTAGTTCACATTCATTTTTATTCTACTCAGTTTATTGTCAGTCCAAAAATTACAGGCTAGCTCACTTGCAGATTTTTATTAGATCACTATCAAGTATCATATATAAGTACCAATTTAACTAGTATCAAACTAATTCTTTTCTGACTAATTCACGTTAAATATGGACACGTTAATTGTCAACTAGTATATCTCACAGCAATGAAATGCTAGTCCTTGGCTGGTATATTCCCTGACTACTGTTTTACTACCGAGTTGCTGCTGTGCTACAATACAAATGTTCATCCTAGCCTTTCCCCTCAATTACTTATCTCATTTCTATTTACTGTAACATTGCTATTTATTAACCCAATTAGTACGCCATATTTTCAAAGCTGCTTATCGTCGTACAAATAATATTGCCAACAAATTATATTGCCATTCTACAAATTATTGCTTCCTTATTGGTTTTGCCTATTTAATTAGCAATTATTATGTTGATAAAAACACCAAGTGTACTGTTACCCTCACCACCAATGTCAATAGTAATATAATACGTTGCTGGAATATTTACGAATACGTGGCAACACCCGAAAATTGCAACCGCACACGTAGCCACAAAATATACACTACGGTTCAGTGAACCTGACTCGCTTCAGCTTAGCTGAACCGAATAATTCAATATATCAAAAACAGTGCTGTTACATAAGACCTATGCAATAAACATGCGAGCACTAAGCCAAATTACGAATGCCACACAGTTATTGACAAGTTTAATCGAAATGTCAACAGACACAGTGACTTTTCAACACCACACTTGACCTACCACAACTTTCACCAAAACCCAATGGTACAACAATAATAACAAAAACAAACAACAACAAAAGCAAAATTAACAAAAACATCTTGTTCATTCATAAATCAATATGAAGGCGTTAAACCCCCGTTTGAGTAGAAGCGTGTATGTGCGCATGTGTGCGCATGTATAATGCTTATACATGTATGTTTGTATATCATATACATATTACCGTTATTTAGTTAGCAAATATCATATAATGAAAGCTAAAAGTAAACCGAAATTGCATGGAAGCGAAGTCATATGTAAGTCAAATGCAAAAAATAGTTAGTTACACGCTATTAAAATCAATTTGCATACATCACGTACACAATTTCGATTAGCAAATACAATTTCACACTTCCATTCAAGCACCCACATACTATGTGCATGCGGCAAGTGTATGCCTGTACGCTCACTGACTTCATAAGTATGCGCAAACACTTGCCTGCTTGACTGGCTGGCTCTAGTTCGCCGGCAATAAGCGCGTAGCTGGCTGAAATACACACGTACATATGTAGCGCCTGTGCGCAAATATTTAGAAACGTATATAGCACATACACACATATGTGTGGTTGTGTGGTACGTGCATGTCGCACGCCAGCGGCGCTCAACAGCATTGGTGGCTGTCAAAGCGCCGAAAACAGCAGCCAAAAATAAAAATTATACTTTGGTGTGCGCTGGGCAGGAATACCAAATTACTACGCGCCAAATAGAATTTGCATATTATGGCCTGCATCAACGCATCGGCAGCGCAAATTTTGTACAAGTGCACAGATGCATGTGTGAGTATGTAATTTTTGTGTTTTTGCACCTATATTTTTAGCTTTTTTAAGAATTAGGGTGAGCCTTTGTTCGTACAACTTTTTTTATAAAAGTTATAGGCGTTTTGTACAGCGTGTTTTTAGAGATTAATATACATTTGTGAATATTTCGAATTAAAGTGCGATCCTTTGCGAGGTTCGCTACTTAAAGAAAAAAAAAAAAACATAAAAATTTAAATTTAATGGGGGATGTTTATTATCATTCGAAAGAATATTTTTTGGCATTTAATTTTTGAGGATTTTTTCTTTCAAATGTTGGCTGTGGCTACGTCTCAGTTGGTTCATCCGTTGAGTCCAATTTTCGATGACTCGTTTGAACATTTCGACTGGTAACTGGCGAATGACACACGTGATGTTTTGCTTCAAGGCCTGAATCGAAGCGGGATTGTCCGCAAAGCTTTAAAACTTTACATATTCTCACAGAAAAAAGTCCAAAATTTTGATATCACATGGCAAAAACGTGAAATTATCTGCTCACCGAAGTGTTCTCTCAATAAATCCATTAATTGATAAGATGTATGGGTAGTGGCGCCGTCTTGTTGAAATCAAATGTCGCCGAGATCACGAGCTTCAATTTCAGACATCAAATAGTCGGTTATCATGGCGCGGTAACGATCGTAATTGACGGTTTTGTTTTCACCGGCATCATTTTTGAAGAAATATGTACCGCTGATTCCAACGGGCCTCAAACCACCCTAAACCGTTGTTTTTACTGAATGAAATGGCTATTCTTGAATCTTCTCAAGTTACTCTTCGTTCAAAATGCGCCAGATTTGCTTGTTTGCCATACATACTCATTGAGGCAGAAATGAGCCTAAATTGGCTCGAAAACGTGGTTTTTTCTTGAAACTTTTTCTTTATTGCATGAGTTAAACTCTAACTTGCTCATCAAACGGGCCTAACAAACTGACTTCAACAGGAATGACACAAGAACTCACGTAGGAGTAAGAGGTCGCTGTCTTATTGGTAGCCATGCCAGCACTCTAGGAAAACCATATGTGACCTGGTCTACGAAAATGGGGCTTAGGTGTCAAAAAATCATTTTTTTTAATTTATTTTTTATTTTATTTTATTTTTTTTTTGACACCTAAGCCCCCTTTTCGTAGACCAGGTCACATATAATGACTATTGTAGAATCTGTCAGGAGGTAGAAGCAGATGAGCATGTAAAACATCTTCTATTTGGATGCAAAGCTTTGTTTTTTGATGACGTCTCGGAGGTTGCACAGATAAAATTTTTCGTACTGATGAACTTCATCGGAAGCATGGGGCGTTTCGAAGAAAAGACAAAGAGTGGAGAGATTTTACAACCTCTTAAAGACCTGGATGCGTCGTTAGCCACTTTACTTACCTATCTAAATAATGAGCTTCATTATATTTTTAAAACGCTTGGATACTTTCAAACTATAGACGTAGTTCAAAAATATCTTATGAATGCAAAACCAAATAAATAAATATTTTTTTAAACAATTTTTGCTAATTTTCATGTATAGCTCGTTTCAATCTAAGTGAAGTTTTTGTTATTTGTTTTTTAGCTGCAGAAAGTTTTCTTGAAATAATTTTTGGGAATTTATAAAAAATATTTTGGAAAATATCCTGAAATTTTGGTTACCAAGATAACGATACATTTTTTAAAATTATTGCATATGTGCTATCTCTAAAAAATAATGCAAAATTATAAAAAAATTATATCATTAACATTTTATTCTCCAAATTCGATTTTTTTAAAATTATTGCATATGTGCTATCTCTAAAAAATAATACAAAATTATTAAAAAATTATATTATTAACATTTTATTCTCCAACTTCAAAATTTTGCCGCACCCTAATGCCTGCTTACATCCGCCATTTGTGTACGTTCACAGTTTGTTTTCACTTTCTGCACTGCCGCTTCGACAACACCCTCCGTCTGCCTATACTTCCGCCTGGCGTTGATTTGTTCTCGTTGCTCACCTTGTTGTTGTTATTTTTGCTTTTTTATTTTTCTGCATTTATTTGACTATTTTCGCCTGACTATGCAAAAAAGTAGGTCACACTGTTTGCTGCCGCCAACGCCAACAAACGCGTCGGTTGTCATCGCAACATTCCAGTGCGAACAAGCACAGGCAAGCGACCTCTGCCGCCAGCAACAATACAACAGGAACAACAGTTTTGTTGTAAGTGCTGCGCGGTTGTGGGTAATCACCACACCGGCTTCCAGGTGGGGATGAAAGCAAAAATAAATTAAAAAAAAATTATAAAAAATAAAAAAAAAATTTAAAATTTCAAAAAAGGTTTGAAAAAATATAATAAAATAAAATAAAGTAATATGCAAAAATTTCAAAAAAATTAAAATAAACAAAAACTGAAAAAATTAAGGCTAGAAAAGCTTAAATTAAGGAAAAAAAAAAACAAAAGTTAAAACAAATGAAAAAATTCAGAACAAAAAATAGAGAAATATTACAAAAGGTGAAAAAGTATAATATAACAAAAATAAAAAAGTAAAGAAAAATAATATGCAAGCTTCGGAAAAAAAATAATAAAATAAAACTATGAAAAACTTACAAAAAAATAAATAAATAATGAAGTAAAACAAACAAAAACTGAAAAAATAAAGACTGGAAAAACTTAAATTAAGAAAAAAAATTAAAAAAGTTAAAACAAATGAAGAAATTCAGAACAAAAAATAGAGAAATCTTAGAAAAGGTGAAAAAATATAATATAGCAAAAATAAAAAAGTAAAGGAAAATAATATGCAAGCTTCGAAAATAATAAGAATAAAATATAATTATGAAAAAGTTACAAAAAAATAAATAAATAATAAAATAAAATTGTAATAATTTTTTTTTGTTTTGCAAAAAAAAAAATAAATCAATAATAGAATAAAATTGTTATTATTATTATTGTTTTTTGTAAGTTTTTCATAGGTATTATTTTCTTTTACTTTTTTATTTTTATCATATTATATTATATACACTGCACGCCTTGTTTTTGTTTTTTTTTTTTGTAAGTTTTTCATATTATTTTCTTTTACTTTATTAAAAGAATTTAAAAAAATATAGTAAACAAAAAACATGTACTTACACTGAAATTACTTTTTATATACATATTTACATGCACATATGGATGTGCTCGCCCTCGCAGCTTAATCATCGTTTCACGTGTTTACGTCACAACAAAACAAATCCTTTTTAACACGCGTTCGAAAACACTTCATCACTGCCAGTGCTTTCACTTTGCTTTAACTTATTTTTTTCCCACTTACACAATCACTTTTATCCTTGCACATTGCTGTCGGTGAATGACTGTCGCACGACGTAACGCCTCCACCAATTTGTCTGTGCATATTTCTACAAATATTTATGCATATGTGTGAGTGTTCACGAGTAAATGATTTTGTGTGGCACAAATACGTACCACTTATACTGTTAATTTATCCTTGCCATTATTTTTTGTAGCCACTATCCTTTAATAGTTTCAGTGCACACATACACATACACACTTATAGTCTTCAAATTTTAATATACATATGTGTTTGTAAGCAAGGCTACATATAGCGAATTTTCTGTGTGTTGCCACAAATGCATTGCCATTTATTTGCAAGTATATGTATTGTATTACACATGCTCTCTACATAAAAACATATAGGGGTTGTGGTGTGTGTGTTTGTAAGTAGGTTATGCATTTAAATTCTTTGCGTGCCGTTATTACCATATATACATATATCTAAACTGTGCGCCCACTCACGTACGCCCACTCGACAATATACCTTGCCGTATTAGTTGCATACTTTAAGCACACACACACTTTATGCATTGCTTTGTAGTGGTATAGTGGTATACAAATTAAGCACCCTACCGCTCATTACTTATACGCCAACTCACTCGCTTACCCACTCAGCCGCTACTCAACAGCACTTCACTCACTCGAAACACCCCAGCGCCCCGTTCAGCCCACTTCCTCCTCTCCACTCCCCTTCCTCCTTTCAAACGTTTGCACACTGCACGGCTTGTAGTCGGTTTTTCATTCACTTGTCTGCTTCGGCTGCAAAAACTCGTCTATATTCACTGCAAGCCCTTTGTGCATAGTTGCCAGATTGTTGGCAATTGTAAATACTTGTTGCGGTTTGACTTTATTCCGCTTTTTTGTTTTGTAAATAAATATTTACAATGGCTATCAGCAAACATTGAGTTCGGCTCGTAAATTTTGTTGTATGTTGTATTTGTTGTGGTTTTCGGCAGTTATTGTCGTTTATTTATTTTGATGCGGTAATGTTTTTGGCAGTGCGTACAATTTTCGGCAGTAAATCTATTTGTGATTTGCTGCAAAATGCAATTTAATTAAAAAAGTGGTTGAAAGTGTCAGTACAGTTTAGTGACTAAGCAAATTGGTTAATAGCAAATGTGTCCTAATGGTAAATACCAGCAAATGATTAGAAAATAGGTGTGCTTGAATTTAATTTTAGACACTTCAAACACTTTTTCTTTCCGTGTTGCCACTAGCATTGTGAGGGAGCCCTCGAGCAAAACCGTCATCTTACAGTTTGGTCAATATTATTCACAATTAAAAATTGTGTTTTAGAAAGATTTCCATTATGCACAAGTGAATTAGGGCTAAGTTTGGTTGAAATTGGTCAAGTAGTTCCTTAGATATAGGATTGTTTTATAGACACAACTTAGAGAGGCTCTCCAAGTATGAGCTGTTAATTGTAATAGGATGGTCCCCCTAATGGTTTTCTGTTTTTTTTTTTTTAATATCAGATATCTCCCTACCAACTACTTGAAAACATATTTTGTTTCATAGATTGGGTAGAAAATTGAATGATCTACAAAATGGTCTCTTTCGGTTTTTTCGTAAACCTAACGTTTTAAAGATATAAACGGTTTAATTTCATAGCATAAAGAAAAAAATCAATTAAATTTCAAATTTCATAGTTTTGTCGGTAGTTTAAGTTTGCTGAATAGCCAAAAGTCACACAAAGCGCCTGATTAAGCTTCCGGTATTCCGGCCTTTTTTTAAGAATAGCTTCGTGCAAACGACGTATAACACTCAGTAGAATTCCTTGTTGGGCATTCGGCTCGTGAGAATTCGGACCATAATAATCTAAGAACATTGTCAACATAACCTTGATATTTGACCTGTTTTGACGTGATGTTGTTGTAATGATGTTTCCGATATTCCACCGATGCCAGTAAGATTTCTGTCTGTCAGGGGTTACATGGGTTTCCTCGGTTTAAAAACATAATTTTTTCAACAATTTTTTTCTCATATAAAAAGTGAAATATTTTATAAAAATTTTTTAATGTTACAAACATACACTATTAATAAAGAAATTCTGAAATTTTTGGAAAAAAAATATTTCAAACTCGGCTATTGTGACGCCATTTCCGGGGACCCCTCAGTAAAAAAATGCGCCCGCGGTGGCAGGACAATTCCTAGCAGGATCATCTAAAGTGAAATAATACGTGTTTTAAATAAAACTTTAACTTAGAACTTGGACGAAGGAAAAAAAACTGAAAATTGGATTTTTGGCAGACATTTAAAAAAATGAAGATTTCAAATAGTTGTAATCGAATTAAAAAAATTCTTCGTCTTTAAGATTTATATCTCTAAAGACTTGTGTAAAGTTTCATGATGATCGGTTTGAGCAGTTCTCGAGAAGGTGTTTAAAGATTCGAGTGACAATAAAAGAGGGACACAAGTGCACAAGTACTGAAGGCTTTATCTCTGAAACTATTACTCGGATTAACTCAAAATTTACAATATTCTAGAGATGTTTTAGAATTTAATAAGACAATAAAAAACCCCTTATCAGTCGTTGTTGATGGCTGTTCTAGGCGTGTGGTTCGTCGTCAACGTGTTCTCGACTCTCTTTGACTTCTTCGTACCAATAAAAACGCTTTCTCGCAACAAACAATTATCATCGAAGGCCTCATCCAACATTCTGAACCTTGCTGCGCCAGAAAATTGAACTTTTTTGTTTAATAAGTTCACTCAACGCAAAATCACCGAATGCATTTCATGTACTTCATAAAGCCAAGCGTATACTAAGCACTAATGATTAATGTTACCTAGAAAAAAAATTTCGACGAATGTGTTTTTGCGTGAAATTTAAATTGAAAAGTCCTACTTTTTTTGCTCATAGTAGATAGTTAAGCATTTACGAAATATCCATCATCAAACATCAATGCCAAGGGAAACTTGCTGCGAGAGTAGACCAGAGTAGAGAAATAAAATAGCATAGTGATACGAAGAAATTCATTGAACAGTTTCAATTTTATTTTTTTCAATTTTAATCTATTATTTTGTTTCAATTTTATTTTATTTTCTATTTTAATCTATTATTTTGCTCCCAAAAGCCAACAGAGAAGATTCTTGCAAAATACCAAGTACTCTCGATAAGAATTTTTTTCGGTTCAGCAACATAAAATATTCTATGAATATTGCGTTTTTGTTTTTTTAATCCTGCATTGATACTAAGGGGAGTTAACTAAATCAGTGACCGTATCGTTTGTGTGCTGTAACTGCTCTGTTAACGGCTCCAATCTGAGCTTCCTTCCTTTCATATTGACGCTTTTTTTTTGGCATGAATTCGTTTGGCTTTCGCCGGATGTATCTAAAGTGTTTCCTATCTTCACTTTACTATATGAAGCATGCATTTGTGCGGCAACAAAGTAAACCCAAAGAAAAAAGCAACATTTTTAGAATTTTCTGTGAAAGTTGTAGAGTAGAAACTTCAACCAAAGCTTTGTCAAATGCAAGTTATTCAAATATGATTAGAGATTAAGCATTGAAGTTTGCAATCTATCCCCAGGGGGTCTAGCATAAATATTATGCCACATTTCTGAAACAAAATGGGGCGTGATGAGAATATCAAATTTATGCTTATAATATATAATTTTAATATTATCTTACTATGTATATAACATCTACATTAAAATTGTTGAATTGTCAAATTATCGCCTTTAAATATGACATAATGAAAACGTTTACTTTCATAAGCAATCATTATTTGATTTAACTTGAAACGTTGTTTTAGAAAATATTTAAAAATAAATTTTTCGAATTGAAAGCCTTCTATATTCAAGGATTTTTATATAATTTTATCGATATTAAGGCTACGTACCTTATTATACCCTAAACAGGATATATTAAGTTTGTCACGATGTTTGTAACACCCAGAAGGAAGCGTCGGAGACCCTATAAAATATATATATAAATGATCAGTATGTTGAGCTGAGTCGATTTAGCCATGTCCGTCTGTCTGTCCGTCTGTCTGTATATATATCAACTAGTCCCTCAGTTTTTAAGATATCCTTTTGAAATTTTGCAAACGTCATTTTCTCTTCAAGAAGCTGCTCATTTGTTGGAACGGCCGATATCGCCATATAAACTGAACGATCGGAATCAAGTTCTCATATGGAAAACTTTCGCATTTGACAATGTATCTTCACCAAATTTGGTATAGATTATTTTCTAGGGCAAAAATGTAATATCCGAAAAAATTTTTCAGATCGGTTAACTATAGCATATAGCTGCCATACAAACTGAACGATCGGAATCAAGTTCTTGTATGGAAAACTTTCAGATTTGATAAGATATATTCACGAAATTTGGTATAGATTATTTCCTAAGGCAACAATGTAATCTCCGAAGAAATTGTTCAGATCGGTTAACTATAGCATATAGCTGCCATACAAACTGAACGATCGGAATCAAGTTCTTGTATGGACAACTTTTACATTTGACAAGATATATTCACGAAATTTGGTATAGATTATTTCTTAAGGCAACAATGTAATCTCCGAAGAAATTTTTCAGATCGGTTAACTATAGCATATAGCTGCCATACAAACTGAACGATCGGAATCAAGTTCTTGTATGGACAACTTTTACATTTGACAAGATATATTCACGAAATTTGGTATAGATTATTTTTTAAGGTAACAATGTAATCTCTAAAAAACTTGTTCAGAACGGGTTACTATATCATATAGCTTCTATACAAACTGGACACATAGTTACTAACAGAAATGCACCTGTGAAGGGTATTTAGCTTCGGTGCAACCGAAGTTAACGTTTTTTCTTGTTTTTAGTCTAAGTATGATTTCTGTAGAAACAAAAATAAAAGTTAAATTTTTTGAAATATTCTAAATAAGTACTGACTTAATTTATCAAAAGTTCAAAGTATTTCGGATAAGTTTCAAAAATGTTTCGTGAGAATAAACAATCCTATCTTCTACTAATAAGTGTCTCAGTGTTTTCCTCATAAA
This sequence comes from Bactrocera correcta, assembly GCA_027475135.1. NCBI lineage: Eukaryota > Metazoa > Arthropoda > Insecta > Diptera > Tephritidae > Bactrocera > Bactrocera correcta. The sequence continues at coordinate 37,515,538 of CM050327.1, forward strand.
ATCGCTTTAAATCACCAGAAAATATAGAACTATATAAAATGTGTATTTTTCTTATCTTACTTCAGGTACTTAAGTGCATGTATCTTAAGAATGTTTACAAATTAATACCAGAAAGCGTTGAATCACCTTCAATTAAGTCATCGACTTATTTAATCCGCTAAAATGTTTGTGTTTTTAAATTATTTTCTTTTTGATAAGATAAAATAATCAAGCTTATCATCTGCTTAAATATATGTATATATGTAAATACATACATACATATGTATGTGCTTGCATACTTGTGTGAAGTATCCTATGTAAGTACTGGGGAAAACCGCTCATAATTTGTTCAGCATTTAGAATTAAGCTACTTATTTTAAAAATAGATACGTAAAGTAATCTAAATTCCTTTACAGTTTTGTATATGCTCTTTCGGAGTTTTTTTTGAGATTTTTAAAATTTTCTGTCTAACTCAGGTATTAAAAATAATAAAATAATAATAATAATAATAATAATAATAATAATAATAATAATAATAATAATAATAATAATAAATAATAAATAATAAATATTTTTAGATATTTTTAGATATCAACAAATTCTAGTTTCATTGAGCTCTTAAAATAAAAGCTTTTGTATGTATGGCTTTTTAATGCAAATTTCGCGCGAAAACCCATTCGTTTTTTAATGTTGGTATGGCTGTCAATGACATCTGTGCCAAATTTCACATCAAAATAATCATTAGTGTTTAATATACGCTTGTATTTGCGAAGTACATAAAGTGTATTAAGCGATTTTAACGATGAGTGAAATTATTCAGCAAAGAAATTCCAATAAATTTCGTTCGCGGAATCAAATTTCTGATGCCGAAATGTACAGAATGTTGCGAAAGGCCTTCGGTGATATTTGGTTGTCGCGAACAATTTTTGATTGGTACAAATTATTCAACGAAAATCAGAATTTTGATATGCTAGCCAGTATTTAAAAAAAAAAAATATGAGAATTTAAGTATTTAAAACGTGGCAGTTAGCTTCCGAATTTAGTCAATTAGCAATTTATTGTAAAATTGTGCTTATTTGTAATTGACCAAAATATTTTTTTCGATAAATATTAACATATTTCCGCATTATTTTTTTGTGGTTTTGATTTGTATACATATCTGTTTCAAACATCCCCTTTTTTGATAAGTGAACAAAGTAAGTACTTATTTAATTTCTAATTGTCTAAATTAAGTGGTTGCTTCCATAAATTGTTTTTATCCATTTTTATACTCTCGCAACAAAGTTGCTAAGGAGAAAATTATAGTTTTGTTCACATACCGTTTGTTTGTAAGTCCTAAAACTAAAAGAATCAGATATAGGGTTATATATACCAAAGTGATCAGTGTGACGAGTAGAGTTGAAATCCGGATGTCTCTCTGTCCGTCCGTCCGTCCGTCCGTCCATCCGTGCAAGCTGTAACTTGAGTCAAAATTGAGATATCATGATGAAACTTGGTACACGTATTTCTTGGCTTCATAAGAAGGTTAAGTTCGAAGATGGGCATAATCGGTCCACTGCCACGCCCACAAAATGGCGAAAACCGAAAACCTATAAAGTGTCATAACTAAGCCATAAATAAAGATATTAAAATGAAATTTGGCACAAAGGATCGCATTAAGAAGGGGCATATTTGGACGTAATTTTTTGGAAAAGTGGGCGTGGCCCCGCCCCCTACTAAGTTTTTTGTACATATCTCGGAAACTACTATAGCTATGTCAACCAAACTCTATAGAGTCGTTTCCTTCAGGCATTTCCATATACAATTCAAAAATGGAAGAAATCGGTTAATAACCACGCCCACCTTTCATACAAAGGTTATGTTGAAAATCACTAAAAGTGCGTTAACTGACTAACAAAAATTCTCAGAAACACTAAATTTTACGGAAGAAATGGCAGAAGGAAGCTGCACCCAAGTTTTTTTTTTTAAATTGAAAATCCACCACTTATGGACCACCCACTTATGGACCAAAAACCATATCTCAAGAACTACACGACCGATTTCAATGAAATTCGGTTTATAATATTTTCTTAACACCCTGTTGACATGTACGAAATATGGGTGAAATCGGTTCACAACCACGCCTTTTTCCAATATAACGCTATTTTGAATTCCATCTGATGCCTTCTCTGTATAATACATACATATAAATGAAAATACAATTCAATACTCAAAGTACACAAATTGATCTAATCTAATTAATTTTACAGCAAAATAAAAAAAATATGTAAATGACGGATAATGAAATCTCGATTATCACTTTATCATGCGAGAGTATAAAATGTAAGGTGACACCCGAACTTAGCCCTTCCTTACTTGTTTATATTGTATTTGTGTAATAGAGTATTTCCTTTTTTTTAATTTTTTACGAACACATGAAAATTTACGTTTTTCACAGCCTAATCTTTTTTAACCTTTTTCGCATATTTTTGAAAACAAATAGCTGGTCTTATCGAGAATTTTTTTAAGGAAGAGTTGTAGGAAATTAAATTTCGTATAAAAACGGTCTTAAGAGATCGCCTCAGTTTGACCCTCCGAAAAATCACCAATTTTCGCGTTTTTTTTTATTTAATTTTGAAATTAATTAATCGGTCCGGTTTTTATTATAAGTAAGTACATTCATGACGAAAACATTTTTTTTATATTTATTTATTGCGTGCATAAAAGTTAAATAAATTGTTGAAATGAGACATAAAAAAAAGGTTCTGAACGATGTCCACGATCACGGCAGCAATTTTGATCTAAAATAAAAATTTCAAAAACATTATTATGCTGTAGGAAAGTCGCTATTGAGTTATGGAAGCTTTGTGTTTTTAATGACTTTGACAAAATGGCAGCGGTTTGAACAAAAAGTATCGAATTTGGCACTTTTTTCGACAATTTTTCGTAGAAAAAATATGTAGATTTCAAATAAAAGAGCTGCCATAGCGCTATAGAAAAGGATGTTTAAAATGTGGCGCTAGATATCTTCAAAACTCTTCCTTTGAGGCTGGAAAACACCATTCTGAGAAAAACGCGTTTAAACATTGGAGTATGTTTCCCACTCTATACCCTTTCTACAAGAAACGCTGTAGCGTGTGCCCGTAAAAATTTGAATTTCGATTCCCAAAAATTTTGAGAGAATGTTTATTATAATATATACTATCCGTTAATGTAATAAAGAAAAAAGATTCCTCGAAAATTTCACACTGAGACGAACCCTAAAGTCTCAATTAGAATTTCAGGGGTTCTTTTTTCAACAATTCAATTTGAGGCCCTATGTTCCACCTAGGAACTACGGAAAATATATATTTTTCAATAAAAAACTAAATTTTCATGCGTCAGCAAGAATATAAATATTTTTTTTTTTTTATTAATTTAATAATTTTTTTTTAGTACCAATATTTTCGCTCCCCTACTGTTATTACACGTGTAAAGTGTATAAAGTATAACTGCAACACATTTAAAAGCTTTCGTCATGTCTCACATAAAATATCCATTTAGCCAGAGGGAAAAGACACTTATACCTCGAAGTATGATTATTTCATTACAATTGGCCCCATGTGTATTGCACGCGCACACACTAAACCGACAAAATCATTTCAATTTAACCATTCAAACACTCAATTTAAGTACAGCAAATAATTCAAACTTCACTCGAAACCTTATGCCATACAAGCGAGCAACACAAGGAGCAGAGACCCAGCGATCTACTCACCCATTGAGCGAACGACGTGAATTCATGTCCGTCATTTATCATTTTCATTAGTATGGCAACGTATGAATGCAGGCAGCGAGGAATGGAGCTTGAATGTATAGATGTATCTATGTATGCATCTAAGTAAGTGTGTGAATGTGCGACGCTCGCGTGTGAGCGTGCATAGCATTTGAGCCACATCAGCAAACACTTCCAACCACTCATGTCATTGTCGACCGTCCGTCCGCCGCGCGTCTCTCACAACGCCCTTGGAATTACTGCTGTGCGTTGCAGTTTTTCGCCATTACCCCGAGCCAACCGCAATTCCTCAATATTGCTTTCTTTTTTTTTTTTGCAAAAATCACATACTTTGCTTGTTGTTTTGTGAAAATCAAGCGATACATCGTACTGTGATATCCTTCGTGTATTAGTTCTGAACTACAAGTGGATATAGGCAACTCGACGTCTTGCCGCAAAAGCAATGCCGCAACTCACATACACCCATACATACATGCTCATAACCGAGCAAGTAACTAACTAACCTAAGCAGCTGACTGTCGTGGTTTGATTTAAATGCCTTACGAATAGTTGTAGGTTATGCACTAACATGCTCAAAATCACACACACTCACGAAGGCGCACAAACACACACACACTCAAAAGAACGCCAAATGCATTTGTGTCTATACGTTGCAGTTATGTGTATGTGCGCGTTTGCCTTTCTTCTTGTGTAATTCACTCACCGCGCACGTCACTTGAGACTGCACTTTTGCACTTGACCCCTCCTCGCACACACACGCACACACACCAATCGCCACAAATTATGTGCACATGCCTGCTCTTTATTTACACATACTTCCTAACCTACCGTTATCCAATACCAAAGTCAACAATGACAATAGTTATCACTTGCACAATCTCGGTATGTCACACACACACACACGCACACGCATTCATGTGTCGCTTGCATATGCGTCCTTCTGTGCTGCGTTGCTCCTTTTGACCTTTCTTCTTCGGTCCGCTTCGGTCTTCGTTGCCGTAATGTATATAATCAAGCCTGCTGGCGAAGGTGTCACTGCTGTTTCAAGCTGCAGCTGTGCTTGAAGCATTTATTAATATACATACATACATACATTCATATATACATACATATATACATATGTGCTGTGGCAGATTCTTGCTACTTTGATGTGCTGTCAACGCCTGCCCACACACAGCATCATGCGATCATTCGTGTCTGCAACATGCAAGCTGCTTGAGGTGACCATATTATGTGTATTTTATATTTATACCCTGTACAGGATCTAGTAAGTTTGCCAAGAAATTTGTTACACCCTACTGAGTCGGAGATCTTATAAATTATATCGGGCCACTGAGGTAAATAGCTGTCATACAAAGTTATCGTTCAACATTAAGTTCTTGTACGGAAAATTTTAAATAGATAAGATATCACTTTTCACAAGGAAATGCTACAATCTTCGGAGAAATTGTTTAGATCGGAGCATTATAGCATGTAGCTGCCATATAAACTGAACGTTCAAACGCATTTGACAAGATATGTTCACGAAGATTTGCAGGTATTATTGTCCTCCGAACGCTACAATCTGTAAATAAAATGTTGAGGCGAGAAATCTTCACGATTTGTTTCTTTAAGTAAGGGGAAGCATTAAAAGCCGGAATGCGGAACTCCAATCTGCTAAACTCAACCTAGTCCCAACTCCAGACCCTTCACGGATCCATACAATTCAGTATTACTTTTTAAGTGTCTTAAAAAACCTTTAAGTCTCCTCTATAGCACGGACTGTCGACACCTATCTGTCATGATTGTCATGAGTAAGGTTGCCGCTTCACTGACAGCTTTCCAGTTCTCAGTGTTCTGACACATGAGTGTCAAATTTTCCTCCATAAAACCACTACCGAGTGTAGATTTAATGTTTTTCCATTGTATTTAAAAAGCGAGGGTAATAAAAGAATACATACTCAGAGTCTTCAAAGCACTTTGAACACGTCGAACAATTCGGACTCATGTCATACTAGAATCTGTACAGCTAGCTTCTAAAGCAACCATGTCCACTTAGTATTTGGAGCAGATGGAAATCAAGGTCTCCATGTCGTCGTCTATTCACGAATGGATGTCCGGTATCAGTCTATGGGTCCACCGTACTTTGAGTGAGATTTGCTACTTGTGAAGGGTGTTTTAACTTCGCTGCAGCCGCATCTAAAGTTTTTCCTTGTTTCTATATCCATACACACATACATATGTACGTACACTCTTTCATATAAATTCGCAAACAGCTGTGCTTTGGCATGCAAAACTCATTAGCCACCCCCCCGGAGATTTGTGCATGAAATTCGATTTTGTCTCATTTTCAGCGCTGTGTTATCACTTTCTACACAATTTTCGCAAAATAATCAAATTAATTATATAGGAGTTAATGTGACAGTTATACAACATTTTCAACACTTTCGGCACTTAAGTTTAATAACTAAATTATGCCCTGTTGGCATGGAAAACGAGTAGTGGCATTAGTTTGGTGACAGTGTTCATCGAAAGAGCGCTACGGTGATGGCAGGATCAAAGGAAGCGTTGATTGCCATGAGATGTGGTTTTAATATCAATAAAATTTACTAGAAAGGCTTGAAATCTGAAAATTGCTGAAAAAGTGGAAAAATATTATTTTTGTTTTAATGTATTCATATATGGGTTTCTGGCGAACATATCACAGTCAATTGTCGCTTGTATTTACTATAATTTTTTCAGAATTGTGAATAATTTTCCTCGAGCTATGATCTCATTTTTTCGACATGGGCAAGTAGTAGCCACATGTAGGGATTGAGCGCAATATTTCTGTTATATCAAATTCAAAATTGTTCGCCAAACCATTTTTTGATTAATTTTCTATAGACTTATGTAGGCAAAACTTTCTTAACTGTGCTGAAATATATTAAATTTGACATACTTCTCTGTAATTTTAAATCAACGGAAAGTTATTTGCTTTAATCAAGTTTTTTATTCGATTCGCCACTCGCTGAGGTTAGAAAAATCAAAGACAGTTACTCCATACTAGCCTTTTCAGCAATTTTCACTCTCAGCACTTATTCAGCTTGATTGATTGATAGTTGAATAAAGTGTTGAATATTAATGGTCTTCCAAATTTTTGACGTTTACCGTCTTCATCACGGAATTAAGTGTTAATGGCGCCACTTTATTTATTGACCATGAGTAGAGAAGAACGCCATGCTAAAGTATTGTAGAGTGCGCAAATTGATGAATAGTCCAAAATTTGCTCGTGGTTTAACACTCAGGATTCAATAAAGATATCAAAGCATTATAGAGTGAGGACAATAATAAATATCAATACAGATATTTTATTTCTCAATTAAGTGATGACGACTTTTTCGACCGATTAAGGTTTAAAGTAGTTACAAGATTTGAGATACGAGGTGTGTTCAAAAAGTATCGCGAATTTTGTGTTTTTTCAAAAATTATTTATTTATTCATGAATACCTATTTTGTCCCCTTCAAAGTAATCCCCATGAGATATGATACACTTGTGCTAACGGTTTTTCCAATCTTCGAAGCACTTCAAAAAAATCATTTTTTTTTTATCTTCTTCAGCTCCTCCTTTGATGCCGTATTTCTCTCGTCAAGAGAAGCGTAACGTCGTCCTTTCATGGGCCTCTTCAGTTTAGGGAACAAACTGAACTAAAGTGAGAGTGGAAATGTGCTATCTTCGCTAAAGGCAATGTAATCGGATTCTCTTGAGTTCCTACTGAAGAAAAAGCTATAATTATACACTGAACAGGGAATATTAAGTTTGCCACGAAATTTTTTAACAGCCGTCGGAATTCCTACAAGTTCTATATAAATATAAATGACGTGACGAGATGAGTAGATTTAGGAATTTAAACAGTCCGTCAGCTTTTAAAAAAAATTACGAATTTATACACACGTCCATTTGTCCTTAAGAAGCCATTCATTTGTTAGAACCGATAATAACGCATGTCCTTATAAGTAGAACTTTTTCTACTATTCGATAAGATATCTTCACGAAATCCGGCATATATTTTTATCCGACCTAATACTATAGTCTCCGAGCAAATTATTCAGATTGAATCACTATAGCATCTAGCTGCCATACAAACTGACCGATCAAAATCATGTCCTTGTATAAAAAAAACCCATTTCATTTTAACAACAAAAATACGTCAAAGGAAAATTTCACCAAGAAAATTGAAAAGGGCCCTTTTTAAGGGGCCAAAAACCCCCCTAAAAAAAAAATCTTTTTGTTTTTAAATTGTGCCAGTTTCGGAAAACATTTAAAAAAAGGTTATATTTTAAGCCCGCCTATTAGACATTTGGGCAAGATCAAATTATATAGTTACTAACTAACATTCTATTTTTCAAAATTTTTATGCTTACAAAAGAAAGGCCCTTTCTGTTTAAAAGGTATTAAGGTTTTGGTGCAAACAAAATTAATGCTTTTCTTATTTTCCTTTTTTTTTTTTTGGTTATGTTTTTAAAAGAAAATTTAATATTGATGACTATTTCATTCGTTAAAAACAAAACAATTAAAGTTTGGGCCCGTTTTCTGTCTAATTAAAATGTTTTAAAAAAAGTTTCTCTTTGTGCACTTAATGTGCATTACTATGTATCTGACTACGTAGTTACGTAAGTACATATGTATATCACAGCCAACCGAATTCCCATTTGCATTAGCGTGGTAATCTGAAATTCTCTTTCATCTGGTCACCTCTGCAACTTATGTAGCTAACTTTTCCACTCCAATATGGCAATGACGTCTGTTGTTTGTTATTTATTATTTGCTTTTGCACTTTTTCAATTTTTCAACACGTCAACACAAGTATTTGTAATATTTTTTATTACTCAGTTATTGTGTCTTACGCTTTTTACTTACATTCGCCACTACTGGTGGACGACAGCAACTTAAATATCACATACATACATACATAAGTATACAACCATACATATTTTTTGTGTATGCGCATCTATATACATATATATATGGATACATGTATATAAATATGTGTACAAAACGCACTTAAGTACCGTTATAGTCTGTTTGCCGCATATCCTGTTGTCGCTCGAACATAAAATACATCCCTTAAGCACATTTCCTTTTGTCACTTTATTTTACTGCTCATGTCCGTATGTACATATTTACTTTGTTATTGTAATTATATTGCTCATCCACTCATTGGCGAGTAAATTTGTTTTCAATTAAGCAAACAAAACAATAATAACGGAAAAATTATGAAAAAAAAGTAGAAACAATAAAGAAAAAAGTAAATAAAGCAGTGAATTGCGTTGTGATATATGTATATATTTATAATAAAAATTGTATAGATATGAAATATTTTAGATAAAATTAACACAAAGCACTGCAAAAAATTAATTATAAAAAAAAAAACAAATAATAAAAATAAAAAAAAAATTACAATGAAAAAACAAAAAATAAATTTTTTTATAAAAACCCATTTAACGCCATCTAGCACATAGTGCCCGTAGAGGGTGTGTGGCTGCGAAAGTTGCTATCAAACTCAGAGAATCTGCGTTCTTAAAAAAACTCCTGTTTAAATATTCGGAAATTCTCACACACTTTGAGTTCATATCGGATCACTTGGATCATGGAGTCATCAAACCGAACTCTGGCGGCACCTTCTCAGTCCATACACCGGCAAAGAGCTGGGCTGGGAAGAAGCCGTTGTAGGAGAGTGAAGTGAGCTTCTTTACGAAGGGTAAAGCTTGGGGAAGGTTGGTGGAGGGAAATTATTGTCAGGAGCTCTTTAACAACTCTAGCATCAGACTTCCTGACTGTTGCAGTGTTTTTTAGGCCGAGGTTACAGCCATTATAGGTAGCCAGGACCTATAAATTTATTGCTCCGAAGTGCACTCTAGTTCAGAGAAGTGACCATTCACTCGGATAGCAGAGCTGCGATAACTAGCCTGCATGCATTAACAGTGCGGGGAAGATGCCTAACCTCGCTATCAATAGCATCGAGTGTCTTTGCGATAAGATGGGAACGGGTCTGTGCTCCCGTATCTTATTGTGTTCTACTGCGAGGTATCTGCTCTTTAGGCTGTGAGACTTTTAACAGCTAATTCGACTTTTGGCGACATTGCTGTAAGTCTGGGAATTTTACCAAACGCCATCTGCAGAGCTGTATAGACTGAAGATGAGGTGAAAAAAATCCTTAGACATCCTTCCGAATGGCGGGAGTGGAATTAAACGCCGGTGGAAATTTGTATTGGCTACTAACGTTTTGCTAATTTATAAGTTCGAACACAGAAGTTCTTCTTTTTTTCTTATGTCTTCACAAAGAACTACAAATTTCGGAAACATGTTTTGTCCAATAAAAAAGTTTTCCATACAAAGACTTGATTTTGATCAATCAGTTTTTATGCGAGCTATGTGCTATATTGGCCAATATCGGTAGTTCTAACAAATAAGCAGACTCGTAGGGAGAAAACGACGTGTGCAAAGTTTCAGATCGATATCTCTTAAACTGAGCGACTAATTCGCCAACATACAGATGGGCAGACAGACGAGCAAGGCTAAATCGACTCAAACTTCCCTACTCATAATTTATAATATTACTTCATATGGTCTCCGCCGTTTCTTTCAGGGTATAACAAAAAAAGAAAATAATAACAACAAAAAAATGTCGTTGGCGTTACTTTAGAGATATATAGAAATTTGTGTGCGCATAGCAAACAAAATAAATTCTTAAATCCATAAAGACAACAGCAACATACTTAACAGGCGCCGCAACACCTATGCCCTAGTACTCTAGCGCTCTCAAAACGCCAACGCGCCTGTAGCTATGCAATCATTTGTGCACACATACACATGTAGAAGCAAAGTGCGCTGAAGGTCCTTCACACAGACATCTCAGCTTTTTTATATATATAAGCGAGCGTTTGCTGCCCACTTGGCGCGTCTGTGTGTGGGTTGCCTTAAATGTACTTATACTGCTTTAAGTGGTTAATCACAAGGTAATCTTTAAACGTTTTTTAATTTAGCTTTTATTGCAGGTGAAAAGAAAGTGAAAAAAAAATGTTTCCCGCTCATAAATAATTTCTAATAAGCCGCTTTCACACTGTAACGCTGCACAAGGACCCTCGTCAAGCGGCTTACTAATTGCTGCATCTCATACCATCTTCAATTTTTGCGCTCAATCAGCAGTCAATGCCATCAGTCATTGAGCAATAGCTTTATTGAATGCGAAAAATAACAAAAAAATAGAAAACGAAAACAACAACGACAACAAAGATATGTAAACAAACAAAAAAATATATGGAAAATGAAATTAAACGGCCTTCCTTCGTCGCTCGAATTGTAATTTATGGCATTTGACTAGTTTTTTCCTGTATTGACGTTGCCAGCATTCTTTATAGTCTATCTTTTTTATGCTAGTATTCGTTTGCAATTTTGTATTTATTTATTTATTTACTCTCATTTTGGCTTGCGTTTAATTTCATTTTATAGCTTTTTGTCTGCGCATAAATATTTATTGTATTGTATTTATATAATATTCCCACCCACATATTTGTTGCATGGCACTACAGACAGATGTAGACTTGCCTACCTTTTTTGCGGTCGTTAAATGTTATCTTATCGCATTTAATTCTCCACTGATTTCAATTGTTCTTTTGCCCTCAATTTCATAAACATAAATTAACTTGAAAAAAGCTAACAAAAAATAAATTACAATAAATTGTGTTTAGGCGGCAGATTGTGATTTTGTGTTGCAAGTTGGAAAAGTGTGAGAAAGCTATGCTGAAGCAAATGTAATTTTTCATTCAATGAAAAAAAAAAGAAATTAATAATAAGTTTTTAAATATTTAAAAATTTATAAAAAGTACTGCATACCGTTATAGTACTTAGCATAAATTTAGACGCAATTAAGCGTTAGTTCATGACCGCAATACTCAACTCCCAACACTAAAATCGCAAGAATACAAAGAAATTTAATAACGGGTGATTTTTTTGAGGTTAGGATTTTCATGCAGTAGTATTTGACAGATCACGTGGGATGTCAGACATGGTGTCAAAGAGAAAGATGCTCAGTATGCTTTGACATTTCATCATGAATAGACTTACTAACGAGCAACGCTTGCAAATCATTGAATTTTATTACCAAAATCAGTGTTCGGTTCGAAATGTGTTTCGCGTCCGTGTCCGATGAGCGATGAGGCTCATTTCTGGTTGAATGGCTACGTAAATAAGCAAAATTGCCGCATTTGGGGTGAAGAGCAACCAGAAGCCGTTCAAGAACTGCCCATGCATCCCGAAAAATGCACTGTTTGGTGTGGTTTGTACGCTGGTGGAATCATTGGACCGTATTTTTTCAAAGATGCTGTTGGACGCAACGTTACGGTGAATGGCGATCGCTATCGTTCGATGCTAACAAACTTTTTGTTGCCAAAAATGGAAGAACTGAACTTGGTTGACATGTGGTTTCAACAAGATGGCGCTACATGCCACACAGCTCGCGATTCTATGGCCATTTTGAGGGAAAACTTCGGACAACAATTCATCTCAAGAAATGGACCCGTAAGTTGGCCACCAAGATCATGCGATTTAACGCCTTTAGACTATTTTTTGTGGGGCTACGTCAAGTCTAAAGTCTACAGAAATAAGCCAGCAACTATTCCAGCTTTGGAAGACAACATTTCCGAAGAAATTCGGGCTATTCCGGCCGAAATGCTCGAAAAAGTTGCCCAAAATTGGACTTTCCGAATGGACCACCTAAGACGCAGCCGCGGTCAACATTTAAATGAAATTATCTTCAAAAAGTAAATGTCATGAACCAATCTAACGTTTCAAATAAAGAACCGATGAGATTTTGCAAATTTTATGCGTTTTTTTTTTTAAAAAAGTTATCAAGCTCTTAAAAAATCACCCGTTATATATGTACGTGAGCGATCCGAAAATAGTTAACCTACAAAGAAAAACGAAAATTTTGGCTACTTGCTTCTCATCATAACGTACTTTTATGAGTATTTTAGTACACTTGACATAGCTATGATTCAATTTCTTTAACCGGTCTGAAAAATATTTTCACGGAAAGTCATAGAAACAGGCCTACGAGGTGGGAATGACCTCTTCATCTGACACAAATTTCTGTCTCTCGAGTATTTTTTTAGTTTGGAAACATAAAGAAGTCAAACGGAACCAATTATAAAGAGTACGATAGATGAGGCGGCAATTCGTAGCCTAATTTTAACAATATACCCTTGCAGACAGCAGAGCATTTGAGCCGGTGTGTTGTCTTAGTTAACAACATGGATCAGAAAATTCGACATCGAATAAGTCCAATAATTCGGTAGAGTACAACCCTGTGACCGTTTTGTCCTTCACCACGTCGACGATGTGGTACACACCTTATGAAACCAACCACCGATACCTATCACCATCCCAGCCGATAGGACAGTCTTCTCCGCTTACTGAAGTCCAATACTTCAACTGTTTCTTGGTTTCTGCTTTGTATCAATGTCTCAATGCTTCAATATATCGATCTAATAGAGTCCGACCGTCACTTTAATCTAAGTAGTTGATTTGATCACACCTTCTGCATACAAAAAAACGGTGCCAATTACTACCTTTTCAGTCGACAGGAAAGTTTTCGGTTGAAGTCTACTATTTCGATTGTTCCTTGGTCTTTGGTTTATATAGTAGAGTGTCGGTATAGCAGAGCCTTGTGACAGTTGTGTCGCTCTTCAAGTAGACCACAGTTTGTGAAACCGAAAAAACGGTGCCTATCACCTTTCTATTCGATGGGATACTCTTCTTCGCAGCAGATTCGCCGACTGAAGTTCCCCGTTTCGACTGTTTCTTGGTCACCAGTGTCAAGTAAACCAGAAACCCTTAAGATTACAAACAGAGTCACAAACTGCTAAATAGTGATCCCCAACGATCCATGACGTCTTTTGAGATGTCTATGCTGAGATGCTTCATCTTTATCCCGCATCTTCAGTTATCTGATATTTAAGGTCGTGTACTGTGGTCATGTTACAATCCGTCTTAATCGTTTTTAAGAGACTTGAGGTTCGCTAAACTAATTTTTATTGGTGGCGGTCCTTGTAGAAGACTAGAGGACTCAAATGAGATTCAAAGCGACCGATATTGCTTCTTTTTCATGTTTCAATAAACGGTTGAAATTTCAGGGAATGCGGTCTACGAGAATATACTACACGAAGGCAAATCTCTTGCGTTAGTAGCGTCATCTAGCGTAAGGCTAAGTACTATCGACCGCCTTTGTGTATATCGACAAAATAATACAAATATTAAACCCTTCAAATTGACCTCTCAAATATTAAATTGGTGAAATTCGTTGGGGAACTAAACAGCAAAAGTTATGAAAAAGTTCTGAAAACCCAATATATGTAAAATATCAACAGTAACTAACTAGCAGGGAGAAAAATTATGAGCTGCACATTACAGTGATGAATTGGCTTAAATTCTTCAAACTAACTCACTTAACCATGGACCCTGCTAACATTTCTTAAACATCCCTCCGCCTAATTGCGCCATTTTACAGGATATTTTACTATGCTAAGTTTTGCCTTGCTTCACAAACAACACGTTAAGTAATATGTATTTAAAAACAAAAACAACTACAATGAAATTCCAACATTAATAACAAACAGCTGTGACGGCGTGCAGAATGACAAGAGAAAACTTTGTCGTCGTTGGCGAAAATGTGGTTCATGTTATCTGCTTGCTGGCGGGCTGACGGCTGGGCTGGTGGTAGCCGCAATAACATTGTCATACAACCCCAAAAACTGGGTAAGCCACACTACTTAGTACACGTGCGTGGGTCCGACTTGACTCAGCTTTTTGCACTGCTGTGACACACATACATACACACCAGCACACACAGAGACATTCGAACTTTTTTAATAGCGGGCCAGTTGGGGGTTTTGTATCTCATTTAATGTTTACTTCAAACTTAGTACTTAGCTTGTTTAACAATGTTTTTGTTTCTGTTGTACGCTAATGCGCTTTCGAAACTAAATGTTGCGGTGTGGCGCCGAGGCGATGGCCACACAATACTTATCATTGGCAACAACACTGCTGCAGCTAACTGAACTGAAAATTGCGTCAACTTGCCTGGCTGCATGTGACCTCCTCACCGTTCGCATGGTGCGGTGGGTGTCGGTGTGTGCCGGTGTTCATCAGCACTTCGACATTTAGTGTCTATTCGTTTTTACTGCCATTTCGCTACATGCAACTACATACATAGTAACTGTTGTTACTCCCACACGCTTACTCGCTGACTCAACCGAAACTCGCAAAACGCGCTCAACTGAATTTAATGGCTACAACGCGCGGGTTCTTTTTTCAGTACTTTTGTTTTTCACTTTTGTTTTCGCGAAGCACGCGTACACTGATAACGGTTGGGCGCTTGATTGCCCGAAAAATTCGTGTGCTACGTTGCTGTCATTGTCGCCGAAATGCGGTTGACTTATTGACTCCGCTCCGAGGTGATGAGGGTCGTCGTTTGGCTTCATTACTTGAGCAATGACCTAATCTGGTTGTCACTGTCGGAGTGCAAGCTATTTAGAAGGTGTGCGAAATTTGTAACTGCTTTATAACGGTCGTTTAATTTAATTGACCCATAATTTTGCTAACACCGCAACGAAGTGTGAATGGTTTGAGAACATAAAACAGTTTATAAACATTTTTTTTGATATTATGTTGGCTTAATGTAGTTAAATTTTATTGCTTATGCTCATCAGTCTCAAGGCACAATACTAAAGTATAAATCTTCTATACTCATTAGTATACAAAAGATTGCTTACTTTTTAAGAGGTACATTTACTGTAAAATTAAAAGAATAAATCGACTTTCCGTGTTTCGTTCATATTTAAAAAAAAAAGTTGATTAAAACTCTAGGTCTTGCGTTATTACCTTGTAAAGTGTAGCCGCTTAGTCCGAACAGCTTCGTAAGTTATGGTTAAAAGCGTTTTTCTCAAAAGTATATTTTTCAAAATTTCTTAATCTATTACTCGGAGAGACAAATGATCTGTTCACAATTAATATTTTTCTATAATCCAAAAATTCGACCTTCTTCCATTGTTACACAAAATATGGCCCTGATCTCTATGACGTACCTATATATTATACCATTCTGATTGCAGCGATTTATATAGCATCAGTTTAGCTAAGTCTTAAACCTTAACCATGAATATCAAAAGTTCTTCTCACTATCTCTTTATATCTCACTTCTTATCTACTAAGTCTCACACCTAATGCAAGGTTAGAATGTCAACACTGCTTTGCACAGCATCAACCTCGAGCGGAAATTTTCTTTCTGTAATTATCTTCTAATTAAGCAGTGATTTATATAAATTTTTATTTATGTATATGTTTCTCTTCCCCTTTTTTAGGCATCGCTTTTGTTTCTAACCCAATAGTTTAGCGAAGTTTCAAACCTTAAACATTTGAGAAACATCAAAAGTGCTTTACTCTCCTTCTCTCTTTATATCTCACTCGCTTATAAGCACAGTCTCACACCTACATAAAGTTGAAGTAGTGTGGTAGACTTTGCTCTATACAAATTTCGAGCGAAAATTTTCTTCTTACAATTATCTTTCTTCGTATCTACTTTCCGTTGCTAATTGGAATTAAAATTATATTACTAATAATATTTACTAAAAGCGATAAATAAAGCTGTCAGACTGTAAAAAAAAAATTTTATCGATAATATTTAGGCGCGAAGAAACTTAGACTTCATATGCGAGTCTCTATCGATATCTCTACAACAACGAATAATTTTTGTTTTAAGATTATATAGCAAGATATAAAATGGTAGAAAAATAATGGTTTTTCTTGGAAACTTTGTTCAATGTTGTCAGAGAGTACTGAATATATCTCTAGAAATATTATACGGAATCGGTAAAACTCCATGGTTCAAGACTCTTCACATTCGATAGAAGATCTCTTATATGTCTACTTATTCTTTGGACAGAAGAGTACGTATAGAAAACGGGCCTCAGCGAAGGATTAATATATAGCGCCATTAAGACTGTCTTGCCTTAATCAAATTTTACTCGTAATTATATGGTTTAGGTTCATATGTATTGTTTGCTTGCAGTTGAGAGTACATGGGTACCAAGTTAGGGCGATTTGGTAAAAATTTTCACATTTCATAGAAAATGTTTGATATCTTTAACTTAACCTTCGAACAGGAGAACATGAACGAAAACTAGTCCATTTAGGTTTTTGAAGGCTGATAGAATACTCTGCCTGTACTGGCGAATGTTATAAAAACTTCGATTTACAAGTCAGAAAATCCTTATTGCGAGGGCTGCTATATATATTTCTGGCCTAATAATGAAAATAGGCATATTTATCAACGAAAATGTTTTTTTTTCTGTTGGATTTGGCTCGTCTTGGAAGACCCACACGGTCGATTGCTGTTTTGTTTCGGACTCATACGCATAGATCCATGATTCGTCACCTGTGACGATCTTATAAACGTCTTTTGAAGCACCGCGATCGTATTTTTCAGCATTTCTTTACACCAATCCACACGAGCCTTTTTTTGAGCGATTGTCAAATTGTGCGGGATCCAACGAGAACAAACCTTTTTTACGGTCATGCAATATCGAATGTATGCTGGTGGGAGAAATGCATAGGCATGCCTCTATCTGAAGGTATGTTACATGACGGTCTTGCATTATCAGTTCAAGTACGGCATCGATGTTTTCTGGCACAACGGCTGTTTTTGGACGACCTTCACGGAATTCGTCTTTTAGCGAGCGTCGGCCACGATTGAATTCGTTGTACCAGTTTTTCACAGTGCTATAGGATGGTGCTTCATAGCCATACAAAGATTTTAGTTCATCGATGCACTCTTGTCGTGATAATCCACGTCGAATGTTGTGAAAAATGATCGCACGAAAATGTCCACGAGTTAACTCCATTTTTTGACCGAGATGAATTTTTTAATTCCCTGTAAATAAAACAATTCACGATTAAATGACAAAACGTTCTGAGTGATGTTATGCTAAAAAATGTCAAATTTTCCAATGGAAATGTCAGATTGCACCTGGCAACTCTTAGTGTTGCCTAGGCCAGAAATATATATAGCAACCTATGTATGTCCAAAGAACTTCTAAACATTCATTGGTGTACTTTCTTTAAAAAAAAATTTTTATCTACTTTCATTATATCATGGGTTATGTTAGACGATGTAATTAACATCTTTGTGAAAATATTATCGTGACTTATCTACTGTGATTATCCAATATGAGTTCAAGACTGGTGATGACTGATCGGTTAGTTAATGGATGTTTCATATTTTCCGAAATTGAGATCATGTAACAAATTTTAACCAGCAGCATAGGGAAACAGTTTACATTGGATTCCAAAAACTTGGATTAACTTCTAATTTTCATGATTTATATAATAAGTCATCTACATACTTTTGCGGGTTGAAATATTAGATCCCTATAAAGAATGTGATTGTAAGCATGTTAGTTCACGTCATTTATTTATGAAAGCATTTTTCCAAGATAGTTTTTTTTTATAGCTGGAACAGGGTTTAATAAGTTTACCACGATGTTGGTAATATGCAAAAGAGAACGTTGAGGACCCTATAGAATAAACTATTTAGCATAAAGGAGCCACAGAATTGGCCGACGAAACTCAAGTCCTTGTATGAAAAACTCTTTGATTAGTCAAGGTATTCTGACAACATTTGGCATAGATTATTATACAAAACATCACTGCAATCTCCGAAGAATTTATTCGAATCAGATAACTATAGCATATAGCTGCAATACAAACTGACCGATCAAACTAAAGTCTTTCTATAGACAACTTTTTCATTTAACGAGACAGTTTCACCAAACTTGGTATGGATTATTGTCTAAAGCAGCGGTGCAATCTTTGTAGAAATTGTTCAAATCAAGTCACTAAATCATATAGCTGCCATACAAACTGATTTAACAAAATCATCTTCTTTTAAAGAATATTTTGTATTTAGGTATTATGTGTATTATAGCTTTGGTGCAACCGAAGTCAACGTTTTTTCTTGTTTTTTTTTTTTTAATTTTTTTAAATTTTTATTTCCTTAATATACACTTTTTGCAGTCGTAATGCCGTCTTTCTTTCGTTGCCTTATCAACACTTTTGAACTTGACCCACTGTACACCTTACTTGTAATCTTAATTTATGTTCTTCATTGCATTCTCAACCGCGTTCTCAACTTATATAATGTCTTTGCTATAGTTCTGCTGTTCTTTTTTTATTGTTGTTGTGCTTTTTTATGTCACAATCACGCACATAAATTCAACTTAAGGGTGTGAAAATGCTATTTTACAGTCGGAATTTTTATTATAGTTGCTATTTTGCAGTTACGCGCAGATAGTTCTTTTACTATTCTTGTTCTTCTTGTTGTTTTTAGTGTTGTTCGGCGTGTTTATGTGTGTGTGAGTGTATGCGTGGGCGCTATCAACGAAAGTAAACATTCGTTGATTGCGCGACAATAACGTTAACTTTAATTAATTCCTCGTCGCAAGTACCGTTGTGGGCGGCAGAAAGCAAACGGCTTACGCACTCTGCAACTTTTGGTATAGTTTTGCTTTTATTTTTGTAGCTTTTTTTGTGTTTTTTTTTTTGCTAACGAGCTGCTTGCGCTTTTCCTAAAGCTGCTCGAACTTTAAGTCTTAAGATTGTTGTAATTGTTGTTAGTTATTTTTTGTCCTTTTTTGTTGTTGCTATATTGTGTTTACTACTTTTCGTCGTTGTCTCGTTATTACTTTGTAGCAGCACTAACTATTTTCTGCAGTCTTACGTCGCCTTTTGTAAATCCCTTACTCACTTCTTCTTAGTTTATTTGCATTGTGTTTCTTGTTGTTTTCTTCATTTTTTCTCTTATACACTGGAATAACAGCAAATTCCTTCATTCATTCCTCGTGCTTATGCTCATGGCAGCACCTGCCTCTCATCGCACAACGGTATGTAAACATTATGACACGTGTGCGCGTTGGACTCGTTACACAGGCGAAAATGCACTGGCACAAAGTAAGCAGCGAAGGGAAAACAACGCTGATTATTAAATTCTTTGGAAAGTCATTAAAAGTCCAAACACACTCATTATCTCGATCTCAATTTAGTAGACCCATCAAGTTGTCTTTAACCACTGACGTTGGTGAGCCGGCTTTATCACGCAGCAACCACAAAGCATTCGACGCCTATTTGCCACACGCTTTCAACCTCACATACAAAAATGCTGTGCATACGAAATGCTTTGGTGACGCAGATAACCCAGTACAGAAATTTGCAAGATTTTTACTTTATACCTTAGAAGACTGAAAAGTAGTTATTTTCTGCATGTAAGTTACCATAAATTCTCTGTTTTCGATACACCAAACCAGAATTTGACGATCAGGCAAGTTTGGTAAAACCCTTACGAAACTCTAGCCCTAGTCAAACTCACAATTCGGATCTGTACTGTCTACTCTTCGACAGTCTGAGAGCATCAATCACACAAAAGTGGCAAACTTTGGTCAATTAAAAAGGAATTGTGCTCCATTAGGACAACGTCAGGTCACACACATCGATGATGACTCGCCAGAAGCTGCTTAAGCTTGATTAGAGCGTTGTTACGCATCCGCCTTGCAACAAGTGAACAAGTTCATGAAATACTATCCTCAAGAGTAGCTTGTGAAAACAGACTGTCTCAGTTATTTGATCTAAATTTAATCATTCTAACCAATATAAGGCAAAAATAATGGATTTCTTTGTACTGTACCAAGAAATCCCATTTTTAGTCCTAATGCTGTGATATGTCTTTTTTTTATCAGAGATATCCTGAGTGAGACCTCAGTCTCTTTTTTTCTAATAGCCTAAATCTAGTGATGACTGAGTAAAGACCCCACGTTCCTAAGTACTTCGCTTACTGATACTATAACAATATGTTGTACTCTAAGTTAGTGCCTTTATTGTTGTTGACGATTTGTTAAAAACTGAGAACTCAATAAAAAGCACTAATTTCGCTTCGAAGTAAAAATTTGCAGCAAAATAGCTAAATATTGAAAATTCCAAGTGTAGCCAGGTCTTTCTCCACCTGGTCTTTCCAACGCAGTGGAGGTCTTTCTCTTCCTCTGCTTCCCTCGGCGGGTATTGCGACGAATACTTTCAAAGCTGGAGTGTTTTCGTTGAGCAATGTAAATTTCGTCGTACGAAGTGTGTTCAAAAAGTATCGCGAATTTAGTGTTTTTTTTTTA
This sequence comes from Bactrocera correcta, assembly GCA_027475135.1. Classification (NCBI taxonomy): domain Eukaryota; kingdom Metazoa; phylum Arthropoda; class Insecta; order Diptera; family Tephritidae; genus Bactrocera; species Bactrocera correcta. Next base: position 37,536,497 of record CM050327.1, read on the forward strand.
ACTATTTATTTATTCATGAATATCTATTTTGTCCCCTTCAAAGTAATCCCTATGAGATATTATACACTTGTGCCAACGGTTTTTCCAATCTTCGAAGCACTTCAAAAAAACATTTTTTTTTATCTTCTTCAGCTCCTTCTTCGATGCCGTCTTTATCTCGTCAAGAGAAGCGTAACGTCGTCCTTTCATGGGCCTCTTCAGTTTAGGGAACAAGAAAAAGTCACAGGGGGCCAGATCGGGGGAATTCGGTGGCTGCGGCATCATTAGTGTGTTGTTTTTGGCCAAAAAGTCTCAAAAATCTTCCGCAGAACTTTTATCTCGAAAACTCGCAACGTCGACTCATCAGATGTCAGGATGGGGATGTTGAGTGACTTCCAGTTAGAGTTTGGTCTTTGTTTGTTTGGGAAAGGACTTCACCTTTGGATTGCCTACTCAGTTCGAAGTAGCACCTGTTGGCAAGAGGATTTGGATTTCGTGGCTGACATTGTTGTTATTGTTAATCTGATTCCAAGATAAACGAAATACGACACCAGTAGGATAATGTAAAACGTTTAGGACTTCAAAATAGCAATTAACTATTTGAATCTGAGAAAAGGGCAGTAATGGTGAGGCGAATAATCTAAATGAGTCGGGGCGTTGTCCTGCTGAAAGATCAATTTACTTTTCGCCAAATAAAAGCGCTTAGCTATAATTTCGATGTCCAATCAATCCGTCGTTGAAAATAAATCCATTTGAATACCACAAAATACTGGATAAAGTCTGCTCGCTTGACTCGCTTTGGACAACGTTTGTAAGTTTGATTCATTGCTATAAATCTTGTGACCAAACTGTGCAAAGTGCATAAATTTTCATGCAATAGCTATGACTAAATTCAACAAGATATTTGGTACTTGTGTTAGGTTGGGTTAATTTATTAGGCCAATGAGATACGCATAGACCAGTTTTGGTCGTTGGGGATACCAGATGGAGCTCAGTTGCTAAGTCCTAGTAGTAGGAGTAGTCATCTTTTAACAGACTTTGTGACCTCACTATCGATATTTTCTTCAGTGTATCATACCGTGGGTATCCCAGACATCGTGGTCTTGCGGGGCAAGTGCAAAAGCGTTGCTCCATTAAATCCCTGGTGCCTTGCTCTAGATATTTCCTGCAGTCTTCTCCATCTATCAGCGCCATTCTGCGGGCATGTGTCCAGACGGTTTGGTACTTAAGCGTTTAATATGCTGGGGTAGCCTTGCCAAGGCTCATATCGTATTGGAAAGTGATAATCGGGAAATTTCAAACGATCGCAGCCAAAAGTGACCCGGAGTCTACCACTCTAAAACAAATCTATAAAAATAAATGGAATTAATGGTTTTATGTGCATGTGATGTTTGATCTCCATATGTCAATTGGCTCACGAACCTACTTTGAAGGCGACAATAAATTTTGTGAAATTGTAGTATTTTCTGTCAGTCCGGCTGAAATTTCATGTGAAAGTATCACTAGCTAACAAAATGAAGCATATGTTTAGGCGTTGAGCGGTCACTCAACAGCATTATATATTTCCTTCAGGCAAATTGTACGTGAGATGCTGCACTTTTGCAGCTCGGTTATAAAAAATCACAGACTTGAATTTCGTAATTTACTTAAACCAACTTGTTTGATCGCCTGCTGGGACGTCAGTCACCTGCAGCAACACCAGCATCAACAACACCGCAGAAAAACATTTTAATTTGGTTCTTCCTTACAGCATTTTGCTTTCAGTCTGCTGCTATGCTGGTAGTATTAAATGTTGTTGGCGGTATTTTTTTTTTTTTTTGGAGGTAAGCGCACTATTTACGAGCACATTGTTGCAAGGTCGTTTGGTCGTTTTTTTTTTTATTGTTATATGCGCGCACGCTTTAACAACGCCCGCATCTGTTTACTTTGCGTACCGTTTATGGAGAATGTATGCTTGCATGCCTGTGTGTGTATGCAAACGCCTTGCTTCGTTGCGCTTTACTTGCTCCTGCTGCACAAACAAATGCAATTATAGCGCGCATGTGTGTGTATATGTGTTTATTTTTATTTTTTTTTTTAGTGTTTTTGCCTTTGTTGCGCTTCTACATGCAACTCCTTACTAATTTAATCGCCGTTTTCCTGCTTTCCTGATTTCCTATGTTGCATGCATGCATTTATGCAACTTGCCACTCAAATTACTGCAGTTTGTGATTTATTTGTTGGAATTTTGTAGTTGTTATTTTTGTGATTTTTAATTTGACCCAACTCAACGCCCTTACGCTTAATAACAGTAAACGTTAAATGGAAAATATGTCAAGCGGAAATACATTTAAAGTTCATTTGCACTCGGCACTAATTTGCTCGCGTCGCGCAATCGTCAAACATTACTACAACAACAAAAAACTGCAATTACTTTGCTCATTACGTCCCTCTTCAAATATATTCTTTATACTCTCGCAACAAGTTGCTACAGAGTATAGTGGTTTTGTACACCTAACGGTTGTTTGAAATACCAAAAACTAAGCGTGATAGATATGGACTTATAAAATATATAATGATCAGGAGACAAGACTATTTGAAAACCGAGTGAATTCTGAATGAGTGAGACTATATTTCACGATCAACTAAAACTCATCGACCAAACTTCTTTGTCTCGAGCCTTTATAACTCGTCCTTTTGTTCTATGAAACTGCGCGAGATCCGATAATAAACACGCTTACTCTTATATAAAAGTTCTCTTGAAATTTACTAAAAGTTTGATATCTCAATAAATAAATACGTCAAAAACATTGAATTTCACACTCGAGTTGGTACAAAAGGCTTGCCTACTCTTTTTAAAAACTTAAAAAATACGAGGCACCTCAACTTTTAGATGAAAATTTATAACTCAAGAACTATTACAAGAACCAATATCAACCAGATTTGGTGCCTAACATTATTAAAGCGTAAACCATTTCAAGGTTCCCTACCTTTTTAAAGAAAAAATACGCAAACTTTAATATTAAATGGGGAATGTTTATTATCATTTGAAAAACATTATTTGGCATTTATTTTTTGAAGAATAGCTCTTTCAAATTTTGACCATGGAGTTCGGAAATTTCGATGACTCGTTCGAGCATTTCGACTGGTAACTGACGAATGACACACGTGATGTTTGCCTCAAGGCCTGGGGCCCTATTCTTTAGCTCGATTCGTAAATGTATTCTATTCGAAATTCGAATTTACTTTATAATTATGCGAAAGTTGTACCACGCTGTGCCAGAATAAATGCGTACAATTTTAGTTTTTGCTTTCTACAACTCAAAAGCTAACGAATATTTTATTCGAAAATTGAAAATCCGAAAATCGAGTTACAGAATATTATATAAAAAATCCGAATTCGAGTAAATTTTTTTTCGAATCGAGTTACAGAATAGGCCCCCTGCATCGAAGCGGGATTGTCCGCATAGACTTTAAACTTTACAAAACGTGAAATTATCTACTCACCGAATAGTTTTCTTAAGTAATCCATTGTTTGATGCGTTGTGTGGGAAGGGAAAAACACGCCAAAGCAGCTCAAAATTTCTGATGCTCATTGTTTTTTTCGATATTCGTGGTTTGGTACATTATGAATTTGTTTTGAAGGGACAGACGGTCATTAAGGAGTTCTATTTGGACGTATTGATTCGTTTGTGTGAGAACAACCGTCGAAAACAGCCGGATAATGATAATGCACTGTTGCATCGAGCCTCGATGGTTATCGAATTTAGAGCCAAAAACACAATGCATACCATCGATCAACCACCGTATTCACCAGAACCTGTCTTCAGTCGGTCGAAGAGATAAAACAAAATTCGCTCAAGGCGCTAAAAGTTCCTTTGAAAAGTGCATAAGTATATTACATCTGGTGGGGATTTCTTTGAATGTGATAAAATAGATATTGTTGAATAATTAAATATTTTGCGTTTTATTTCCGGGTACTTTTTTGTCACCATCTATGACTTATAGCTTAAGATTAGATATGTATTTATGATTTCAACCGAACTTAGCCTTTCTTACATATATGTATTTTATATTTATGCTGCCAGCTAGCGGCATTATTTCGCTTTTCGATGTACGCCATAAATTTTACGCGCTTTATATGTCATCCATTAGTTGACAAATTTTGTTGTTGTTTGACTTTTTTCCTTTCTTTTTCGTCCTTATTTGCTTTTTGCTGATTTTTGATCATTTTTCGTCTGCTTCGTCTGCTGTATCTGTACCATCTGCAGCCACAGTGTTCACATGCCCTATAACAGTATGTGTCCTTGTCGTCAGTGTCATTGCTCGGAGAATGTTCGCTCTGCTGCTTGCTCGCTGGTGTGCGTGCCTCCGCCACTTTAAGCCAATTTAATGCTGCAATTATTGCAGCAATGAAGACTGTGCGTTAGTCGCAAGCAATGTCAAAATATAATTGGAAATTAATTGAAAAGTGTGTGTGGTAATGTTTGCATATAAAGGGTGTTTTTTTGGAGATTTAAGACATTTATTTTAAGTTTAAATTAAAAAAAGGAAAATTGATAAAATTGCAATATTTCATGGCATTTAGAGTTTGACCAAATTTTGGGCTAACGATCCATTGAAGTCAGTCTAAAGTTAGGCTACCGAATTCATAGAAGATACAGAGAAGCAAATAACAGAATATCGTTTTTGATTTTTCTCTTTGTGTGACAGCTATATGATATACTGATGCAGTAGCGAGGATTTCTTCAGATATTGTAGCGTTGCCTTGGACAATAATCCCCGCCAAATTTCGTGAAGATATCATGTCAAATAAAAAAGTTATCTATACAAAAATGTAATTATGATCGTTCAGTTTGTATGGCAGCTATATTCTATAGTAGTCTGATCTGAACAATTTGTTCGATAATTGTGCGGTTGCCTTAAACAATATTTTTGGCTAAATTTTGTGAAGATATCTCTTTAAACAAAAAAGGTTTTCATAGAATGATATCACATGACTGCTACCAGCTATAGTTGTCTAATACCGGCGTTTCCAACAAATAAACAACTTCTTGTGGAGAAAACGACGTGTGCAACATTTCAGAACGATATCTTAAAAACTGAGGGACTAGTTCGTGTGTATGCAGACAGATTTTTAAATGCCATTTCAAAGTCTCTTTGCATAAAAGTTTTTCTACATGTTTACTTTGATAGCTAATTTATCAGCCATTTTTAAAAATTATTTTGCAGTACTAAAATTGCACCCTCTAAATATTTATTTATAGAAATATACATGAAACCTTATTGCTTCTATAAAGCCATATGTCAGCTGTGGGTACTGCGTTGGCATAAAATATTTGCCAGAGAGGACCAAATAAATTGGCATATTAGGGCAGATTTTAAGCTGACAGATAAATTATATATATAGTACATATTTGAGAACAGCAGTATACACATACACATATTTTATTGTACATTGCCTGCACGCCACTGTACCACATGCCATGCCAAGCTATAAATTTGCATATCCTTTGATATCATTTGCCGCTCACACAATTTTATGCTTCAAATGGCTTTTTGACTTGTATTCGTGGAATTTATATTTAATGCATAAATTAATGCAATTACTTTGGTAGAAAACATACACAAGTAAATTTCCGGAAAAGTAAAGTGCTGTGAAAATTCGTTAATGTAAAATTGTCGAAATTAAGATGTTGCTTTTTGGTTTCAAGAAAGGCTTTTACATGACAGAGCTACTCTGCGGTTTGTGACTACCTACTTACGGTTCAATAATAAGCCAAACAAAAAAAGTTTTGCTATAGTTTTGTGTCTGAATTGATTCAGTTTTGAACTGAAAAGACACTGAGTGATGTACTGCTATTGGAGGTCAACTTTGTACTAGGCTTTTGACGGTTTTGCCAAATACATGTTTATTCAGAAAATGATAACTAAATAATGCGCTGAAAACTAAAACGACTGCGAAGTCTGGTGCGGGGTGCAACCGTAGCGCATATTATACAAATTTATCAGTCCAAAACTTAGATCGCATATAGTCTTCGAAGTATCTGCTATGTTTTTCGATTTAAATTGAAGCATAGAAAAAGAATAGTTATCTTCAGATACACTCCGAACAATTTTTTTTCTGAGAATACATACGACTGTAGCCGTCCAATGTCGACAAAGTTGTCAAGTTGGCTCTATCAACAGTGACATAATAGTAAAAACTTATCTGGTATACGTCTAAATGAGGCCCCGTTAGGCAATGCCTTCCTATGGTTCTGATTAAACAATTTTACTCCGATCTTATTTTCACTTAACCCAGCTCATCTCCGAAATTCAATCAGAGCTATTAAGCAACGTAATTAAAAATTGGTGAACTATGGTTCATTGAATCCTATAAAGATTAAATAAGTTTAGGTTAAGTTCAATGGCTGATCCTTAACGCCGCAGTGCCACTACTGTATACAGCCCTTTGTGAAGCCAAAGAAAAACCCTATAGTCATCTTAAAAGTCGACAAACGCCTTGAAGCCAATATAAGTCTGCTGACATGTTTTATTTTAATTCCCACCAGCTCACCGGGGTGTCTAAAAGAGTCAGTTCGGAAGTGTTTAAGTATTGATCGTGTTAGGAAAACGAAGTGTTGAGATGTAGCTACCTCATCTTCTTCTAAACAGTTTCTACAACTATTATTATGTTAGGTTCTCAACTTTACGGCGTAAACACCGACAGACAATGACCACTTACTACGCGATTATAGCCGAGTTAACAATAGAGCGCCAGTCGTTTCTTCCTTTTGCTACGTGTCGCCAATCGGAGATTCCAAGCGAAGCCAGCTCCTCCTCCAACTGGTCTTTCCGACGGAGTGGAGGGCTTCTTCTTCCCCTCCTTCTTTCATTGTTGGTGGTGTTGATACAAAAATTATTTACGACTTCAAAGTTATGACTGTTAATAGTAACGTGTTTTTTCATTGGGTGCGTTTTTTACGTGAAGGGTCCCAAACCCAGCGCACATCTCTGCGGTGGGGATTTTTCGCCTTCTCGCTTTAGTTCGCCTTCAAACGAATGTTCTTTGGTTACGAAGAGGATACTTGGTCTAGGCTTTGAAGTTGTGAGCTGCTTGAGTAATATGCAAAAGATATCCCAAGTGAATGGCAATCAGTGAACTTTCCTCACTTGCGTGAACTTCTACATATGACTCCATCCTTAGAACCTCTATAACAAGGGAAAGGCTATGCTTACTAAGGGAGAAAGGCTCACTAGACCTGTAGCGATCCACTTTAGGACAACAGGATCTTGCGACAGTGCTAGAACAAAGGGAGCGGTCAAGTTTAAGCAAATCCCAGGTATACAGTAGTAGAGCGCACGAAGAGAGCAGTGCTCCTCCGACCCGTTCCTAATCTGTTGAGAGCGTGACTTTTTGGCAGCTCGCTTGCCTTCTTCGATGTACTCTATTAGCCATGGTAAACTTATCACGAAGTAACTCGTTGGCGTTTATAGTGGGCTTCTAAGCTATAATTTTTTCTTAAAATCCATATGCTGATTTTAAGCAGTAGTACAAAAATATTTTGGAATATGTGACCACCATGTCTTTTGCCTAAGTCTAAGGTTTAAGATTTGAAACCTTTTGTTTCTAAGTTTTTTTTAGTTTAGTTGGAAAGCAATCTTTACCAAAGTTGCAAAAAATAATCTCAGAGTATATGCCCAGGAGATCGTTCGTCTAAGTCTAAGTTCTAAGTCTTGAAACCTTCTGTTTGTATAGCTGACGAGACGTAAGTCTCAAATCTGATTGCCTCCTGTATTCAGAGGTAGAAAAAATAACCTCGGAATGTATGACAAGGTGGTCGCTTGTCTAATTTGTTTCTATAGCTTTAGAGATCTTTAGTTTTGATTTATCTTAACCACAATACAGTCTTGAAAGTGAAAATATATTATATTTTATTTTACAACGCATTATTTAAATCATTTTACTTTCTCATTGTAGTCTACCGTTTGGACCCAACCCGATCCTACTGCTGGCGCACAAAACTCGAGACGAAATGACTAAATAAGACTGAAAAGAAAATAAATAAAACGACAACGCTGAAAAAGTAAGCGTGAAGAACCGTGTGACCGGGCGGAATAATCAAATCACAGAGACGACGACAACGACGGCGACGGCGAATGGATAAATTCAACAAACGATTAAACCACGAGTAAAAAGCTAATAGACGAGTAGGTAATTACGCATGCGCGCCGGTCTGTGGCGTGTGGGTAAGCTGTTGCGGCAAATGTGCGACGAAAAAGTGGACAAACCAGCAAAACTTGCCAATCACACAAAAACAACAAAAACAAAACAGTAACAAAAAAGCGCAGAAAAAATTTAATTAAAAGCAAATTCTATGCGCTGCAAGAGGTAGATTAACAAAGCGCACAACAACAAGAACAACAACACAAAACCCAACTATGCGCTGAGCACAAAAAAACCATGAAAAAGTTTATCTTTCTTTTTTAACGCCACACACACGCGCATGCATACATATACACATGCACACTTACTATCTCAACACATAAGCAAGCAAAAATTTACATATCAACGCCACAGCGCGCGCTTCCAAAGCGAACGTCAAACGTTAAATAAGATAACCAATAATAAATAAATACACCGCGACAAACATGGTCAAGGGCATTTTGGTGAACCGCAAAGCGGATGACGCGCACAAGGCGCAGCTGAAAATGGAGCACGCCGACCTCGTCGCCGAGATGCAAACGGTGGAAAATCTACCGACGCACGAGCGCCTGCAGCTGGCGCGACTGTAAGTGCCAGCACACAAGCCACCAACAAGCAATTGACAAGTGTTTTTTTTTAAATTTCTCATTTTACTTTCAGCCGCCGCACACAACAGCTTAAGGTCGCGCGTCAAAAGGAGAAGGAGTGGCTGAAATTGCAACGCGCCAAAGGTAACGCGACCTCTGCGCTCAGCGGCAGTCACACCACACATCACTTTCGCTCGAACTCGGGCAGCGCCAGTCGCCACATATCCTTCGAGAGCAGCGTTGTGCTGCTGGAGGCTGCCAGCCGCAATGATATGCACGAAGTGGCCGAACTGCTGGAGCGTGGCATTACGCCGGATGCGGCGAATGAGGACGGCTTGACGGCGCTACATCAATGTTGCATCGATAATAATGTTGAAATGTTGCGCCTGCTGTTGGAGTATGGCGCGAATGTGGACGCGCAGGATAGTGATAAATGGACGCCATTGCATGCGGCTGCCACATGCGGACACTTGGAATTGGTGCGCATACTCATCGATCATGGTTCGAATTTGTTGGCGGTGAATACGGATGGTAATATGCCGTACGATCTGTGCGACGATGAAAATACCTTGGACTACATAGAGGCTGAGATGTCGAAACGCGGCGTGACGCAGGAACTGATCGATGAAACGCGCTCATCGACGGAGCGTCAAATGCTGAAGGATCTGATGGAGGTGGCGCGCACGGGCGGCGATCTTGAGGAGCCGGACTACCAGGGTGCTACGCCGGTGAGTTGAGTTATGAGTTTCTGTTGAGGCAAACCTTTTTATTTGTTTTCGATTGTTTTTCAAAGTTACACATAGCAGCGGCAAATGGCTATGTGCGCGTGGTGGAGTTCCTGCTGGAGATGCATGTCAATGTGGACGCGGTGGATAAAGATATGTGGTCGCCGGTGCATGCGGCCGCATGTTGGGGTCATGTAAGTACAAAAACTGATTAACAGAATTGAATTGTTTTTTTTTTTTTAATTTATTTTAATTTTGAAATGAACTGAGTTGAATTAAATTACATCGAATTAAATTATATTAATTAAGTTAAATTAAAATAAGTTTAATTTAATTAAAATAAATTGAACTGTATTGTATTAAATTAAAGTTACTTAAATTAAATAAAATTACATAAATTATATAAATTAAATTTAAATTAATTAATTTATTGGCTCCCATTGAATTAATTAAAATTAAATTAAATCACATTTTAATTATAAAAATTAATTAATTAAAACTATATAAATATTTAATAAACATAATTTGAAAATTACTTAAATTTCGAACTAAATACATAATTTAATAATAAAAGTATAATTTAATTAAATTTTAATAATATACTTTATATTAATTTGAATTGAATTTTTTTTGAAAAGTAAGGTGAAGAATGAATTTTAATTGAATTGAATAAACTTATCACATTAATTTAATTAAATTTTAATTATATAAATTAATTAATTAAAATTATAAAATAATAAATATAAAATTTTAATTATATAAATTAATTAATTAAAATTATATTAATATTTAATAAAAATAGTTTTAAAAAATTAATTTAATTTCAAACTAAATAAATAATTTAATAATCAAAATATAATTAATTAAATTGTAATAATATACTTTACTTAAATTTGATTTGAGATTTTTTTGAAAACTGAGTTGAAGGGTGAGTTCTAATAGAATTGAATAAAATTAAAATTAATTGAACTAATTTAAACAAAATATAGTATAATTAAAAATTTTCTTGGGAATTGAGAAATTTTTTAAAAATCTCAATTGGTGATTTATTTTTGAGAGCTGAAATTAGAAGTGAAACTAAAAAAAAATATTTCACTTGACCCTAATAAAATTCATTAATTTAAATCTGTTTAGTTTAATTAATTAGTATTTATCAAAATGAATTAAAGTCAATTAAAGTGAAATACTTCGATATAAATTTTAGTTATTTTCTTAACTAATTAAATTAATTGTTTCATTAATTTTCTTATTAATTATTGATTTAATTTAATATATTCATTGGTTATCAATTAAGCATAATTAAAATTAAATTAATTTAAAAACAATAGTTTTTAACTATTTTAAGTGAATTAAATGTAAAAGTTGATAATTAAGTGAAGTACTATGATTTAAACGAAAATTACATAACAGATTTGTGTAAAAAAAGCAAAATTAATATTAAAAAATCTCCAAATTAAAAAACTATTAATAATCTACGCTCATTTCGAAAATTAAACAGTTGGAGGTGCTAGAAATGCTTGCGCAATGTGGTGCCGATCTGAATGCCAAAAATAAGGATGACGAAACGCCTTCAGGTAGGCTACAATTTTGTATGCTGTAGAAACAATCACAAAATTAAAAAAAAAAAATTAAGTATAATAATATCTCAACATGAAACCATTTTTTATACATAGATATTTGCGAGGATCCTGAGATACGCGAACGCATCGAACAGCTGAAAACCGAACAGGAGAGTAAACGGCTGGCAGAGGCGCAACGGCGACGTGTACGACGCTCACAAAGCAATAACACGCGGTGAGTGAAAAATCTTCCAAAATCTTCTTAAAATACAAATTTTTTCAATCGTAAATTCTTATGTTTTCTTCCAAACCTCTTACGCCCACAGCGCCCAGTCTGTGCGCCGCACCTCACTACGCGACAAGACGCTAACAACCAAAAAGGACGCCGTCGAAGAGGCGCGTCTGCGTTTACAAGCACAAGAAGTCTTCATTGCACCGGACGGCACAACACACGCCGATACAAATGGTCTCAGCAGCAGCAGCAGCAACAACACTACCAATAATCATCATTCCACGTTGGCGCTATTGGATGGCGTCAACGACTCGACAGCCGCCACAACACTTGCCTCCACGCACGACTACAATTGGCTCACGAAAGCGCCAACAAATAACAATAATAACGCCAACAACAATAATAATAATAACAATACGATTAGTAGTAATAATAACAACGATAAGAAAGTGGCAGCATATACAGCTAGTCTTGCAACGGCGACGTCGGCAACCACAACGACAACAACAAACGGTAGTGTTAACACGTATTTGCCGCATTCGCTGTCCGCCATGGATGTGATGGATGCCTCGTCGCATGCATTTAATTCACGTCGACCGCCGGAGGGTCGTGAAAATGACGAATTACAGTTGAACGCCTACAAAGCCGGTGGCGGCGAACATCATCGTTCGACATCGGCGTCAGCAATGATTGTTAGCGATCGCAATAACATGGCAGCGGCAGCCGCATCGACGGTCGGCCCGGATGCGGTGCACATACAGTCCAGCAAGGAGGCGGCGAATGGCAAGATAAATGTGCAAGTGACAGTGCTCGTGGGTAAGTGGAGTATGTGCGCGCAACATACGAACGTTGTGCTGGTGAAGGGTGTTGGCTAGTGTGAGTGCCTCTTTCGCTGTAATATAATAAAATAAATAAATAGTTTGCTTAGTGGCGGGTGGCGAGCGTGTATGATTAATGTAACGCTTTTAGTTTGCTTTATATGCAGCTTGACTTCGCTCAAACGCCTGGTGGTATGCTATTATTTTGTGTATTTATTATGTTTTCGAAGGACATGCATGTGACCAATGCTTTTTGGCTTTTAATTTGACAAATAACGTTGCTTCAAGCATATGTTTATGGCGTAAAAATGTGGTTGTTTGCAAAATATTCATTAAAAATTTCAAAAACATAAAATAAGTGTAGAAAATAGTAATCCATATTTTATGGAAATGAAAGTTTTTCATTAAAATTTTTATACATTTATTCGAGCGGAGAGACCACCATTTATATATAATATTAGAGCATATTTAAAAAGCATTCTGTATTTGGGTAGAGCTAACGGCTTTTTCTAGCCTAAAAGTATGCGAGATAAATATCAAGTTTTATGTTTTAATATATCTGAATAGTGTGTCTGTTCTTTCGTTTGTCTATTCGTTCATTTGTCCATTCATTCAACCGTGAAAGCTCAACTTGAAAAAAAAAAATAATATATTCATGAAATTTTATGAAAACCTTAGCACTCTGAGAAGATTTGGCATTAGACATTCGAAAAAATGTTACAAGAAAAATTTTTTGTGTAGGAACTGTCCTAACCCTCAAGTTTGACCGAAATCAATATCAAAACAAATAAAAAAAATAAAAAATTAAAAACAAAAAATGGAAAAATAAAAAAAATTGATTTTTTGACACCTAAGCCCCCTTTTCGTAGACCAGGTCACATATAACATTGCTTTGATGGACTTCTAGGTTAGATTAATATTAGACAAGTTTGGACCACAATTACAATTTTTTGTGGTAATAGAAATCATGCGTACAGTAGTTAGGCGGAATACTGCCTAATTGTCCTGATAAAATCCAAGTACACTCAAATTACGTAGTCTCCACTGTTTTAAGAGCGGCTTCTTTCCAATGAACGCCAAATTGAATATCATTAGCTTCACTGGATAACTTAGCAAAATTGTCCAAGAAAAACTGGCATGTGGCAACTCTCGTCTAAAAATGTTCAAAATCGGTGGATATATCGAAGATTAGAACCTCCGTGCCTTGGATTGATTTTTTGAAAAAGGAAGAAGCTATAAACAAATACCATCATTGCTTTAAAAATTAAAATTTTCAGTAGAAGTGCAGAGCTGACTGACCTGAACCCTTTGACACTACAACGCATTGAACAGAGTACATTTTTTCACTTTCACTATGCAATTGAATAACGGTTTTAGGATTCTAAAGTCTACTTTAAGCAAATGAAAGTCCTAGACCAGCTAAATTTTTACGGAATTGGATAAGTAGATGGGAAAAAGGAATGAAATCGGTTCACAACTGACGCTAATGACATCCAATGCCGTAATTTTCTACAATAACTACTTGTAAACTTATATTCTACATTCCTTGTATAATAAGAGAACTCCTACCAAAATTGGTCTTGCGTACTTTTTTAGACTTATTTGCTTTTTTTTTGCATTTTAATACATTTCCAATATTTAATACTTCAAATGTGGTGAATTGCAGTAATTTTAAACTACGTTAATTATTCCCTATACCGAATATATTAGCACGAATAGTTTCCAAAAGGAAACGTCGGAAACCCTATATACCATATATCGTCACCTAAAATGCAAAATAACATAACATCACTTTTCATAAGCTTATAGGTTAAGAAAAATCGATATAATAGAATCACTCACTTTGAAACAATATACACTCATATTGTATTAATATTGAAATTAAGTTAGAGTTTTGGTTTTAAAATTTATATATCAGACAGCGATTTTCGATTTTTTTTTTATTATACGCTGTTTTGCATTTTAGGCGACGTTATGTACAATAATTGCTCAGCTTGACGAGCTATGTTAAGAAGAGTCCTGACTGTCTGTATATACGCAATCAGTATTTAAGAAATCGATCTAAAATAGTTTACAACCCAAGAAGCTGCTCATTTTGTCGGAAGCGCCGCTATCGGATCACTATAGCATATAACTGTCATACAAACTTAACGCTCAAAAGCAAGGTCTTATATGAGAAACTTATTTATTTAAACAGATATCTTCCCGAAATTTTGCAAGGATTATTGACCAAAGCAATACTGCAGTTTTTGAATAAATTGTCCACATCGGATCACTATAACATACATATATGTAGCTTCCATACAAACTTAACGATCGGAATCAAGTTTTTGTGTGAAAACCTTTTTTATTCGGCAAGATGTCTGCACAAAACTTTTCGTATATTATTTTCTACAGCAGCTAAAATATCTGGAGAGTCTTATTATTACAACTCTTATATGCATATGTTATTATTTGCCAAGATATCTCCACGAAGTTCGGCATATCTTATTTTCTAAAGCAAGGGTACGATATCTGAATACAGTTTTCAGATCGGTCCACTATATCATAGAGCAGTCATACAAGCTGAATAATATAAAATAAATTATTGTATGGAAAATTTTTTTATTTGACAAGTTCTCTCACGAAATCGGCATAAATTGTGATCAGAAGCAACGCTACAATCTCGATATCAGACCATTATAGCATGTACATATGTACCTGTCCAATCAGTATAAAATCAAAATACATATATTTTTATACCCGGAACAGTATATTAAGTTTGTCACGATGTTTGTAACACCCAGAAGGAAGCGTCGGAGACCCTATAAAGTTATATATAAATGATCAGTATGTTGAGCTGAGTCAATTTAGCCATGTCCGTCTGTCTGTCCGTCTGTATATATACGAACTAGTCCCTCAGTTTTTAAGATATCCTTTTGAAATTTTGCAAACGTCATTTTCTCTTCAAGAAGCTGCTCATTTGTCGGAACGGCCGATATCGGACCACTATAACATATAGCTGCCATATAAACTGAACGATCGGAATCAAATTCTCATATGGAAAACTTTCGCATTTGACAATGTATCTTCACCAAATTTGGTATAGATTATTTTCTAAGGCAAAAATGTAATATCCGAGAAAATTGTTCAAATCGGTTAACTATAGCTTATAGCTACCATACAAACTGAGCGATCGGAATCAAGTTCTTGTATGAACAACTTTCACATTTGACAAGATATATTCACGAAATTTGGTATATATTATTTTCTAAGGCAAAAATGTAATATCCGAAGAAATTGTTCAGATCGGTTAACTATAGCATATAGCTGCCATACAAACTGATCGATCGGAATCAAGTTCTTGTATGAACAACTTTCACATTTGACAAGATATATTCACGAAATTTGGTATATATTATTTTCTAAGGCAAAAATGTAATCTCCGAAGAAATTGTTCAGATCGGTTAACTATAACATATAGCTGCCATACAAACTGATCGATCGGAATCAAGTTCTTATATGGACATCTTTCACATTTGACAAGATATATTCACGAAATTTGGTATATATTATTTTCTAAGGCAACAATGTAATCTCCGAAGAAATTGTTCAGATCGGTTAACTATAGCATATAGCTGCCATACAAACTGATCGATCCGAATCAAGTTCTTGTATGGAAAACTTTCACATTTGACAAGATATATTCACGAAATTTGGTATAGATTATTTTTTAAGGTAACAATGTAATCTCTAAAAAACTTGGTCAGAACGGGTTACTATAGCATATATTTTCCATACAAACTGGACACATAGTTACTAACAGAAATGCACCTGTGAAGGGTATTTAGCTTCGGTGCAACCGAAGTTAACGTTTTTTCTTGTTTTTACCTTTTAATGTCAATGAAAAGTACACCTGTGGAGGGTATTATAGCTTCGGTGCAGCCGAACTTGGCGTTTTCTTCTTATTTTTTTTTTTTATTTTTATTTTTAGTACAATCATCATGAGTTATTTATAAATTGCATAATTTTTTTTAAGAATCTCAAATCATTAAATTTTTTCATTGCATACTTTTACTTCAATGAAAAATACACTCACAAAATATTCTCGTAGTTTATATGCATGTTCACCGCTAATACCATAATCCCAGTAATAATGTAAAATATTTGATAATAAATATAATAATTAAGCCATGTACTATGTATGTGTATTTATGCAGCTTAATAACCATTTGTGTAATTATTGTATATCATTGTACTATTTTATCCATATCATATTTATGTTGCTTGCATTCATTAATGTATTTTTTCGATTTGTTTTTTCTCTCTTCATGTACTCTTTTTTTGTGCCATTCAAACGGTTATGTCCCGCATGTCGTTGTTGTTGTTGTGCCAATGTTTCAAATCAACTCGTGATTTTGATTTCGTCGTTTATTAAAATAAATCTGTGAAATAACGCAATTGGCTGCTCACGTGACAATCATCCATACAACATAATGTGTAAACGACGTTGTTTTTGTATTTGCAATATATAAATATAAAAATAAACTTGCACCATATCACACACATGCATATTTTGAAAAAAATGCACGCCCACGCACACACACACGCATGCACTCACACGCAGATACTACCAATACGCATCATCATCAACAGCAGCAACAACAACAGTTGCAGCAAAACATGCTTATGCCAGCGCATACACTCTCCATGGAGAGTCTGAACTCTTCGGCAGCCACACTGGCCAATTTGAAGAAGCAACGTTCGCTTTCGCGCACAAATAACGGTATATTGATAAGTGAAAATGGTTCTGTTCTAGGAGCCGCCAACAACACCAGCAACACGATCAACAATCATCTGCACACCGGCAGCGCCAACAACAACAATTCAATACTTGCGAATGACACGAGCAGCGGTGCGGTGAATCAGCAACCGCTGAGCGGCGGTCTACATCCCAGTCACTTGGAGTTTAACAACGGTGCGGGCGGTGGTGGTGGCGGTGGTGGTAGTATAACGAGCGGTGGCGAGCAGTCGACCGGCTACTCGAACGCCTCGTCGATGAACAAGTTTAGCGGCATAACGGGTGATGTAGTTAGTGATAGCACGAGTTCCAAAAAATGCTGTACGCTAATGTGAACGCAAGTGTGCAACAAGTGGTCGGTCGGTGCAGCGGGGAAGATGTAGCAGCGTTGCGCTATTCGCAGTTGGCATTTTCAATTTGATGAATGTTGCTTGCCAGCGCATATTTAACATACGTACATGCTATATGTAATATTTATATGTATATACATATATGGCATATAAATATGTACATATGTATTTGTGCAGCTGGTGCGGCATTTGTTGCAAAAATTTAACAGGGTATTAAGTATATGTTTGTATGTAGCGGGTATGTCAGTGTATTTTTTGACAAATTGTTGCACTACAAACACACACACACATACTATGTACATCACAAAATATGCTGAACTTACTTATTTCGTTGTAAACTCTATTCACCAAACACACCACTTTTGTTTTTTTTTTATTTTGTTGAAAAACAGTGTGCATAACTTTGGTGCACTAATACAAGGGTAGGCTACTGTCGCCAGTTGTGGGGTTGTTGGTGCGTGGAAAAACAATTTTTTCTTGATGAGAATATAAAAAATATAGTCAAAATATTTTGTTAAGCTAATTATTGGGAATGGTGAACTTTTAATTAATTTTAATTTTTCAAAATTTCTTCAATTCAATTTTGGTGCGCAAGAAAATATTAACTCAAGTACGAAGTTAGTATTTTTTAAAATTGCATTATTTGTTTTTGAAATTGTCTAAAAACTTAAATATTTCAAAACATTTCGAACTTTATAAAAATAAATGCGTAATTTTTTAAAATATTTTTTGTAATTATTGCATATTTTTCTTTAAATTTTCAAATTAAAAATTTAGTAAAACGTCCCTGTGGCAACTTCTTAGTTGACTTAAAAAGACCACATAATAATAATAAGAAATAAATAAAATTCGTGGTAACTACAAAATAATTTTGAAAAATAAAATTTTCGAACTTTATGAAAAAGCGTTCCTGTGACAGCTTCTTAGTAGACTCAAAGTTGAAAAGACCATATAATAATAATAGAAAACATATGAAATTCAAGCTAGCTACAAAATAATTTTTTCGAATTCGAATTTTCGAACTTTATAAAAATTTGTTTGTGTCTTATTTCCTTTTCATTATACTGCAAAACGATTTTAATTTTGTAATTAAAGAAAATGCAAATAACTTTTGTAATTTTTTTTAAACCAAGCTAACTTTCGAACTTACTGAAAATTAATTTGTATGCATACTTTTTTCTATAATCTTCGAATTTTATAAAAAAGTACATAATTTTTGTAATTTTTTTAACTCAAGTTCAAAAAATAATAATTTTGAGAGAAAAAATTTTCGAACTTTAGAAAAATATATATAAATTATGTATTATTTTCTTTTCCTTCTATAATTTTTTTAATTAATTTTGAAAACTTAATTTTCGAAAAAAAATGTTTACATAATGTTTGTATATTTTTTAAACTCCGGCTAATTACAAATTACTGCAGGCTAGTTTAAAATTTAAATTTAACCACAAATTGTTTGTAAAAATCAAATTTTCAAACTTAAAAAAAGTTCGCTTTCTTCAGGAAACTGTAGAAAAGGCCTATGTGACAGGTTGGGATTCGCCTAAGAAGTTAGAAAACCTTTTGTTACTTAATCTCAAATTAATTTCAAAAATTTAAATTATAAAAAATAATATAAAATTAATTTTTCAAACAATCTTTTCAAAAAACATTTTACAAAAATTTCTGAAACAATTCTCAAACATTAAAAACAAAATTATTTTCTTAAATTAATTTTATTAATTTGCTTTATAAAATTATAAAAAATTATATAAAATTAATTTTTCAAACAATTTTTTCAAAAAACATTTTACAAAAATTTCTGAAACAATTCTCAAACATTAAAAAATTAAATAATTTTCTTAAATTAATTTTATTAATTTGTTTTATAAAATTATATAAAATTAATTTTTCAAACATTTTCTTCAAAAAACATATTACTAAAATTTCTGAAATAATTCTAAAACATTAAAAATTAAATTATTTTCTTAAATTAATTTTATTAATTTGTTTTATAAAATTATAAAAAATAATATAAAATTAATTTTTCGAACAATTTCTTCAAAAACATTTTACAACAATTTCTGAAAGAATTCTAAAACATTCAAAACAAAATTATTTTCTTAATTGAATTTTATTAAATTATTTTATAAAATTATAAAAAATATTATAAAATTAATTTTTCAAACAATTTCTTCAAAAAACATTCTACTAAAATTTCTGAAACAATTCTTAAACATTAAAAATTAAATAATTTTCATCATTACCAAAAATAACCACCAACAACCTGCAACTGTACAGCCGAAAAAAAATGTATAGCGTGCTTTTAGGCGCTGCTCGAAAAAACTCAAAGCCACTAACTATTCTTACCAATGCATCACAAAAACTAGTTAAAAATTGTATAACTGTAGTTAAACACATTATAAAATATATAAAAAATATATTATTTATTATAATAAAAACAAATTATACATAGAAGGGCATTTGAATCAAAACAAAAAACTCAAAGTAAACCATACGGCATACATATGTATATGTGAGCAGAAATATGCCGTAAAGTAGTTAATGAAGTCAACAAAAAGTTGTTAGCAAAAAATTATAAACTTCACATGTATTTACTAGTATTGTATACAAAAATTGCTGAGCTGTCTTTTATTATAAAAAAGTGATACAAATTAAGCAACTTTAATGCTGAAAATAATAAAAAAAAATTAAAAAAAAAAAATATAAGGCAAAATTAAATAAAAGAAAAATAAAAAAAAATTAATTATCAAAAAATAAAGCAAAATTAAATATAAAAATATAAGAGTTAAGATTAAAAGTAAAATTATAACTGCTAACTATAACAAATGACAAAATGCGCTATAAAACAGCACAGCGACGCATATATAGGTATACATAAATACAAAGATACATATACATATAGTATATAAAAGAAAGCAAAGCAAGTGTCTTTTAGTATGTTAGGCATTTATTGTTGTTTTTTCTTGCTATTTTTTATTGTTAAAAAGTGTGAAACGGGAAAACTAACTTATAAAAAGTTGTATAGTGTGAATAAGTTGTTATTTTGCAAGAGGAAAACTTATTTACTTTATATTAACGGTATTTAGTGAGTGGCATATAAGCTGGACTATTTTTAAATTTAGTATGAAGTGTTAAATAATAAAATTTAATAAAAAAAAATTGTGCTGCAATGCCAGAGCAACTCTGATCGCTAATGAAAACATATGCCCAAACGACTAACAAACAAATTTGCAGGTTGAGCGCCTCAAATGCCAGCAAAATTACTTTTTTCTAATAAATTTTGACATTAACTAAAATTAAACGACTTAAAAGCAATACTTTGCAAGGATGCATGCCAGGCATAAAGAGTGATCAACTTGGTTTTTTAAGCTTTATGAATATTACTTTTGTAAAATGTATACAAATTACTTATATTATATATTACTTATGTATATATTATGTATGTATAGTTAATTTTTAGCTGTAAATGCTATTTAATAACTGTTACTAAAGCTAAGCGGTGGAGTAAATTTTAATTTTCGCTGAAAATTTGAAAATTTTTTACTTTCTAAATATAACTGTAAATAAATCGAAATGCAACACGCTTTCGGTTTGATTATTTATTACACTTTTTCTTTATATAACATAAGGTAAATATGTATTTCACAAGAAACCGTCGATCGTCGATCGCTTAGCTCTATTTCTTTATATCAAATGGTAAACGAAAGCAAATTTTAAAAATTAAATATAAAAAGTGAATTGAAAGTTATGGCCTTATTTGTTAACTATAAAAAGCTTAATTATGTATGTAGTACACAATGTAACAATTATCATATATTATAAATTGTATTATAATGTGTATTTTTAGTTATGCAAATTTAGAGCAATGATTGAAAGAAAAATAAAATTTCAAAAACAATTAAAACTGTATTAGAAATCTAGGCCACGAAAAGTATGTATAACTAAATATTTAAATAAAAACTATATTTAAATATATATCTATGTATAATTGAAAAAATAAACATTAGTTAATTGAAAAGAATAAAAAAGAAATGCATATAAATATTTTATGGAAATTTATTTAATATTTTATATATTTATAATTTTTACTATCCCAAGCCACAGTACACAGTAAAGCAGTCATTGGCAGTAGCTTATTTGATAATGTATACATGAACAGGTTTGTATGTATATGTAGTTTTCTCTCATTAACCCAAACAAAGCAGCTTGTTTGAAAAAAATCACAAACATTTTTTTATGTGCTTTTTTTTGCGAGAATACGCTTGAATTTAGGGGACTTGTGACAGCCTTCCACTTTTTCGCGAAGCTTTTCTACGAGATCCGCTTAGCCTTTCTTACCTCAGACTTGTATATTGGAAATTCTGTTTTATACAACGCCCAGTCATCAGATAACCCACTCCTACGGGCCCTGTTAAGTAAACGTCTGCAGGACGTCCTGAAATCCGAGAGTTCCAAAATACACCATACTGACAGGAGAAGAGCCCTCCAGTGCAGTATTGCTAGACTAGCTGAAGATTTCGACCCACCCATCCACCACAACGTTGAGCAAAGCCAAAAGCTCCGTTAGGATTGGGAAGGACTTCACCGAGCCGTTCGTTACCAAATAAGGTTTCAGACAAGGCGACTCCCCATCGTGCAACTTCATCAATCTACTGCTGGAGAAAATAATTCGAGCTGCAGAATTTAATTGTATTTGATACTGATATCATCGGTCTCAACACCCGCGCCGTTAGTTCTGCTTTCTCCAGACTGGATAAGGAAGCAAAGCAAATGGGTCTGTCAGTGAACGTGGACAAAACGAAATATATCCAGTCATCAAACAAACAGTTGGCGTACTCACGATTTGGTAGATAATTTCGGAACCAGTATTAACACCAACAACAAGGTCAGCCTCGTAGTGCAAAGCAGTATAACTCTTGCCAACAGGTGCTACTTCGGACTAAATAAGTAATTTAGAAGTAAATTACTCTCTCGACGAACAAAGACCAAACTCTGCAAGTCACTCACCTGCGATATGTTGCATAAGTTTGGATGATGACAACATCTGATGAGTCGACGTTTCGAGTTTTGTAGAGAAAGTTTCTGCGGAAGATTTATGCAAGGGCAACGGCGAATACAGCAGTCGATTGAACGATGAACTGTATGAGATGTTTGTCGTAGCGGATGAAAATACTCCAGGTCTGAGAGTATTTGATGCAGAGGCATACTTCCTCTCCGTTGGAAAGACCACGTGGAAAATATAACCTGGCTTCGCTTAGAATCTCCAATTGGCGTCACGTTGCGACAAGAAAAAACGACTGGGCCTACGTCTTGATGTTTAGTCCAACCCCAATATAATAACAGTGTCATTCGCAAATCAAGTGTCATCGATTATGACGTTTGAAGTGATGACTTGGGCCTCAAAAACATCGCAAAATTCGCTAAGACTACAAATATCAAAGCTGTCGGATGGAATGCGTACGTGCCCGACGGCTGCACTTGAAGTCATGCAAGAACTCCCTGGTATTCAATCAGTCGGACAAACATACACTGCTTCAAAAGACAGCAGAAGGGTTAGGCAAGGAACGGTCTTCTCATCTCAGCAAATGCAGGCTTTAAGTGGCGTAAGTGGTAGTAAGGCATGGAATGCTTCCCCTGTCGACCTACTGCTTAAGAATAACATAATCAAGTGGTACACCAACGGCTTGATAACTTAGGGCGGGTTTGGTGCAGGATCACGTACCAAATCTTTGGAAAGTTTTCCGAGCATATTTCAAGCAGAGGTACTTGCTATAAGTCGGTGTATAGAGGTAAACCCCCAACGCTACTCTCGCCATACTCAGCGATATTCAAGTGAAACTTGAAGCGATCTCCGTCCACGAGATCAAATCGTTATTGGTGCAGGAGTGTATAGAACGGCAGACCAGTCTGTCCGGTCGTAGCCAAATCCACCTACAAAGGTATAGTTGGCTGACAAGTTTGCCCGCTCCGCATTATCCACCAAAATGGCAGGACAGGAACATTTTATTACGGTTGGTCTTCACTTCAAAGAGTAGGCAGGTGCAGGTCACGGTGCAAATCTTATTGCTGGACGAACTTAAATTTTCGGAGAATATTTTCAAATACGATCACATCTCCAAAACTATTTTCCGGATTAATTTTCCGAAATTCACAAGTGGATATAACCCTTTAAAAGATTCAAAGCGTTCCGAATAAGTATTTTACTATACAATGGAGCTGCCCAGAGAACTTATGTATGTTTATTGGATTAAATTAAATATCATATATAATTGCAATTTTTTTTTATTTGATCGAATACCTAATAAAATTAAGCTTTTAATAAAATATGCTTCCAACATATATCTGTACCCCTTACAAACTGCTTAAAGTGTAACCAGTTATGTCTTAAATTAATACTAGGTCATGCATAATGCAACACTGTAAATCACTTTCGCAACGTAAACAAAGAACAGCTGTTCGCGAAAAAATGCAGTTTTAATTAAAATCTAAAGCATTTGTAGTAAAATATTATGTGAAGAAATAATTAGACTAATTAATATAATAATAATAACAAATAAAAAAACGCCAAGCAATAATAATTTATATTGCACCAAAATAATGACAACATCGATGGAACTATATCGCCACAGTTTTACCGCAGGTGCCTTTGCTGCTGGCGGTAGTTTTTTTGGACGCGCGCCAAGCCAATTGTCGGAGCTGCCGGCATTGACAAGTGCATTTGTGCCAACAGCAGCGGCAACATACTATTTAGGTGAGAAATGTCATAAATACAAATGAAAGCAAGTTTTGTTTGTTTGTTTTTTCTTTAGAATTCCTTTTTTTGCGTGCTGTCCCTATTATCTTGATGGTGATTTGTAATGTACTAAATTGGCGGTATTTTCTTAAAGCTTTGCAGTGTACTGAGCACACATTGACTGCAACGGTGCTTACCGCTGCCACGAATTATATGTTATCGGTAAGGGTTTGGTTAAATGCATATGCTTATAAATTTATTAAGATTATTTTTAATAGTTTATATTAGGTGCACTTGTTTATCGTGAAGAGATTACACTTATGTCAACGGTTGGTGCTATATTTATTATTACCGGCCTTTGGTTTCTATGTAAAGCACAAGAGGAGCAAAAACTAAACACAAAACATAAAAAATTACATTAAAACATAGAAAATAGAGTAAATTAGTGAAATAAAAACGTATTTTTTATTATTAGCCAATTATTAAACCACTATTTGACAGTTGTGGCTTTTGTGATAAGTAATAAGTACAACCATAATATGTGTGGTGTTACACATCGTATTAAACGGCTCTTTAATAATTATGGCTTTTCTGATAAATAATAAGTACCAGTCTTAGGCCCTACGAAGAAGAAATGACAAAGAGAGCATTCGGGGCATTCGTTTGGCGAGCCTTTAACTTCACAGCGCCGTTCATCTGAATGTATCAGATCGCAGAAGAAGAATCTTCAGACGTGTGAGAACATTGCACTCCTCTTTAAAAGTGTCTGCAGGCGTGTTCTCACCGAAATCATGTTGTTGTAGCGGCAGAATTCTGCCGAGTTGACAGTCCTTGGCCGGATAAAAATCCGGGTCCGTTCCGGTTACGTAGACCCGACTGTCGTGGGAACGGACAGGTATACTTTGAATAAGCAAACATAAAAAAACGCATACGCATACGCATATACAACAGAAATCATCTTTGCACTCGCCTGCTTGAAGTGAAGCCGTCTTCTAGAAGCAATTTCAAGAGTCAGGTCTACGTAACCGAAACTGACCCGGTATTTGCATCCAGCGAAGGAGTGTCAACTATTCAGAATTCTGCGTTACTATAGAAGAAATTATTCTTTGATTACTTCGACGACATAAAACAATACGCTTAGCAGATTGCGAACGCAAATAATTTTAGATATGCAGTGTACACCATTCACAGTGAAGTCATTAACATCTTTACCGACTTCCTCCCAGCGAACGCCGTATTTGGAGTCCAAACTACCACCTATTGTCGACGAAGAGCTCGAGTTGTCTAGAGAATATAGAGTAACCCTTGTGCAACTTTACTCTATGACAAAAATTTTTTTTCTGTTTTAAAAAGGGGTTTTTTTAAAATTTTTCGGGTTTCGACATGATTGTATTGAATAAAAATTTGATGATCAGCTTCTTATGTTGGTGTTTTCAAAAACGTCTCACTAAACAATATTTCGTTGCAATGCTGGAACAGCTCTTGGCTGCATATTATAAATTCGTGAGGGAAAATTTCATTCTATCAGCCTCTTGAGCACCACCCACCCGTAATAAGAAACATTGAATTTTTTTATAGTTTTTCTCTTGGTTGTTTCTTTCTCTTTTTTAATATAAGTAATATTTTTGTATGATTTATTTGTTGTTGTTTTTATCAATTAAATTTAATAATAATAATAATAGTAATAATAATTATTATAATAGGTAGGCGTATAATTACTTTCTGTTTTGCTCTTCATCTCAAGTTTGTCTCCTTGAAATACTAAACAAATTATATGCAATCAGGTGAAGACAACAACAAATGACACAAAATTTTTATATTTCTTTTTCACTGATAGCCCTGCTCTATCTTTAAAGCACGCTTATAGCGGCTATTATTTTGAACTGATTCCCTTCTTCTCTTATCATTTTATCATATGTAGTTGTTGTTTTGCAGTCGACATTTTTCTAGCACATCTAAACACTTAAAATATTAATTCTTCTTGTTTTTTGTTTCTTTTACAAATTATCATTGTTGTAACTTTTGCAATGCGTAGCTTGTTACAACAGCAGCTGCCAACTGGGTTGCGCTGTTACGCTGTGTTGCTGATGCTGCTTGCCATTTATTTTGGTTGTGCGTCGCGCAATATTTGAGATTTTTTTCGCATAATTGTGTCATTTGTTTTTTTTTGTGTTTTGTTTTAATTGATTTCATATGCTCAACTTGCTGATTCATACTTTCGTTTGCTGGCTTACATGATGAAAGAGCAATTACATACATTTATAATATTTATTTATTAGAAAAAAAAAAATGAACATAAATAAGTATTTCTGTAATTGAAATTAGCATAAGTTTTCTTTGCGTTTCTTTAAATATATTTTTTTCCTTTTTTTCGCTTTCTGTACTTCTCCTTTGTTTTGTTTTTGCTTTCACTTGTTTCTCCCATTTTTTTTTATTTTTTTTTTGTAATTTTGTTTACGAAATTAATTGTTAACGCACGCGCGTGTTTGTTTACGTTCAACTGTTGCAGTTTCGGTTGCTTTGGGGTGGCCGCTGTTGCCAATGTGTACTGCAGAGTTTTGACATTCGTCACACTACTAATTAAAGGTTAACATATTTTGTTTTGTGGTTTTTGCGTGTATATATGTAAATGTATGTGTATATATTCGTGTGTTTATGTTTTTTGCTTCTTGGTTTTGTTATCCTCATATGTATATATATATATATATATATAGATACATATGTATATATATATTCACGATTCTTAAGTGGTTCTTATCATTCTGCCTTCTGCTTCAATGCTACTTCATTTCGATTTCATCACACCCACACACTCCTTTTTTTCTTGGCATCTACTTCAATCAATTTTTATTATCCAAACCCATTGGTATGCGCTGCGATGAGCGGTTCATATATGAACCGGAAGATGGGTTAGACTGTCCGCCACTGCCATTGCGCCCACCAAGCGTGCGTGATGGTGGCGCATTGCCACGTCCGTTACCGGTGCCACCACCGCCATTGCCACCACCGCTGCCGCGCGGACCACGATAGTTGCCGGATTCGTAACGTGAGCCCGAATCTTTATTTGAGTACACATTGCCGCCACCGTTCTGATAGTACGAGCCGCTCGACGAATTTTCATTGTTGCGGAAATAGATGCCACTTCCGCCACGACCGCTGCCGTTCTGTTGCGAATTGCCATAACTACCGCGACCGCGTCGCCTTTGGAACTGTCGTCCGTTATTATAGTGACCTGCAAAGTTAAATTGCAAATTTAAAATCTTTCAATTACGGTATCAGAGCTCACTTACCACCATCCTGTTGTTGATTTGAATTCCAATGATTGGATTCATGAGCGTTACCCGATGATTGGTTGCCATCGCCGTAGCCACCACCACTACCGCCAACACTGGGTCCGGCGCCACTGCCACTACCTGCACCACCGCTACTGTTGCTGGACGTCCATTCGATTTTGCGTACAATCGCTGGGGTGTTGTCGCTGTTGCCACTTGGGGTCGATGGGTTCGATAGCGCGTTCATCTCGGCGCTCCATTTTGTGGGCGGCTCCAAAACGTTGCTTGCGCCAGCAACGCTGCTGCTACTGCTGACACCACTCGAGGATTTCAAAGCATTGGCTAGCGCAGCAGTGGCTGTGGCATTGGTGACTGCAGTGCTGCTGATATTTGCGGCTGTACGTACACTGGCCGCAGTGGCTTTGGACATAGCATCCCATTCGTTGGCTATCACCGATTCGCTGGCATTGAACTTGCTGTGTGTGCCCAAGTCTTCGTTTACTTTCAGTTCCTCTGCTGCTGCGGCTGCTGCAGCGGCGGCAGCGGCAGCTGCACTGGCTTTAGCCACCACGGCTAGCTGCTGTTGCATTTGTTGTTCGTAAGCTAGGCCGACGACGCCATTATCGAAACCCAAATAACCGGCGGCGGTTACATCCGAGACACGTACATCACCTGGTTGCATACCCAATGTTGGCTGTGGCTGTTGCGCTTGCTGTGGTACTTGTGGCAATTGTTGTTGTTGTTGTGCATTTTGTTGAGCCAGGCGTGCTTGCGGTGCGGCCATACGCGCCATTATCATTATTGGTGCTTGTTGTTGTTGCTGTTGTTGTTCGGTAAGCAATAACTGTTGTTTATGGGCTGTGACTGCATCTTGTGGCTGCATGCCCGGACCCCCGACGGGGGAGAACAATTGTGGATGCTTTTGTTGCTGCTGTTGTTGTGGGAACATGGGGCTCGGGTTGTTGCTCGCAATAGTAGGCGTATTGCTGCTGTTCGCACTAGTTGGTGCTGTCACACTTGCGGCCGGCTGCATGGGTGGGAATGACTGGTTGGTAAATGTTTGCGTTGGAATTGTTTGTTGCGGTTGTGATTGCTGAGCCTGCTGTTGTTGTTGCTGTTGCTGCTGTTGTTGTAAATGGTGTTGCTGTTGGTTTTTGAGCAGCTCTGCTACTTGCAACTCACCACCATGTACTAAAATATTTTGTTGTTGTAATTGCTGTTGGGATTGGGAGAGACTATCTTGTGAAATTGGTGGCTGCTGCTGTGTTTGTTGTGGCGGTTGTTGTTGTTGCTGTTCGAATACAACACTGCCAATGGGCGCATTGCCAGCTAATTCTGGTGAATCAAGTTCGCTCTCTTGCAAAAAGTAAAAACTACCATTTCCAATTATCTCCGCTACGGGGCGCATTTGTTGTTGTATAAATTGCTGGCGATTATGTGGGAATAAACCCTGTTCCACAGCGCGCACTGTCGTGGGTGTGAAATGACCTGGTGGTGGTTGTGGTGCTCCATGTATGGGTATAGCACCTT
This sequence comes from Bactrocera correcta, assembly GCA_027475135.1. NCBI lineage: Eukaryota > Metazoa > Arthropoda > Insecta > Diptera > Tephritidae > Bactrocera > Bactrocera correcta. Next base: position 37,565,232 of record CM050327.1, read on the forward strand.
GGGGTAACTGCGCAGCGGCGGCTTGTGTGCCTGGGCTAGTCATCAACTGACGCTGTTGCTGCGGTGGCGCCTGTGCAATGGGTACCATTTGTGGTGGTACCTGTGGTACACCGATAATACTGCCTGGTGGCACCTGTTGCATCTGTGGTGGTGCACCTTGCATTTGCTGTGCCGTGAACATGGCTACATGCACTGGTGCGGCGCCTGTACCTTGTAGTGGTGCTGGAAAATTGGGGGGTACTGCACCAGCTACAGCATTTGCTGGTTGTATTACAACTGCATTCAGTGGTTGTTGTTGTTGGGTTTGTGGTGGTTGAATACCGCCCTGTACCTGTTGTTGTACATCAAGGTGCTCTTTTGTTGTTTGCTGTGACACCAATTGCTGGGGCAAGTTTGGTTGTTGTTGTTGCTGTTGTGGCAAATCGTTAGCGTTACCTGCAATTGCAGTTTGCAAAACGGCATCTTCATTTAAACCAGCATTGGCATTCTGCTCATCCAAATCATCTTCTACATCAATAGATGATACGTTTAACTTCTCCAACCCTTCCTCTAAATATATCTCGTCTGCATTAGCCACATCTTCACCGTCGGCGGCATTGCTAAACACTTCCTCCTCTTCCTTAATCTCAACCTCTGCCTCTGGTGTTGCCATATAGATCTTATCAAGGTAACCAGAGTCCTGAATTTTATTGAAGATTAAACGTATCTGATCATAAGTAAAGTTTTCTGCATAGATCTTGGGGCGTCCGTCAATGGTCATTGAATAAAGTTCGGCCGCTTTTTGTGCAGCAGTCACGAATGGTACATCATCTACAGTCTCAGGACGGGTCGTACGTACATCGCAACAACTAAAATAAAATATATATTGAAATTTATTTTTTTCTTTTTTCAATTCTACCACTTACAATTTATCCAAAATGGTGATATCGGCAGTTTCCAATTTCAATGCGCCATTGGCTCCGTTTACAAAGTCGGCACGAATGGTCTCATCTTCGAAGCAATTGATGATATTTTGAATAACTAAAGCTTCACGGATTTTGGCAGTCTCAGCAAGGGCACGCGTAATCAGATCCTACAATATACAAAATGCCTTAAATGTTTTTAAATAATTTTATATGTGTATTAAGTACCTTGCGTGCTTGTTTCCTTTGCTCCTTTTCAGCTTCTTTCACAAATTGCCACATTTGCTTGGAGAAATCGCGTGCAAATTCTAACATAGCAATAACAGCGTCATACTTTGCTACAGCAGCCTTCTGGTCGGAGCTCAACTCCTTGCCAGAAGCTTGAATGGTACGATATGATTCCAATTTAGTCTGTGAAAAACAATTTTAATAATAAATAGGAGTGGAATAAATAGACATTACATATACGTAGTATCAAAAAATTTTAAACAAAAAAATTAAAACTTTAACTTCGGCTGCATCGAAGCTATAATAGCCTTCACAGGTGCAATTCTTGTAGAATAAATATCTTGATTTTGAACAGTCGGTTTGTATGACAGGTATATTAATAAATTATTCAGAGGTAGTAAATTTTGTACAAAAACAATTTCCACGCAGGGATTTGGGAGAGTTATGCATGCAATACCAGGGAAATGTTCATCTCGTACCTTTTTCAACGAAAGTAGGGTGCACAGGTATTTTTGTAATAGATATCACTGACTCAAGTTTTTATTGTTAAATGCTTATCAACGAGCGATTAAAAACTTTGTTGACGAATATGCAATAGAAAATAGTAAACAAAATGAAGCGGTGTGGAAAACATAAATAACCTTTAATTTTATGCGGAAATGGTAAATCACCGAAGGCAAACATTTTTTTGCTTATTGCGAATAACATGGAATGCAGTAATTAAGCAAAGTGTAGTGGTAGCAACAAAAACAAAATTGCAGCAGATATCAAAAAGAGGATAGGTAATAACAGAAATACGAAACAGTAAAAAAGTAAGGACCATGAAAAACTATACAAAAAAAAAAGTGGCAAGAGCGAAGCGAAATTGCTGGTATAAAATAAAAGATGGAAAATCGAACAGAAGCACATGGAGTTCCCCTATTATACACTAGTGATGCCACATTACAAAAGCCGCTGAATAAATTGCTTCAACAATTGACATAGGTCAATGAAACCCGTCAACAAATATATAAGCGGTGATGAACTTCTCATACAAGCATGCGATGCCAATCGAGAGTTTAGTCAGCGCACAAATTGTCATACTTCTTTATCGAGTCATTCAATAACACAAAAGCAACACAATTATTATTTTCATGTTCTTTGTGTTACACACTTTTCGCTCCCCCGCACGGATGGCAACCGTAATATATGCCGTGTGTTGTAAATTGTTGCTGCTACCACTGCTGCTTTGCTTTTGCTATAATCGCCGTAACAAAGATGGCGTCGCGCGAAAAAATTCTGCGAAATACACCGAACAAAACCGAAATAGCACGAATGCCAAATTTTTCTTAAAATGAAAGGAAATGGAATTAATGCAAAATCTATTTGCACCAAAAAAGTTTTCAATACAAAATTACATAAAAATATAATAGCACCAAATAACAGAAAATTCGAAAATGCTACAATGACTAATACGCAGCATAAATTAGCACAATTTGTTATGACCGACTCACAATTATGCGGCCGGTTTAGTTAAATGTTTGTGGCTTTGTTTCAGCCAGCTTTGATTTATTGCACTTTCTTAAAAGGGCTTCTTTACGAATTCTCCGAGATTGTTGGCATAAGTCACGGCAGAAAAATACTTATAACTTATACTTTACTTACCTTGCGTTTCTCCAAATTGCGTATCTTATGGTCAATTGTAGTGATCGTTTGTTTCATTGGAATATTAGCTTCTAACACAGGATTCGTAGCAACTCCTTTTGTATTGGTGCTAGTTGAGGTAACCGAACCCTCATTAGTAGTACTGTTGGCAATATTATTGTTCAAGACTGTGCTGTTCGCATTACACTCGGGCACAGCGTTGGAGTTGCTATTGATCACATCTTGAGACTTCTTTGTGGCACCGCTACCTGTACCATTGTTACCACCGCCAGTACCATGTACAGAGCCTATGGAGGCTTGTTTCTCCAGTTTGTTTGAAGCAGAAGGCATACTTCACTGATAAAAACCGAATCAAGAATGAAGTGCAGCGCGTTTTTCTAGCGTGTCTATGAGAACGTGAATTATATGAACCGTGTGTGTCAAAATATAATCGCACCGTAGACAAAAAAGGGATAGAGCCGCAACCAGCAAAAACTAAACCACACAACGACGAAAACGATGACCACGGCGAGGAAAAATCACGAAATTCGCTCAAGCACCGTTTTTAGGCGATTTACATGGATTTTCCGAAATTAAAAGACAAAGCGTATGTGTTAAAGGTAGGCAAAGACGCTTTACATTGCTTGAGAAAGAGGGCGATAGCTAAAGTGCGTGCTAAATATATTTGTTGCCCTTGCGTGCAAAAGAGCTCAATTCGCCGTGTAGTTGTTCGAAAAAGTCACAGTGTTGCCAGAAACGTATAAAATTTTTCCGTGTACTGTAAAATGAGTTGTTGCGTTATTTATTGCTTATGATAAAAAACGATAATAGTGATTTGACTGTGTGGGTATATTTTCTAAGTGACAAATTGACTTTAAAATTTAAAAAGGTTAGTACCTAATAGAAAATAAATTTAGTGGAATAACTTGGTAATAAGTTGCTATAAATCGAATATGAGTGCGAGGCCGTGTGGTTGCTTTAAATTTATATTTAACTCGGGTCAAGTCTAGTTTAAGTATTTTTTCACCTATTCTAAAATTTTTAAATCATTTGCTTCCCCCACTAACGTCAGAAGAAAAAAGGAAACAGTGTATATAATACTTCTTCAAACTTTTGCATTTTATTGATATTTTATTATAATATTTTATAATAACTTTCAAAAATGCGTCATATTAAGTGCAATTGGTTATAACCGTACTTTATTTATTTTCTAAAACAAACAAGGCACTTCGTTTTTTACAGTTATCATTTTATATAGAAAATAATATGAAATTCGTTAGATTAAAATTAAAAGAATGAAATTAAAATTAAATAAATAATAATAATAAAAATAAACAATGGTACAACTTTAATTTAAGATGAGTATAAAGGAGAACTATTATTATGATACTTTATGAATTTTCAAAAATGCTGTTTACTTTTCAAAAGTTAACATTTTTTATGTATTTTTTATAACTACAATATGAAATCATTAAGTATCCACCAGTGGCTTAAGTCTGTTACAGGAAAGGTAGCACTATACAGTCGTATAGTCTATATGGTTAGGAAAAATTTAGACTGTGTGTAAGTTGGAAGCAGCTCTGGGTATAATTTATTTAAAATGCTTAATATTTAGTGCACAAAAAAAAAAAAACAAACATTAGCATATTAATAATATAAATATAATGAAATAATTACTACATGAAAATATTTTTGGAAGTTTTGTTAAATGGAAAGCTATTTTCGGAAGCTTACAATTTTTTTCAAACATGAAAGATTTTCTTTTTTATAAATTATAACAATTTAAATTAGTAGGTGCTTGGAATAAACTGGAATGGAAGCAATTTTCGGAAGTTAACGATACTTGTTTTTAGAATTGAATTTTCGTTGATTCGTGGAAGATTAATTTGTCTTTAAAAGAAACTTGTTACTAATTTCTTCAAATAAATAGAGATCAATTTCAAAAATATTAGTTTAAAAAATATGCTTCATCATATTTTTCCAAAATTTTGTTCTTAAAAAGAAATATTTTTACTAAATAGTACTTTTCAAAACAATTTTTTTTTTCAAAATGAAGTTATTTTAATAAACAAAATTTTTCATATCAAATTTTTTTCAATATATATACAGTGAAAGCTCTATTAATGGACGCTCTATTAAGCGGATATTTCCATTAACCGTGCACATTGGCCGGTTCGAACATTTTTGATGTGTATTAAGCACAATCTATTAAGCGGACAAGTCTACAGGTATTAACCAACCGTACAGAAAGGCTGTGTCCGTGTAGGGGAGATTTCACAGTATATATGTACATATATTTTTAAATTAAATCTTTTACAATTTTTTTTTCAGAGTAATTTTTTTTTTCAAAGTAATTTTTTTTTCCAAAATAATTTTTTTTTTTCAAAATAAAATCTCTTTCAAAATATTTTTTTTTCAAATTATAAGTTTTGCGCAAAAATAATAAATCTCGCTAAAAAATTTATCTGCATATTTGCCACATTTGGCAACCAATATTAGCTCACATACAAGTTGACATACAGATGGCGCTGAAACATAACGGAAGCGAGATAATGGCAGAATTTCATTCGCTTTTCATATTTCGTTGACAAATTATCCTAATTGGTAATTTTAAGTGCTATAATTTTAAATTTTTGATAATATCTAAATTTGGTTGTTTTTTCACTAATTCTCAATAATATTTTTAACAAAAGTGTAAACGCTCAATTTCCTTGTGCTATGCAAATTTTCGCTTAAGGCGGTAGAAGCTGCGTCCAAACACAGCAGTGACACTACGTTCAACACCAACATCAGGAAGTGCGAACTACTGAATATGACAACGACAACAACAACGATGGTCAGTGCTAAGCAATATTCCAAAATTTCTTCTTTATGCTCCACATTTTTATGCACCGTTGTTTTGCAGGAAAATTTATTGATATTCAATTGAGTCGCTGTCCAATATTGTCGAAGATTTATTAGACGAACGCCGCCGCGTCCAATAGTCAGTGTAGCAGCGTGCTTCATCATAGTGCTGGACAGTCGTACGCCACGGTGGCCATTGCAGTTATTCTTCTACGAGATCCCAAACCATGAGTGAGGCGTCTGTGCCGCCCACTGTAACAACAGTCTGATCGCCATAGAGAAAACGTGAACATGCCAGCATACCGGAGTAGACTTTCGCTTCGTGAAATTCGGCGCGTGGACTAATACAGGGATATCTGTGGGAATACACAGTAAGTTAAAAGGTTGCAAAAAAGAAAAAATATGAAAAAATTAAATGTTGACATGCCTGAAAATGCGCAGGTAGCCATCGGCATCACCGGACACCAGCATGTCTTGCGCCGCCGAACGACTGCAGGTGGCAATAATTGTGTTGTTGTTGCTGTAGTAACGGTTACTCCACATGCCTGCCACCAAAAAGCCAACAGTGCAATTGCTAGTCAACCATTTGACATCTTTCATAGCAATGGGACTGCGCTCCGGCGAGAGTGACTTAGCATCCCAGAAGAGTAGATCGAAGTCAATGGTGACCGTTTGCACGAAATTGCCATCCATGCTCCAGTCCAGATGTGTGAGCGGCTGTGAGCCGCGTATTTTATTCACCTTCTTGTAAGAGAAACCATCGCGCGATACGCGGAACAAATATATGCTGCCATTTTGCGAGCCCATTGCGATCATGTCGCCAACTAAATAAGGAATAATAAATCTCCTTAACCAATCCAAGCTGAAAGCAATGAAAACTACTCACCTTGATTGAACGCTACACAGTTCAGCGGTGAGCCACAGACACGCAACGTCAGCATAACGGAACCATTTTCACAATTGATGACAAGCAGATGACCCTCAGTGCTGCCAGCAGCCAATGCAGTGCCAAATGGATGAAAAGCTAGTGAAACACACTCGTAACCGGTTTGTATAGTCCAAATTAATTTGTTTTTACGCCACAGTGCGATATGTTTATCATGGCCGGCAGTGGCGAACACCTCATCTTCGGGATGTGCAGCCAAGCCCCACAATTGGCGACCATGGCCGAAAACGACTTGTGTAAAGCGACGCTGTAGTGAACCCTCTAAAATGTTATTACGTGTGGTGCCCACATAAATATTGCCATCATTGCGCCCCGGACGTTGTGGATAAATAGTGCGTACGCCGCCAGCGGCCTCTGGAAGCTAAGCAAAGAAAGTTTAGTTAGAAAATGCATTAAGCATTCTTGTTAAGGTTGCTCACTTTTGTGTCTGCAATCTTTTTGTAATTTTGTAGGGAGTCCCAGGCGGCAATTTTACGATCCTTCTCACCGCCCGACAGTAGCGTACCCTCGCCCAGCATAATCAGACAACCGATACCCTTGTTGTGTGCCTCGAATTCCGTGCGTACAAAGTAGGCGCCATCCGAGTCAACCGAATAAATGGTTATGAAACCATCGGAATCGGCAGTGATGACATCACCATCCGGTTCGAATTGCACGCTGGTGACATGCGAACGTGATGGCTGCTTAACAATATCGGTGCGTTCGAAAAAGCCATCTTTGCGACGATGCCAAAAAGCCAGATGCCCACGCCCATGTGTGATAATGAGATTATCGTCCAGCGGATGAAAGGCGGCGCCCGAGAGGCCTTCTTGCAGCGTCTACAAATATAAAATACATTTAAAGAGCTGTTTTTTTGTGCGTATTGCAGCTACACCTACTGCAACTTTTCCGAGCAGATGACCCCATTGCCATTGCCAAACTGAAAGTATGCTTTCGCGCCCACTATCCACAGCCAAGATATAGCTGCCACCGTTCTGCAAGTGATTAAATGTTGCATGTTGGCATTATAGAAATATGTGGTAGCAATAAATTTACCAGTTGTGAAAAGGCCACCGCTGTGACGCCGCTATCCAACTCGCCCATGCCGAAAACATAAAGTGTCTGCAGTGATTCGGTACTCCAAATGCGCACATGCGCTTGTGATTTACGATCGCGTCCCGCTTTCTGTCCCGAAGCCACGAGCTCACGTGATGGATGTACATCCATGCTGTTGACAAAGTGTATTAAAAAGTATAAATTATTAAACGAAAGCACACTTCACCACCATACAAGCATACTAACCACATAATGTCCTCGGTGTGTCCAGTATAGTGTCGCTGTGCATCTTCCTCACGATCCAGCAGCACAGCTACAGCAGCAACGTAATACAATAGCTCACCCGATGGCAAAACCCAGAGATTACGACGTGCATCAATGCCACGATAGCCGTGACTGCGCATGAAAAAGAAAAGTTAAGCAAAATGTCAGTATAACTTGGCATTAAAGCAGGGCAGCAAGCGCATTCCCAACTTACACCCACTGTAGCTGCAATTTTTTATCGGGCGGCGTATTATCCGCGGGCGCATGATGTAATGGTGGATAGAAGGTACGCCGCAAGCCACGTATAGTCACTTTGGTGGGCTCCTCTTTCATAATATCCAACATGCTGTATTCACCGTTCGCACGTAAAATCTCACTCTCCGGCGCATAGAGAATGCGTGGACGACTTTTACTGCGTGGACGTGCACCGCGTAAAGGAACCTTAGGCAGTTCTTCTGTGGGTAGTATTGGCGCTGCGGCGACAACGGAGGGGCGCGAACGTGAACGCCTAATAGGCGAACCGGCAATTAAGGCAGTGCCAGTCGCTAGATAAAATGTGTCAACATCGGCAAATTCGTTGCGTAGTTGTGAAAAGCTGCGTACCTATAAAGCAACGCAGACAAATGATAACGTGATTAGTGGTGTGAGGATACAGACATGGCACGATTGCGAAATAAAAGAAATAAAAAGAAAAAACTTGTTAAATCGTCGGCGTAGCAAATCGGCGATTATACGGTTATTGTGTCATGGTCAATGGCCTTTTTCAACTCACCTCTTGTCCTGTGCCTGTGTACATTTTCTTCGCGCCATTTATTTTCAAAACTTGACCCAAATCTTCTAAGACCTCTTCGAATGGCTGCGATGTGCGCAAATTCAACAGCACACGACACTGCAAAAGAAATTGGGCACAATAATATTAAAAATAATGGTATACACATTTTGGGTTCAACAAATAATTATTCAGTCTTAGTTATCCCTAATAGAGGCCACCTTTTTCTATGGCGGCTATGACATAAATCACATGCTGAGCAATAAAATGTTCAACGGTAATTAGGCCATATGACAGCGTAATAACGGTTCACTGACCAATTAAAGTCAGGGTTGCATGACACGAGACAGCATAGCACGGAGGGCAACACTTGGAAAATAGCTCATTTGAAAATTAAATGAAACCGAGTAGTGTAAAGATGTGGGAAGGTACGTATATTAGTCTGGACTATGCTTTGTGTGGAGAGGGGTTCTCAATATAACTTATACATTTTTATACCCTCGTAATATGTTGCACAAGGTATAATAGTCGTTTTTATATAACCATCGCCATTAAAACCGTCTAGACAGATATAGAGTTAAATATCTATGTATATCAAAGCTCAGAATTATTTTTCGTCTATCCTTTTGTCGCTCGCTTGAGAAAAATTTAATTAATTTGATAGTACAATGTTTATGTGGCCTTGAACAGAGTCGCCTTTTTGATGAAATTTCAAAAATATCTGTATTAATTTCCATCAAATTTGGTAATATATTTACATCCTTAATGAAAATGGTAAAATCCTACGATAATCACGCCTTTTTCTAATATAAAATTTCATCAGATTCCCTCACTATACGATATATAAATCAAGTACCACTGAAGATATCGAAATAAAACTGCACACAATTATCGCAATTAAGGTTTCTCTCATTTAAAAATTGATGAAATCAGACTACAAATGAAAAAGCTTCGAGTCTATGAGTCTGTTTTTACGGGAAATATGGATAAATTTGCAAGATATTTTAATGAAATTCAGAAGGCCTCTGCAGTCAAAGTATCTCTCAATGTTTACGCCCTAATATCGTTTATGAGTAGCTCCGAATCCTTTCCTTTCGTGGTCCCCAATTTTCGAATCCTTTCTCAGCAATCTGAGCCATATGTCAGCAATAACGCATCGAATATTTTCGTTTAAGGCATCAATCATCTAGGACTTGTATGTGTAGAAAGCGATATAGGGCGCTTACCAAAGTTTCCTATAATAAGGTGCTTATTTCGTTGTCTGTACGGCATGTAGAGGCGTCTTGTTGGAATCAAAGATCGTCCACATCAATATCCTCCGATGTTGGCATGAAAAAGTTATTAACGATTGTTTTGTAGGGTTTTCCCTTTTTCTGTAACATTTTAGGTGGCTTTTTGAAGAAACATATATCATGTATATCTATGATTCCCTCTGGGTTGGATGGTTTTTCGAGTCCGTAAACCTTGATGCTTTGTCGAAATTCTCCATCGTTGATCGGAAGTACTCTGCTCCGCAGCAGCAAGTGTCGCTTGATGTTGAAATATTTACTGGAGTATTGTTATTGCTGCGTTTCGCCACACCAGGAGCACTACTCCCACCCGGAATAGATCTAGGAGTCGGTTTCGTAATCCCTTCAATTTGTTACCTTTCCGACTCGTTTGTCTTTTTATAAGTGTCCATGTAAGTAGGGTCACCACTCAGAGCAGCTATCCGTCCCCCGAAACGGTAGTCGCCACTAAAGGTCCAAAAGTTTTTTTGTAATGAGGCCAAGGCGAGGGTTGACGCACCCCTTTATGAGGCTATACATTCAGAGCCGACCAGCGCAAAGCAGGAGTTGTCTTAACTTATACCTACCACAACAACTTAACGATGATGGGGATGGAACGTAGTCGGAGGCCTGTCCGGATTTTAAAGGGACGGGGGCGGTAGCGACATTAGCGCGTCAACCATTTCTGATAAGTGTTAGCACATCATAGTCAGGTGTCCAAATGCCGTAGCACAGGGTTCTACCAAAGTCCTAAAGAGTTAATCATACTCATAATCGGGTTCCACAGCTACAGTCGTCAGGAATTGAAAGCCTGTCATTTAGCGTTACCCAGGATTCACCAACTTGGAGGAGACTTACACATACATATGTATAGTAGTCCACGTAGGATATTTAATCAGCAATTTCTCCTAATCTAACCATCCTTGTTTCTATATTTGGATTTTGGCCACTTTATGCGCCCACTGTTATAATTTTTTCATTCATAACATTGTATAAATTTTCACTTTTAAACAAAAGTGCCACATTTAAAATGCATGTCATCTACAATAACGGTGTAGCACGCAAATTTTCCAGCGAACGCCATTTTTTGCGCTTTTGCCGTTAGGCAATTAAATTTTAACTAACAGCCTTCATACATTTAATTTGGTTATAATTTCGCAGCTACACAACGGCATTAATACATACACATGCATAAGCCTGGCTTATATATTTCAAATGCCACTCCACTTTCATTGGCTTTCTATGCAATTTACCACCAACAGCGTCACCATTAACGGTAATTATAAATTTTTCGGCAATATTCGTGTTGTTTTTTGCTGCCATTCGCCAATGTACGCATGTGTTTGTGTAGTTGTTGTTGCTAAATAAAATTACATTTTATGGCCGATAATTATGAAGTCTGTGACCCAGTTGGCCTTTATTGTTTGCGGTTGCACGCGCCTGTCCGCAAAGCATGCGAACACATGAGATCTTTATGTGACCCACGAAATGTGGTCGCCTGCAATGTGTTCGAGTGCGTATGAATGTGCTTGCGCTCAAAAGCACTCGACATTTATGACATTTAAAAAAATCCTAAATTCGCATAATTACAAAATATGGCACTTTATATTAAAAGACAACAACAAAAACACGAATTTTCGCTTGCTTTAGCGGGCGCTTGGTATTTTGTGTCCATTTGCCGGTTGTGCTTTTGAAAGCTCGTTTCATTTTAGTAGTTTGAGGCGCTGAAAATGTGAATTTGACAATATTTTGGAATATTTAATTAATTTTGAAAAGTTTGCACTAATTTTTACGCAAAATTAGAATTATAATGTATCACTAGGCTCTTTATTTGTACCTATATTCCAATGAGCGCTATCAAGCGTTCATTATATCAGCGAACTTTCCGGAAAAAGTTAAAATTTAAAGAACAAAGAAAAATAGTTGGTGGACAAAACTTTTAAAATGCATATTTATTAATAAATATAAAGGTTATTCTAATTTGTAGGTCCTTTCCATTGCTTTAAATCTAGTGATAACAGTCTCGTATATAAATAGCATCTTCTGGAGTAGGAATGTAACAGCTCTATTGAAAACTCTCCATCCCAACTTAGTAAAACATATTTCATTGGTTTTCTTTATGCAACATAGTTCCCTTCAAGGATGATACACCAGTTTTGTATGTCTATTTGTCTTTTGCTTCAAAATAGGCCACAGTTTCAGCGGTCACCTTTTCTTCGATGAAAGTTTCTTCTCTGCGATAATTTTTTGAGATTTGATAAGAGGAAAGAATCGCTGGGCGTCAGACCTGGAGAATACAGTGAATGCCGAAGCAATACGAAGCCCAATTAATGGACTTTTGCCATCGTTTTTAGTGACTTGTGATTCGTCGCACAGAGCTTATTCGTGAATCATTTGATGTACATGTTCAGTTGAAATCTTATACCATGTTCAGACCGATGTGATGTGATTAAGTACACGATTTCGGCTGTTGAGTGGATCTTAAAAATCTTAAAAATTTATCAAGATTCGCCATAAGAAAATGATAGTTCCAAATCACTTCATTGAAATGATTTGAAACTGATCCACGCAAAATCGCTCTGTGCGACTCTGAGTTTGCGTCATCTACTTGTCAGCATTGGAAATCTGTTACATTATCACAGCTGATTTAGACACTACAAAGGGAAAAAAATGTAAACAAACAATTTTTTTTTTAAAGCAATATATCTAATTTCACCTGAAAATCGACTTAACAAATGAAAAATGCATCCACTATTTCTATTATATGGAAAATATTTGAAAAAAGACGGCTTTTATTTCAAAATACTATATGACCATCTTTACTTTTGATAAATATTAAGCGATGTGACGTCATGAATGACAATAACAGCTGTTTTTTGATCTTTCTAACGGCGGTGAGAACACTTTTGGGTTACGAAATGATTAAATGTCAGTCTGAACCTGGTATTAGAGTGCCTGATATCTCGAACAACTTAACTTTACGTTCATCCAAAATTATTTTGCGGACTTTTCTGATGTTTTCGTCGGTAACAAACTCTTTTGGGCGTCCGCTACGATCACCACGTCTGAACTTAGCGTACCAATCCTCGATGATTGATTTTCCTGGGGAAATGTCTGGAATCTCCTTGTAAAGTCTACTGTATTTTTTCCCTTCAAAAATAAATGTTTATCAACAATTTTTTTCACAATAACATAAGTTGCTTCACTACAAATAATATACATAATTCACAAACTAATGATTCAACAGCTGTAAAACTTTTACACGCGCCGAAAAATCATATGGATTTAATTCTAATAGCGTCATCTATGTGTGAAATCACTATCCACAGTATATTGGGGCAAGCGAGGGTATGAGCTTGTTGCGTTATCCTTTCCCATTTCACAAATGTAATCGAGAACATATTTTAAAGCCGACGTGTGTTTTTCTATCTTCTCAATTGAGCCAAATATTAAAAAGTTAAAGATTTGGCGCTTGAAATCGTCAGTCAAGTGTTAGAGAGATGGCATAAGAGCTCGACATCACTCGCGAGTCCATTTGAATGGCTTTGGTGGATATGTTGGGCATAAAGGCGTTCTTGCTCAATAGGACCCATTAAAGCAGATTTTTTTTCAAAAATAGTACGTCCGAATTTAAAGCCAAAAACGCAATGAAAACCATCCATCAACCACGGTATTCCCCAGCTTTGGCTTCACGTGATTTTTTCTTGTTCCCCAAATTGAAATTGCCGCTCTGTGGAACCTGCTTTCAGTCGATCGAAGAGATCAAATAAAATTCGCTGAAGGCCATCCCACAAAGTGCTCATGAAAAATGTTTCGAGGACTGAAAAAATTATTGGCATTAGTGTATTAAATTTGGTGGGGATTACTTTGAAGGCGATAAAATAAATATTAAGGAATAATTAAATATTTTACGTTTAATTTACATTTTCCTGGCATTTTTTTTATCACAGAGTAGCAATAAAACGTGGAAACTACTACATTTTTTAAAACATAGGACCTAATGAAGATTTTTTTGATGAAATGTACAAAGCCCTTGTTGTAGTATGAGTCCACATTTTTTGCTGTTGCGTCTTTAATTTATTTTTATTTTACTTTTTTTATTATAAGCAATAAATATTTTTAAATATTACTATATTTTATTTTAACTGCATCCGTTAAGATGCTGCTCTTTAAATTTACAAATGCTGTTAAATTAAATATTTAAAACAACACATTTTTTCTGCTTTCTTTCATATGTACAACCAAATTTCTTTAAAATTCTTTCATGCTACCACAATTTTCGCCTCTTAAATGCGTTTTATTTCGCCATGAACGTGCACATGGCATATGCAAATATTTGCACACACTTTTAGGCTCTGAGCCAAATTCACAAGACTTGTCGAAGCTTATACACATGCACAACTTGCCTTCACTTAATTCTTATTTATTGCTTGCTTTCGTCTCGCATGCCGCTATCGAAGCCATACAAAAAATTCTGCAAAACCTTTGCGCCGTTTGACGTCAGCAATACGATCGTGATAAGATTTTAGTCGGCATACATTTGAATGCGGTCTGGCATATTTTTAGGCGTACAAGCAGCTGTTATGCAGTGTAAAGTACTTATGAGATGTAGGCAAGGTATTGTCTGGGCCGTAGTCTAATGCCAAAGTGATGTCTTTGATAGTTGCCTTCAGGCTTCTCTTTTAAAGTGCGTGTGTCTACTTCTTCTGTTTGTGAAGTGCAGTTTATGTGTATGAGTGTTATTATATTGTAATTTTTATTACATTTTTGAACACATTATTGTTGTAAGTTGTTGTTGTTGCCTCTGTTTTACATTTCACACGTGCAACTGATTGCCACGGCAACGTTTTGTGTCTGTCTGTGTGGAATTTTAATGTGCCAATAGGGCGCAATAATTAGTGTGGCTTGCATAAATTATCGTTGCATACTTGGTGGCGCAATTGCGACTGACAATCAGCGATTCGCCTTAAACGCGTAATTGCGTATGTGAGGGTGGCGCTTAAATTGTAGAACAACTTGCATTCTTGAGATATCTTAAGTTTTGATTTCTACATTGAGTTTTAAAGCTAGAAGTAGATTTTATGATATCTAAAGCTTGGTACACAAGTTCATTGAAAAAACTTAATGATGAGTTCATAGATGGTCGCAATCAGACCACTGTCACTTAAGATACCGAACTCATATTTAGTACAACGAGCTTTATTAAGTAGAGGCACTTGTGGTTTGAAAATTTGTAAAAATTATATGTGACCTGGTCTACGAAAAGGGGGCTTAGGTGTCAAAAAATCAATTTTTTTTTCAATTTTTTATTATTATTATTATTATTATTTTTTTTTTCCCTCAAGCCAGGCGCTATAGCTTAACTCTAAAGGGTCGCTATTTTTTTAGGTTTCGATTCATTTAACATAGGAGTTTTCGGTTTTTCGTCACCTAAGCCCCCTTTTCGTAAATCAGGTCACATATATTACATATTAGGGTGCTTAAAAAAAAATTTCGAATTTTTTTCAACCTTTACCCCCTCAAATGTTAGTGATTGCCAAAAAAAGAAATCCTCCCTCAAGCCAGGCACTATAGCTTAACTCTAAGGGGTCGCTATTTTCTTTTTTAGGTTTTGATTCATTTAACATAGGAGTTTTCGTTTTTTCATTCAAACTGAAATTTCACAAACTAATTTTCGATTCTCAAAAATAACTATCACATATCCAGAAAGTTGGCTTTTCAAACTTTTTTCACCGGCACCAGTTCGACCGATTTCAACCAAATTCGGTACAAAACATTAACCTAACATTCTTTTTCTACAGTCGAAAATTGGAGAAAATCGGATTACAAAAGTTGTCTTACATCAATTTAAAATCCATCTGATTCTTTCACATTCCAGTGTATACATATGTAAAAATAAAATAGCAATTATTATACCGGGACAAAATTCTGTAATAATATTGACTTGATGTGTGCCACTTCTTTAATAAAAGGTGTCTAAATTAAACTGAAAGTGTCCAAATCCCTTGGTTTCGAATGTGAAGAACCCAGTGACTATAGTTGCTATTTTAAGGAAAACATCGGTCAATGTGTGAGTAATATAAGTGAGCATTTTTTTCAAATAATAGTTTGTTTGAGTATCAAAAATAGCTTGAATTAAGTCAATACTTCCCATGCCCCCTTTATATTTAATAAAAAGATTTTTGAACTTCCTCATACTGCAGATATCGGCCAATATGTGAGTGCATTTTATTAGTATGCGGCATGTCAATAGTACAATATATGGTATTGGCATAAATAGATAAAATCGAATCAATACTATCCCAACTCGCATCCACTTACAACAAATAATTATATTCGCTCATCTAACAAATTTTATGCCGAATACGTCGTTCCATGTGTGAGTTAGATATTTGAAAAATTGCTTGAAAATATGTTCTCAAGTATACCTGAACAATGTTCAAATTACATAGGCTTCTATATATATTTCTGGCCTGGGCAATGTTTTGTCATTTAATCGTTAATTGTTCTTTTTTTAGGGAATTAAAAAATTCATCTCGGCCAAAAAATGAAATTAACTCGTGAACATTTTCGTGTGATCATTTTTCACAACTTTCGACGTGGATTATCACGACAAGAGTGATAATGATTTCCATCTTTACACTGATTCTAATCGCTTCAGGTTGGGCAAAATATGATTTTTTAATGCAATTAAATGGATTAAAAAAGTTATGTCATTTAGCGCTGAATTAAATATCCTTATTATAATCAATTCCGATCCTCTTGTTCACGTTTTCTAAGTTAACTCAATGGAAATTAAATTTAGTTCCTCAGGCCGAGTTGATATGACATACAATAGATATGTATGTACTAACTAAACTAAAATATATAACAATAAAACTAAGTCAAAGTTTATGATCTTCAACATATCGCAAGTCAAGAAGATACCAAATTTATTTGTAGTCCATACACGATTTCGTGAAACAATGAATGTTGAATTATTTTGGAAAAAACATAGTGCTGTCAACTCCACAAGGAAATTCCCATCCTTGGATTCCTGCAAATTTCAAGAGTATAAAATATTCAGTTACCGCCGAACTTAGCCCTTTCTTACTTGTTTTATATCTTTTTATCTTTTCACTTATATATTAGTTTGTCAAAAAAGTCTTGCGGTATTTTCGCTAGTTGGTGCTGAAAGCGCTTAGTTCTAGTTTTATTCGTTGCATCGGGTCATGCTATACCTTTTTGGAAAGCTCATTTCACGCGCTAACAAGTGTTTGATTGATTGTTGTTTCTTTTAAGTCGTTCGTCAGTTATAGCGTCGCAAACATGAAGCAAAATAAAGAGAAAATACGGCATATTTTACAGTTCTACTACGATAAAGGCAAAAATACATCTCAAGCCACCAATAAAATTTGCGCAGCTTATGGACCCGATACAGTTTCCATTTCCACCGCACAACGATGGTTTCAACGTTTTCGTTCTGGTGTAGAGGTGGTCGAAGATCCGCCACGCTCCGGAAGGCCTGTCGTCGAAAATTGCGATAAAGTCGCTGAATTGGTCGAAAGAGACCGGCACAGTAGTCATCAAACCATTATAAACCATTTGAAGAAGCTTGGAGTCACTAAGAAGCTCGATGTATGGGTGCCACACGAATTGATTCAATAAAATACCGCAGGACTTTTTTGACAAACCATTATATTGTAGAGAAAAAAGTTTAAATTGATTTTGTAGGTACTGTCTATACAAATATTGGTTCTAATGGGAAGTTTCGCCGGGATTTATGCATTATAACTTCAATTATAGTGCTCAGTTTGAGTATTAGACGAAAAATTAGAAAAATGTTGAGTCTTCTGCAAAAAGTTGTTGGTGATATGGGAAACTATAAAAGTATTAGATATAGTAGTAGAGTGGTAAATGAAAGAGAAGAAAAAAAAAAAAAAGGAAAAACGTTAACCTTGGTAATACCGAAACTAGAATACCCTTCATAATAAAAAAAAATGTTCATACAAGAGCTTCGTTTTGATAGATCAGTTTGTATGACAGCAATGTGTTAAGCGAGTAGTGGTCCGATCTGAACAATTTGTTCGGAGTTTATGAGTTGATTTGGTCAGTAATCTACGTGGAATTTTGCAAAAATGACTTGTCAAATAAAAAGATTTTCTACACAAGGACTTGATTTTGATAGTTCGTTTGTATGGTAGCTATATGTTATAGTGATTCGATCTAAAATATTATTTTGTAAATTGTATCATTGCCTAGTACAATATTCCTTGCAGAATGTCTTGAAGATAACTTTGCAAAAAAAAAAAGTTTTTCGTACACAAGCACTTGTTTTTGATGGTTCCATTTGTATGGTAGCTAAATGATAAAGTGTTTCGATATCGGCGGTTTCGACAAATGAACAGCTTCTGAATAGAAAAGTTCGTGTGCAAAACTTCAGATCGATATGTCAAAAACTGAGCGACTAGTTCGCGTTTATATAGACAGACGGACTTCGCTAAATTGACGCAGCTTGTTTGTGGAGTTCAAGAAGCATTGGAACCCTCTGTTATATATATGGTTTTGTTTTATTATTTGTATTTATTTAGACTGTCTTATTAATTATTAAACAGGGAAGTCTTTAGAATTGTTTTAAAAAACTTTTAAGAACCGCCCTAATATAAACCCTAATAATATATATTTCCGCCATACACTTATAAGCTGGCATAATGACATATTTATTACCAGACAGCCAAGCTGGTTGAATGTCAAAGACACGCGAACCTCCACTGGCATATGTATATTCATCTACATATACATCTGCACATAATGCTCACTCAAGCTATGTATAATCCCACACAGCAGCTCATTCACTCATTCACAGTACTTGTAAATACCTCGGTTGAGTGTGCTTGTGTGTGTGTGTTAATATGCGCAACCGCAAAATGGTCTTAACGTTATTTTAAATGACTTTAATGGCATAAAGTATTTTGCTTACCTGCTATACAAATAATATATATGTCAGACGTGCATATGTGTGCGTATTTGCGACAAGCTTTTTGTGCGCTTCAATGCCTGCTCTTTTACTTACTCACACACTGTGTCTTTCTACCACTCACTCTTGCACACGCTCATTAAAGTATCTGTCTAGCGTTTGCCACTTCAGCACGCAATTATCGCGCGTGGCATAATCGCCATTTTATACGCTGTTTGGCGCCCTTAAGTATGCAACGTCAACGCGCTGTTAAAGTGCCAGCAGCTTTTTTTAAAGCTTTGCGGCAAAAGAGCGTGCAGACAGTGAAGTTTTGCGCGCGCTTCAAGTGCTTTAAAATGCGCAGCTATCAGCGGCTTTACACACAAACGCACTTAATGTGCCTGGTTGCGCGCCTGTAAGTATGCTTATGTAGTATGTAAGTATGTTTAAGTTTGCCATTTTGCCGCGCATGCAAAAAGGATTGAAATTAATGAGTATGCGTGCCCATGCGTTGCCATTTAATGTACTCATTCAGTCAATCGTGTTGTGTCTTTAATTTGCTTGCGTCTATTTATGTGTTGGTGTGTGTGTTATGTGATTGTTTGTATGCCGCCAGCCATAAAAAACATTCGCTGATTAATGTGCGCGTTTAAGCGTTTCAACAGCGTTTTTAATGTGTCATAAAGTTACACGCATAAATTTGCCGAGCATGTCGCAATGATATGTGGTGACAGAATTATGTGTGAGCCATTAGTAGCAGGAAGGATTAGCGCACGAAATGCATGGCCTTTTGAAGAGCAATTATTAAAGAGAGGAAGATATAATGTTTATTAAATTAGTGATTTTTGAGATTTGATACGAAATATCACGATCTAAATATAGCAGTAATTCAGAGATTTATTAATATCTCTAAAGCAGATAATCGAACAAATGGCCTGAGTCATGCTTAATTTCGTGAAGATGGCATGTCAAGTGAAAAAGATTTTTACACAAGCACTTGATTTCGACAAATAAAAAGTTTCTTGGAGAGAAAAGAACACCTTCATTTTTCGAAAAAACGTCCTCATTCCATAACTAAACTCTTAAGGCGGTTTTCTTCGATGTGAGTTAGTTTCATCACCGATGTTAAATTCAACTTATAAATATATACTATATATTAGAGCTTCGAGTATAATCATGATGCTAAATTATTAGATGAAGTAACCAGATATATATTAGACCCTAGAATATAATCATGATTCTAAATTATTAGATGAAGTAACCAGATAAATATTCTGTCGTTAGAATTTCGGTTGTAATATTGAGAGCTGTTCATTAGCTCTCTTCAGTTGGTTTTACCAACGGCTAAGATGGTAAAATTCTGAGAGAAGAAACATCAAATGCCATCATTTTGTATACTTCTTTCTCTCAAGTAAATTATAATGAAACCCGAGTGTCAACATACCAGACTACTAAGAATCGTTAGCATAAATTTCCATATTCTAATAGATTCTTATGAAAGTCACATGCGATCATATTCAAAAAACGATGCAGGAAAAAATTAAAGATACTCAAATTTTAAAGATGAATGTCGTTGATATTGATTCTGCTGCCTTTCTGTATAAAACTTTTCGCCAACACAGATGAATATCGAAAATTAGTGAAAAATTTTGGTATAGATATCATAACTATCGAGTGAGCCCATGGTGGCACCTCTGTGATATGTGCTTTATTTCAGCAATCGAAAGAAGAAGATAGCGGAGAACATATGATAATGAAAAAATCTTATCACTTTGAAAAGAAGACACGAAGGATATTAAAAAATGTTTTTGGTCAAACATTTTTCGCTTCACTAACAAAATAATAATACCTACATATAGTACATACTTAGAAATGACTTTTAGTTTGCCATGCCCAACAGCTTCTCATTGGTCTTCCGGTGCCACGGACAAAACGTTTATGGTACACTGTCCATTGAAATGTCTTGCCACAGGCATGAACAATTTTCAGGCAACACTAAGAGACGGAAAAAACAAGAATTTCTGTGGTGTCGCTTGGATAAAAAAAGTTTGCGTGACGTGGAAATACTTGGGAAATTGTCAAAATTACGTCACGCCGAAAAGTATGCAGTAACAGCAGATTGTATGCAATGTCAGCACTCTAGCCTGCAATCGAACGCATGTATGTACAATATGTGTGTGTGTAACATATTGTACATACAGACATCCGTTGGTGCAATCAAGCTATGTTACTATTGTGCGCATATAAATTGACGAAATTGCCCCTATAAGCGCCGGTAGCGGCAGCAGTCCCTCTCCACTCAAGCATTGACATGGCATTTTGCCATCGACGTCTAGCCAGCGGCTGGATTGGTGTTGAAAGGCTGCAAAACAAATACGAAAAGTACGAAGGAAAAATTGCGAAATTGCATGCACTGCCGCAAATACACAAACAAATAGACAGAATACATATATATTCACATATTTTAAGACGACCACACATAGACCTACAAATATATATTCTTTTACACAGTGAGCGGTCGCCAATTGTAAATAGTAATGTGAAGTTTAACTTTTCTACAGAGCCAATACTCGCATTTACACATGCATACTAAATATACATATATACATTAGGGCATACCCATAAAAATTTTTGAGTTTGATGGTGTGTGCCTTGTTAATTTGTGTGTTGGCATGCAAATTCTTGTTACAGATACTGCCCTTGGCGAGTTCTTGGCCTTGCTTTGGCCAGATTAAACGGTCGACTGGCTCTCCACCCCTCCACCCCTCCACCCCTCCACTTGGCTAACTGTTCTCGCTCTTCGATTGGTTATGTGGCATTACAAATCATTTATTGCCAATTTTTGCTTGGGGCGTAATGGAAAATAGTTTTATAACTGCTGTTGATTCTTACTTTACCACACACACACAAATCTACTGGGCGTGTGGGGAATTTAATCAACGAATTGGTCCAGCATGGCAAATAGAAAGTTGAAGCGTGTGTATATGAATTTGTATTTACTTCGTACAAAAGTGAAGGGTTTTCATTGAAAATTAGCTAAAATAAATTAAAAATTATTTGTTTTATTCGAAAACCCACTTTTTTGTAGAAAAACTGGTTATATGTTTCAAAATAGATTCGGCAAAATACAGATCAGTAAATCGAAGATGCATTAGCGATCATTATATTGAAAAGAAGACACGTAGAATATTGTAAACATTTTTTGGGCAAA
Organism: Bactrocera correcta; assembly: GCA_027475135.1. Classification (NCBI taxonomy): domain Eukaryota; kingdom Metazoa; phylum Arthropoda; class Insecta; order Diptera; family Tephritidae; genus Bactrocera; species Bactrocera correcta. Next base: position 37,587,257 of record CM050327.1, read on the forward strand.
TTTTTCCTACATCCACGACCAAATACCGTTTGATTTTTGAAAAAAATTTAAATTTGGGTCTATTTCATCTACCGATCACTGCTCAAACGCACTCTCTTGGGGTTCTAGATTCAGTATGGTACCTTGCTATCCATAACAGTGAAAAAAAAACTGTTATAAAATTGGGAGATGAATATGCGTTTACACAACAGATATATTCTACCTGAAATACGCACTTTCCAAATATGACTATTCTATTAATTTCCTGACTGTAAGTAGTGTAGTTTCAGTAATTATCAAAGTAATTATCAAGGAAGCTCTAAAAAGGTTCAAGCATTCCTTCAAGAAGTATTAAGAGCCAGTTCAAATGCAAAAGATGCGTCATTCTAATAACCATCAGTGATCCCTCAGCGTTCACCGAACATTTCTTGTTTGATGGGTATTAATCCTGCATATAGAAATAGTAGGCAATAGCACTTATTCCTTTTAAGAACATGATTATAATGTTCAGATTAAAACAATTTCTTCAGGGACTGTATCGTTCTCTTGAGTAATAATCTAAATTTCGTGAAGATATCTCGTAAACTAAAAAAGTTTTCCATTTACTGGACTCGACTGGATTGTCATCGATCAGTATGCATATTAGCAATATCCTATTGTTATCCGGTAGCGGGGGTTACGGTAAATGAGCAGCCTTTTGAAATTTATTTTATTCAAAATAGTCTCCTTCTGCTTCAATACAACTTTTTGCACGGTCCAAAAGTATGTCGAATGAGTGTATTAGCTCGTTGGCCGGTATGACCACCAGTATGCCGGTGCAAGTCTTTTGAATGGCCACTACATCTGCATAAAAAATTTCCGGTGATCACGGATTTTGAATGGCCCACATGTTGATCGTCATTTATGTCCTTACGACACTTTGAAAATGTTGAAACAATCGATAAAGATAGCAGATTCTAATGCAGCAGTCGACATATAGATGGCGCCACCAGGGGCGCTGGAATCCTGTTTACTATGGAACGCATCTTGTATGTAAGATGTTAACCAAAGTCGATGTAAAATGAAATATAATACTAATTTACTTAATTTTTATAAATTTTTAATATCGATTTTGTTCTGCTACTATTATTTTCGAACTATTCTAAGAAGGTATTATAAGAGGTATGGGTAATCTGAGTGTATATACGTATGTACTCTCATTTAATTGTTTGGGTTTAATGAAATTTTGATTCCCGTAACAAATAACTATTTTTAAGATCTAGAGTGTTTGTGCGAGAGGAATCTGACACTGTTCTTTTGTAACCATTGAGTACTTGAGGCCATTTAACCTACAAGCCTAAGGAATCAAAAGGTTTTGGCATTCATAATTTGCCTATAGCTCTTGGAATTCTGATTCATTCAGCTAGTATGGATCCGCAATGTTATTTTTTATGAAGGAAGATTGTTTTCACGCCAAAAATTCATATTTTTTAAACAGCCGTTGTGTCAGAAATTTCTTCATTATTGAAGTTGATTGCTTGAAAGACATGCTCTTTATTAATTCGTTGTATAGAACCAGAGTTTTGAAAGTAAAATCCACGAGACCTTTAAACTTTACAAAATGCTAAATGCATATATTTGCGTTCACAACTGGTGTGACAGCTAATTCTTTAGGAATACAAATGTCAAATACAAGTATTTACTTCGACAGCTGGTTTGACAGCAATCCTCAAGAAAATTGTATAGCAATTTTAGTCCTTAAAAGCACCTTGTAATTTCCACTATATTTTAGTGATTTCTATCTTCTCACTTCACACATCCTCTTGTTCATTTATATCTTTTAAGTCACATTCTTGTGGTCAATGATATATGCGACTTTTATTACATGCCACATACTTAGTTCCATGAAAAAGTTGCTGAATTGATACTTAAGTGGCCGATAGTTCGAGAATTTGTGGGAAAATTCAATGAAAAACAATCAATAAGAATGTAAAAAATCTGTAACATACTGCTTATAAGCGTGTTAAATCACATAAGGCTTGAACTTCCAACAGCGCTGGTAGTGGCCATCGTTGCCTCCAGCCTGCAATTGAGTTCCTTTTTTGTTGGCTTCACGTCTTTTATGCAATTTTACACTTTATTGCACAGTTTTATAAACTATCTTTTTTCATAGTACCACACATTCTTGCTTTCCTTCTACTATTTTCCAAATATTTTACAAATTTTCACACTTGTTAGCCAGTTAGTCAGGCAGCCACGTACTTAAATCTACATTCTTATATAATAGACTTGCACATCTTTATCCTCTTACCGCATGCATATATGCATGAGCCACATGCCACATATGTATGGTGGTGTGTGTGCATTTCAGACAGGTGACTAATAAAAATATATGAAAATAAATCTGCAGCTATTCGCTATGGGTGTCATGCACATACTCACTCACACACATATGCACACATGAACTTTTGGTAAGAGTCATGCCGGCAAACCTTGGTTAGTTGAATTTTTGCAATATTCGCACGCCATAAAAATGAAATTCGACAGCTTGCAGGAGCATGAAAAACCATGTACAGTGTGTAAAAATGTGTGTTGTGGTAGTAGTTGTTGGTAATGTAGTAAAATGCAGCTAGAGTTGTGCGGGATTCGGTGTATGAAATCCCGTTTGATATGAAAAAGTACTAGAGCCAAGACCTAGATATTACGATGAGCTTCTCTATTTTTCGGAAACTAAGGTTATATATTGCTTGGAATGGTATATTTAATTATAAGCTTTTGAGTTTTAAGATTATATTAAGAATTTTAGCTTCTTAAGAATGATGGCTGCTCGATTTACAGAGTAGAATTTGCTTATGACTTAACACAGAAGATTTCTTTCTAGAATATGTCAATAGCAACTTGTTGAAAGACACCGAAAATTTGACAGTTGAGAGAGTATAAACTCTCAGTAAGCAATCCACTTGTTCAAAAGACGGCTTGATCTAGAAGATGAGTGGCTTTCTTACTGTTAATAGCCTTATGTTGAAAAATTCCATGCTAAGAGAGTTGTGTTCAGCGATAGTCAAGTGGCAATAAAAACGATCTCAGTTTATCTGGTCAAATCGCTATTAGTGGTGGAGTGTATTGGAAGGCTCAACCGCCTTTCAGTTTGCAACGGTGTACACCTGATCTGAGTGCCGGTGCATAAAAGGGTAGCCGGCAAAGAGCTGGCCGACGAACTAGCTCGTTCTGCGGCTACTTCCAGGATGATTACAGAACCATGCATTGCACACAGGTCAGGCTCAGAAAGCACTTTTCAAACATGGATCTCTTGCGCAAACTGCCGATTTAGCGGCTTGGAACAGGAAACTCTATAGCACCTGATTCTAGATTGACCAGCTATTTGTAGAAGTAGGCTCAATCTACGTGGATAGGACATCACCTTAGTCGCGCACAGCGAGCAAAAAGAAATATGCAATTTGTTTTTTCATTTAAGAATTTGTAAAAGCTATTGGGTACTCGAAAAAGTTTTTTCGTATTTCATATAAAATTTCAACTTATTTATTTTTATATTTAAAACGAACTTTATTGAAGCAAATATGTACCATTTTGATCGAAAACTTTTTGGTATATTTCCACTGAAGACATTATTCCATCAGTGTAAAACTCTTCTGGTTTAGCGATGAAAAACTGCGACAAGTAATTTTCACAGGCCTCTCTCTAAAGCCAACTCCATTAAGGGAGTTCTGCATTGACCGAAAAAAAAGGTATTTCTGTCAAAATTTATGGATGTGTGTGTATTCTTCTGCATGACAGCGACGTGTTTCGGATGGCGCAGTTCAATATCGATAATTTGCTATTGAGCTTTGTTCCTGATGTCAATAGAAGTGTTATTACAGTTCGAATTTGGTTTAGATCTACATTCTGAAATTTTTGAGTTTTAAGTGTTTTGATTTAAATTTGATAAAATTTTTCAAAGCTCGTTATTTTATGTATAACAGTTTAATTTAGTTTCAATTGAACAGTCCAGTAGTGGTATCTCATCAGGAAAAGCGAATCATATGCTAATAGCATAACTTTAAAACTTTCCATAAGATCTCATATGCGGCTGTTGAATGAAGATCAAGGGTTCACTATCTGTCGACAAAATCTGAGTTCTGTTTTATTGCGAGGAAAATCTTAGTCCATTAATCAAACGGCCTAGTGACCTGAGTGTCTTCTTCAGTTCTTCTCCAATGCGGTCATATACATACATATACTGAAAATTTACTGTCAGGTAATTCATCCAACTCAGTTAAAAGAAAATAGAGCTTTTTGGTTCGTTTTAAACTTTTAAAATATTTTCCGCTAAAATATTGAAAGCCTGTAAAAAAAGGTAAAAAATGGTAGAACCATGCTGTGCTAGGATAACCGCTACGCAACTCATCACAGAGAAGAGAAAATAGTGAAGACAGCCTTTGAAATGCACTAAAACAATTCGGAAAACTATAAAGATGTTTTTGTTTTTCTACTTTTCAATACCGATAGTTCCGCAGCACTAAGCGCAGTCCGTACACAAAACACTCAAGCTTGCTATTGCAATATCAACCGTGCAGTCTTTACTCCGCCGCAAGGTGTAAAATATTAGGGCATTTTTAACATCCGGTTGCAGGCGTGCCATATATATACATGTGATGTATGAGCATATGTGCATATTACACAGCAGCCATGCACTGCATGCCCCGGTACTACATGACGTATGAGCGACGTAGGAATTATAGAGATAGTGTGCCGGCAGCCGTGTCGAACGATAGCGAGTTTATGGTTTTCGTTATGGATTTTCGCCATTGTTTTGTTTTTGCTACTTATTTTATAACCACACACGGTTATGTATACACATGTATATGCGTGCATCTACGTGTAAGCGTGCACAAACTATCTCATACTGGGCGCTCCTCTTCAACGAAATATTTATATGCGCTAATAATTTTTTCACTACCTTTGCTTTTGTTTTCGTGTTCACTTGCTGCTCTTGTTTTGCCTAGCGTATGGAAATTGCCAAATTGACCGTGACTTCAATCTGTTTTGCATAAATTGCAGACAATTGATTTTCATAACGAGTAAACTGGTAGTAAAATACACCAGCATAGGTGAAAGCAATTGCCGGGGTGTGTGTGGCTAAGTGGCTCTTGTAACTGCGGATACCAGTTTGTATGAAGTTTGGCACACTTACAGCCGCAGCGTAATACGCAATCAACTTAAATGCACTTGGAAAATATATTTACGTAAAAATTACTTAAAATTAAGTACGCATGTGTGCGCACTGTAGGCGTTAAAACAACGGTTAGCTGACTTTACCAAGTTTGGGTAACAGTTGTACAGTAAGTAAGCCACGCATTCAATCGAAAAGGTCTTAAGTTTATTATTCATTATCTGTATACCGCGCCTATCTCCACGCCTTGTATAAACACTAATTTCATTCAGCCGAAATTTTTGGCGGTGAATGCCAGTTCCTGCCTCCGCCAATGTTTTGCTTGGCCTCAATTCCTTTGGACAATTGCTGGCTGCCTTTTGTACTTGAACTTTGCCAGCGGTGGTCTACATGAAGTGCTGTGTTTTTAGTCGTTCAAATGTGTATGTATAGCTTAAGCCTCCTATTAGCTGTGCCCTGTTGGCCTTGGCTACTTGGCCTTAAATATGCAATTTGACGGAAATTATAGACATTTGGCGTGAAATTTCCGCATATTGAACTTTTGAAATGTTGCTGCCATTAAATTACATGCCATTCAGTTGCCTAAAAGTATGCGCCATTCATTAGAATGTTGCGTATGTATAGTTCTAGGCACGTGTACCAGGTTGCTTTGTATTAGAGGAAGTGGTAAAAATTTGGCCATGCATAATATATTTTGCTATCGAGTATAAATTAGCCTTTTCCATTTTTTTACTAGCACCTACACATCGATGACGTGTCCGTTTAGTGTTAATTTCCTCGTCTTTTTCGAAGGCTGCGCGCAGCTGTGACGTTGCTTGGCCTCGTAATACCTTTATTGTTATGTACATATATATTATGCATATGCAGCGTTGTGTGTGCATAATAATTATATTTCCTATTGACACTGCAATTTTGCGGTCAAAGCAATTATGCGCTATTTTACGGTTAACACAGAAAAAATTTTAATTCGACGTGGTCAACACGCTTCTGTATGTCGAAAGTGGCTAGTTGGGTGGAAAATTGAATTTAAGTCTGTCTTCCTAGAGAATTTGAAGGCCATACATTATTAAGTACAATTAAAATTGAAGTACAAGTGAATTTTTTTATACTGTAAATTTTAAATTAATTGGAATTTCATTTAATGTAATTTAATGTTTAAATTTTTTGCTTATTTAATTTTATATTTAACTTTAATATTAATTTTGATTTTATTTCTGTTTTGAATTTTATATTCAATATTAGTTTTAGCATCGCCAGTTACCATACGTTTTAAAAATGGGTCGAGTTCTTTCCGCTTCAGCAGCATTTCGTTTCAGGCGTTGATTCGGTCCAAAAGGTTTTTTTGCGTCAAATCATGCTGCTCCCAAACAGTATAAATATTATGAAAACTTCTACCGATAGTGTGAAAATGGATCAAATCGGAGGATAACCCCGCTCACTCCCCATACAACGGTGTGGAGATAAATCAATAGCTGAATATGACAGAGACATTAAATTGCACCTCCGAGATGGTAATAGAAAGCTTTATGCGAACCGCTGTGAAAATTGGACGATAAGCGGGGCACTGCCCATTTTTTGATGAAATCCCATATCTCTGGGCCGGACCAACCGATTTCAACAAAATTTAGTTCATTACATTCTTATCATATTCTTATGTCACAGTGTAAAAATGTACGAAATCGAACAACAATCGCACGTACTTTCCATATATGACAACATTAAATACCACTTGATTTGTTCAGTTTCGAGTACATAATTTAAGAAGCAATTAATATAACGGAATAAAATTTTGCACGAATGTCTTAAGTGTATGTCACCTTTTGACCAAATATCGTTTAAACCCAATAAAAATTGTTCAAGCCACTAGGGTTGGGTTAGATCGAACCAATACTTCCCTTAGGCCCCATATACTTAAAATACATGACTATTTTATATTCTATATTCTATATTCTATGTTCTATATTCTTTACTCTGTATTCTATATTCCATATTTTATATTCTAAATTCTATATTCTATATTCTATATTCTATATTCTATATTCTATATTCTATATTCTATATTCTATATTCTATATTCTATATTCTATATTCTATATTCTGTATTCTATATTTTATATTCTATATTCTATATTCTATATTCTATATTCTATATTCTGTATTCTATATTTTATATTCTATATTCTATATTCTATATTCTATATTCTATATTCTATATTCTATATTCCATATTCTGTATTCTATATTCTATATTCTATATTCTATATTCTATATTCTATATTCTATATTCTATATTCTATATTCCATATTCTGTATTCTATATTCTATATTCCATATTCTATATTCTATATTCTATATTCTATATTCTATATTCTATATTCTATATTCCATATTCTGTATTCTATATTCTATATTCTATATTCTATATTCTATATTCTATATTCTATATTCTATATTCTATATTCTATATTCTATATTCTATATTCTATATTCTATATTCTATATTCTATATTCTATATTCTATATTCTATATTCTATGTTCTATGTTCTATATTCTATATTCTATATTCTATATTCTATGTTCTATATTCCATATTCTATATTCTGTATTCTATATTCCATATTCTTTATTCAATATTTTATATTCAATATTTTACGATTATATATTCTGGCTACAAATTTTTTTGTGTTTGGTGCAGCTCTGTGCGCATCAGTAGTCGGTATAGTAGGTAGAATGAACCACATTCCCGCTACTAGATGTCAGCTGACAGCTCTAGTTTACCTACAATTCTCATTTTAATTTCGTATGTATGTTTGCAAGCACTCGCCAGCCATCGCATCGCGCATCACTCATACGCCCTGGCATACACTAAGTAATGTAAGCTTGTATGGTACCGTCCTGCATCAGGTCAGCCGTTTCAAATATTGGCTTCTGTCAATTTATGTGAATAAACCAATTACACTGGCCTACAGAACATAAAATTTTTGGTTTGTTGCAACTCTGTGCGCATCAGTAGTCGGTATAGTAGGTAGAATGAACCACATTCCCGCTACTAGATGTTTTTTTCTCCTTTCTTATGAACAAGAGCTGATATGGAAAATGTGACTTGTTTACTCGTATCAACTCACAAAATACATCCAAAATCGAGTATAAAATCTTAGGCACCAAAATGAGTGTAGGCCAGTGTATTTATTCTCAATCCCTTTGTTATTATCAACCATCATATAGTTTTTCTGTCTGGGAAATATTAATTAATTCCTGTAAAAACGTTACTAACCTAGAAACCTATAAAACCATGGCTCAACGCTATAATGAAAACTTTATGCTTCACACGAAATTTAACGCTCATACAATATTTGGCATATGAATAATAAATAATGCGATTGGGTATAATCAAATACAGCCAAAACATTGAAAAGAAATAGTGAGCTACAAAAAAGCGGCTTAATCTCTCTTTTTTTCAATTTCTTTAGCGCTGCCTTCATTTTTTTTATGGATTGTGCGCAGAGTTTTCGTTGAAAATTCAATTTTTAATATCTCCTGGTGATAAAAAATTTAATATTTACATAAATAAATTGCACATTTTAATGCGCTTTTGTATGAAATTTCGCTCGACGACTTTTCTGCTTATTGAAAATATTTTTCCTGCCATAAAATGCAGCATGCTTTTGTGCGCAGCGCTGTGATGGCATAGCGAAATGAGCTTATGTACGTCGTGACTGCATTGTTTTATACACACTTGGGCAGGTTTATGTGAAAATATTTGTGAATAATATTGAAATATTGAAATTTTCATATAAAGGGTGTTGGTTTTGGGGGGTTTTTTGTTTTTTTGTTTTATATTTTATTATTTTATTTTTATGTTAAGATAATGAAGATAGAGGTCTAAAAATTGAAATAGAAATATTTGTGTATATTATTACAGTTTTTATATAAAGGGTATTGTTTTGGGAAAGTCAATTTAATTTTTTTATACTTTTTGGTTGTTTAAGCCTAAATAATGACAGAGGGTAAAAATTTCTATAACCAAGTTTATACGCCAATATTTTTTCTATGATTAACGTTTGCAAATAAAGGGTGCTACTTTTTGAAATTTTATTTTATTCTTTGTTTTAGTTAAATACTTCTATAAATAGGTTTAGATGAAAATATTTCAATGTTTGGTTGAAATTTAAATATAAATAAAGGGTGTTACTTTTGGTCGGTTTATACTTTTTAACAATTAATTTTTTCTAATAATTTTATACATACATAAAAACTGTTCACCAAAAAGTAAATTTTACTTATATAGCCACTTTTCTCTAACGTGGCACCCTGTAAATTGTTTTTATTGTAGGTATTTATTGCATTGCAATCCACTCACCTGCACTGAATGATCCAAATTATTGATGATGCGTATAACACGTCCGGCGCTGCGTTTGATCGAGCCCGATGTGGTCGATAATGTGCCCAGGTCTGCCTCCATAATCGATGGCTTACGACTGGCCGGTTTCGAGCCCCAGCCCTGATTACCGGGCGAGGCGTACCACATGCCGTTCTTTTTACCGTAACTAGCCGGCTGTTGTGAAATTTGATGAAATGAAATATTTTCGTTGGATGCGGTCGATTGATTGTTCGGTGGATTGTTGACGTTATGGCGTATTGCAATTGTTGTGGCATGAAAGAGAAAAGGAAAAGAAAAAAATGGAAAATATAGTGGGCAAATAAAATGGAATTAACGTTCGAAATCCGCTGCCGTTGGCAATATTGAAAAATATACATATAATTTTCGTAACATTTATGTTATAGCTGGAAACTTCATACATGTGTATGTATGTGTGTGTGCACATGTTGGCATACATGCTTACATGTGCGCGCTTTTGTGCGTGTAAATTTGTAAATTGCCTTGTGAGCGAGTATTTCGCACAAATCTGGAATTAATTAAATTGTTTTGTGGCACGCGCGTGAGCACACGCACATACATACATAACATACAATGTGTGCACATACACACACCAAAGTTAACACCAGCATTGTGTGAAAGCCGCATGTTGACCATGAACGGGACTATCACCCACAATCAGCGCGTAGATTTTTTGTGTGTCGTCCACCCATTTCCTGCCCTCACACATTTGAATATCCTTTGTTCGTTTCTTTTATGAATTTTCGTTTTTTTTTCGCGCTTGCTTTCTCAACAATTTCGCAATTATTTTAATTGTTTGCGCTGAATATTTTTCCCTCACACACAATCCTTACATGGCTGCCGTTGCCATGCGGTGCCCACTGCGATTGCAGACATATTAACATATGTATGTATGTATGCTTGTAAATACAATTAATTTGCGTAAATATATATTTATTTGTTTTGCTGAGTGTACGAATGCAATTAAAACCATTTACTTTTGCGGTTTTTCTTCCATCGATTTTATTGTGACCATATTTTATGTGCCAAATATGCAAATTCATGCAATTCTTTGCTGTGCTTGAAGTTGGGATCGAAAAAATCGATGAAAAAAGCTCGGTATATATATAGTATATATGCTTAATGCATTTTTCTTATATAAACGTGTACGTGACAATCCACACATCATAAATATATGCTGCATGATTCCGACAGAAGTTAGTTATGAACACTACTACATATCTTATCCGTCTTCTATACTATAAGGGCCAACAGACTTGTTGGAAACGTTAGAAAATTTAATACAGTCTCCGTATTGAACTAGTTAGGAGAGTAACATATTTGGAAGATACTAGTTAACAAAGTTGAGTTCATATTACTAAATATTTTTTGTGAATTGCCTGTATAATTAAAATATACACTTCACAACATTCCAAATTTCTTCACTATTTACCATCAGTCTGCTATCCGCTTATATAGCTCCAGAGAGCAAAAAATCGCTTCTTTATTTCTGATTGTACCTTAATTAGAGACAACCAACGTACTCTTGTTTTCGGTCATACCTTTTGCAGCTTAAATTTGTATTAAACCTGTCTATTTGGTCAACTGGCCTCTAAATATTATTATAGCTGCATAGTTTCTACATTTTCTTAATAGTAGTGTGGTCTGAAATAAGAATTACTTGAGTTTATTTTTAAGTTAAATTGTACTGAGTCAGGTCTTAAACAAAAAATTACCAAATTTTGGTTAATTCTGTGTTTTATTTAAATATTTGGAAGCTAGTTTTTCGAAAATTACACGCTGCCAACTAGTGTATTTACAGCAGCTATCTATGTCAGTCGACCTCAGTAGTGTTTGTCGAAATTTAAATCAACGTATTTGTGTTAAATTTTGGCCAAACACTAAACAAATATCACTGAACTAGTACAGAATCTCAATGATTTAGCTCCAAGTGACTTTCACCTTTCTTCACACTGAAATATCCACTGCGGGAAACACGCTTGACTTAATTGAAGACATCAAAACAAATTCGACGCGAGAGCTAAAGACCATCCCGGAAAGTGCCCATAAAAATGTTTTGAAGATTGGAGAAAGCGTTGGCATATTTGCATCACTTTAAATGGATGTTACTTTGAAGCAAATAAAATAAATTGAGATGATGTTTTAAAAACTTTCGTTTAATTAATTTCCTTGACAGGGGTAATTTATAAGTTGGATTGCACTTAAAAGTGCCTGGAAAAAAAGAGTTCTTGTTCAATACAAAGTTACTAGTATATTGAAAACGCCACGCGGTTTTATACCCTAATATAGAGCTAATGTTATAATATTTACCCAATATCTTTTTACTCTAAGAGTTTTTTTCTGTGTTTATTAAAGTGGGATGCATCTTTCAAGTGCATGAAGTGTAGCATCATTGTGGTCACATTTGGCTTTGTGAGTTTGTTTGTTTGCTGTTTCTTCTCAACATTACCAAATATGTTTGCACTTTAAAAGAGATCTGAATATCAAATAATATTGGATTACATATATTATAGTGAGAATTTTAGAGAACCTTCTTAATTTCCTGGGTCTTAATAAGGCTTTTCAAGAATCATTTTATCAAAATAGTTGTTGTTGTTGTAGCGGCAGAATTCTGCCGAGTTGACAGTCCTTAGCCGGATAAAAATCCGGGTCCGTTCCGGTTACGTAGACCCGACTGTCGTGGGAACGGCTAAATAGTATTCTACAGTACTCAATTTTTGAAATCTGGACATCTTTACAATACCGAATATATTAGCACTGAAAGCTGGTTTTCACGTATAAATGTGCTGGCAGAGCAAATGCTTAAAGCATTTTCATTTCCATTTACGAATTTATGCTTGGCTCGTCTTTGAGCGTCCAAATTGTTGGCACCCTAAAGCCATGTAATTATGCTCTGGGATGTTCAGCCTTAAATCTTCTTTTATGATTCTTGTATACAATTTGTAAACATTTTGTTGATAATTGCCGTTAATTACATTATGGATATTAAGAAATTTGACCAGCAATATAAAAGATTTGATAGGTGGTAACAAAGAGCTTTTTATTAAAAAAAAAAATATTCTATGTGAAAAAAGGATAATCTTCATATTTCAATATCACTATTCGACATTGAAAATACTACCAATAAAGCAAGAAGAAGTGTATTTACTTTCACTATCTACTTCAGTGAAATGTATACGTCCTTTATTCTTACATTTTCCCACGTTTATTAAGAAAATTTTCACAGTCAGTGTATGAAACGTTTTCACCAATTGAAACAAGATTTCTTTCTTATTTCCACATTTTATATCTGCAGGTATAAATTGAATTTAATTTTAATACTCATACTGTAATTTTTTTATCTGCTTGGCGATGTTATATATCCTCCAACACCTACTTCATTCCAGGTTTCGATGAAATGAAATCAGCTATTTATGCATAGCCTTTGTGCAGATTTCTCGAGTAAATATTTTCGTACAGTTATGCATGCACTGACATATTGAATTGTAATAGTGTATGTATACCTTACATTAATTATTGTTACCCACAGCTGTAAATAAAACATATATTTTTTAATATTATTTCCTTCTTCTCGCTGCGCCATCTTTCAAATTTTTTAGGATTTTAACGGTTCTTGCGAAATTTACTGTGTTGTTTGATTAACGCAAAAGAAAACCTGATGGCGCTATGTCACACTATGGTTGAACATATTATGGTGCATATCAATCAAAACATTTTAATCGCCTCTGTCATGAACATAAGCCGCGTTTTCGCTGAATTTCGCAGAACTCATATTTCTTATTTCTTGCTGAAAGGCAAATTATTCTCTGCGGTGAGCAATGAAGTTGTTAATTTTTATTTGCATTAAGTATTTATGCGACAGAGGATTCATGGGGTGTACAAAAATTTTTTCTAACTACGGAAAAGCTAGGTTTAGAACAGATCTGAATGTAAGATGTAGATAGATAATAGTTCATTACAAAATAGTTTGAAAATTATTACCTGAAGTTAAGTTATTATTAGTGGTCTTGTTTTGGTCTTTGTCATTTATATGCTTGAATATAACTTTTTTAATGGATATAATGGAAATACAGTATCTCTATATGTGACCTGGTCTACGAAAAGGGGGTTTAGGTGCCAAAAAATCAATTTTTTTTAATTTTTTTTTTTCCATTTTTTTTTTTTCAATTTTTTTTTTAAATTGTTTTTTTTTTATTTATTTTTTTTTTATTTTTTTTGTTTGACACCTAAGCCCCCTTTTCGTAGACCAGGTCACATATATCGAATATTGAGGAGGATAGTTTTCAATTACTGAGCTTAAACATTTTAGATAATATCTATTCTCCACAAAAATATATAAAATACACTCCCTTAGGTTTAAGAAACATGTGATATGCTTCATAAAATATGTGAGAAGAAATAAAATAATTAGTTCCTTAATTTGAATTGCGCTTGATGTTACTCATACGCATCGTACAACTTATAAATTTTCAAACGAAATTTAATTAATATTTTGATGTTACTCATACGCCATGTACAACTTATTACTTTTCAAACGAAATTTAATTAATATTTTCAATTAACGTGCAAATAATTAATATGAAAATGAAAAGTGCTTCTTAAATAAGCTTTAAAAATAGTCTTAAAATAAATAAAAGAGAAGAAAACACAAAAGTCTCAACATCCTCCAAACCCAAAGCAATACAGAGCATTCCTCAGCATAAAATTTGACGGCGTTGTATTCTGCCAACGTGCCAACTAGGCGGTTTACCTAAAGCAAAACAAATACAGACACAAAATGGCAAGCACAAATGGCAAGCGAGTACAAGAAAATATAAATTGAAATGAAAACCCGAAAAAAATAAACTAAAATTTGCGGTGAAAAGCAACTAAAGTGTTAACTAATAGTCTGAAAGCAAAGAAAATACGCAGCCAAATAAATGCATTATAAATGGAGAAAATTAATGCAAAATTGTGTGCAATAAAAGGAGAAAATTATTGCGGCTGCTGCGGAAACAACGACTTGCTGTCTGCATATTTGCACAAACTAAATGCAAACCAAACAATCTGCGGCGGACAGACTGGATGTTTGTAAAGCAAACAAAAGATAACAAAATAAAATGCAAGTGGTATTGAAAGTAAGTTGCCTGAAAATAGAGTCGTTTTAGTAGCGGCGGTAAGGATAGACAATGGAACTATATAAACATTCCTACAAATGTGTGGAAAAGAAGAAGATTTAAAAGTTTTGCCGTAAAATGGCGCAGAGAACAAAAAATAAATTTAATTACGGTGCAATTAGCTGAAAACATTGAAATGCAAAAAAAATCTAAAAAAAGTGTATACATCGTAGGGAAATTGAATTCTTTAGTATTTTCTCGTAGAGAAAAAATTAGTAAACTATGTATATATATACAGAAACTCCTTTTGGTTTGTATATGAATTGAGAAAAGTAGTAAAAAAAAACAGATAAAGCTAACTGTAATTGAACTCATAGTGCAATAGAAAATTAGTTGTGAAAAATTAGTGGAAGAAATAGTAATAAAGAGAGTAGTGAAAATAATCAAAAAAATATTGTCTCACTCTGAGAACACTACTAGAGCACTGCATTGTTAATTAAGCATAAAGTCAATATTTAGTGGTTTACTATGCGTGGTTTTAGCAAATTTAATGTTAATTAAGGAGAATAAAGCCATGCGTAGAATTTCACGCAAATGAGGAATGTTCCCTGAGCGCCATTCACTTGGGAGTGGCCAGGAACGCTTCTTTTATATATGGCTTTAGCAGCTCACGACTTCCGGTCTCTGACCAAGTATTGTCTGGGTAGCCAAAAAACATCAGTTTGAAAGTGAGCTAAAGTGAAAAGGCGAAGCATCTCTCTCCAGGGTTGCTGGATTTGTAACCGGCCATGTAAACAAATATTCCTAATGAAAAGATAAAAAACAACTTCGAATGAGAGTCAAGCCTTTTGACTACTGTAAGCGTATTAAGGATTACGATTTAAGAGCATCCATCTGGAACATCCCTTAATTGAGGAGAGCCTATCATGTTGTGATAGACGGAAGACGTGCGTACGCTCCGAGGTCCTAACATCGACTCTGACCATTATCTTGTTCCAGCCAAAGTACGCACCCGTCTCTGTTTAGTAAAAAACGCACGTTAACAAACACAAGGAAGTTTCGACGTCGAGAAGCTGCAAACAACGTAGACAGCCCAACAATTTTCTTCTCGACATGACTTAGTGACTGATTCCTAAAGCATACTGAAATTATAGAAGGAACACCTCACAAGTCTGCCGAATGGCAGTGAAAGCATAATACCTGGAGATGGTAAGCCCGGTTCCCAGTTCGATGACTATGGAGCAGACGTTCCATTGCCCTACCATGAAGAATTTAAAGTAGCGACGAGCATGCTTACTTCTTAGTGGAATATGATCGGACGAAAGTAATGCCGACGATTGTAATTTAAGTGTGCTTTGCCCATCCACAAAAAAGGAAACTCCATAAACTGCGCCAACTACCGTGGGATAAGCCTTCTCAACATCGCATTTAAGGTTCTATAGAGCGTACTGTGTGAAAGATTAAAGCGCACCGTCAACAAACTGATTGGACCTTATCAGTTTGGCTTTAGACCTGGCAAATCAAGAACTGACCAGATCTTGGAAAAGACGCGTGAAGAGAGGATCAACACACACCACCGTATCGCCGTTGTCAAAGCTGCTTTTGACAGCACGGAAAGGAGCTGCCTTTAAGCCGCTACGTTGCAATTTGGTATCCCCACAAAACTAATACGGCTGCGTAAGCTGACGTTGAGCAACACCAAAAGCTCCGTCAGGATCGGGAAGAACTTTTCCGAGCCGTTCGATACCAAACGAGGTTTTAGACAAGGCAACTATCTATCGTGCGATTTCTTTAATACATTTCTGGACAAATAACTCGAGTTGCACAACTTAATCGAGAAGGGACAATTTTCTACAAGCGCGATCAACTTCTGGCGAACAAGGACCAAATTCTACAAGCCACTTATCATCCCCGTCCTGCTGTAAAATGCAGAGGCATGGACGATGACAATATCTGATGAGTTGGCGTTACGAGATTTCGGGAGAAAGGTCTAGCGAAAACGGCTCGTGCGCTGTTGTAAACTCGGCTATAACTACGTAAGAGGTGTCTTGGCCAATAAAGAAGAAGAAGAAGTATTAATGTAAATCAGTTTTAGTATACAAAAATAGTAGTAAAAATATCTATAAAATGTAGTGGAATAGCTATTTATAAAAATGGTAGAATAAATATTAATATGAGTTATAACTTAATATTTTTTTATATTAACAGAATTTTTGTATATATATATAAATATATAAATATTACATACATTATTATAACACTCTGTATGTATATACTATACTTGTATCACATTACTAACCCAAGACTTAGTGGGCGATGAGAGCATCACAAATGGCGAACTTTCGTCGCTATCCTCATACATTTAAGCTGCCGAGTTTAATTAATTTTTCCCACAAATGTATATATATCAGTATAATTGTTTTTTAATATTGTTTTTTCCGTCTCTTTTTTAACGGGTTTTTATCGAATTTTTTATACACACATAGACTTGCATTTGTTTACATACATGCATACTGTTGCGAGTTCACTGCTTTATATACACTCTCGTTTGTTTGCATTTTATGCGAAATTAGTTTCCTGCAGCGTTCTCTGTTCAAATGCATACAACAAAATTGAAACAAATTAAATAAAATGAAATTATTTTAATTGAATTTAAGTTGCGCGAAAGGCAAAAAAAAAGGCCGGAGTATGAATAAATTGGTATTGTTGTGAAATGGTGCTATATTATTATATGTATATAAGCGAGTATACGTATATGTATGTTTGTATTATTATACTAAAATGTAGCGGTAGCAAAAGTACTTTTCAAGCTCGCGGCAGGATAAATTTATATCATTAAAGGGTTAATGGGAATTAAATATTATTTTTCTTCTTCAATTTAAGTTGCGATAATCTCTTGTGGACATATCTATCTATTGAGAAGTAAGTTGTACAGTCTGCTTTTTAAACCACAACAAAAATGTTTGGTTTTTGGCCTTCTAAAGTTTTCACGATTTTATATTATTAACTTCTCTTATCAACTTATCGGGGGAATGATTCTAATTTTTCCTACAGTTTTCAAGTTAAGGGCCTTACCAATCTCTATTTCATACTTCTTCACCTTTTATTCCCAAGTAAAAATATATAGAAATTAGTTCGCTAAGTAAATATATACTACTGACATGACAGCGGTTGTATTACGCTTATCCACGAACCCGTCCTAATTTTATTGCCAAGGAAGATATATACCAAGTTCCATAACGAAATCTCTAGTTTTATTTAAGTTACAGCTAAAATGGGCGGACGGATGGATTGACAGACAGACAGTCAGGTAATACGTACAACCGTTAGGTGATCTAAACTACTATACTCTGTAGCCAGAGTATTACGAGTAATATCATAATTTTACTAATTTTTTTTTAAAATTTAAACTGGCCACTGTGCAAAAATGTAGAGCAACGCGCTCCATCCCACTCCCTCGCCTCTGGTCGGTCATTTAAAGTGAGGTAATTGAAAGCGTTTTAATTTAATTGCACTTTAAATGAGTTAAATTCACTTTGAACGTGCAGGCAAAGATATAAGTACTCGTACTAGTACGCACATGCACACAGCTAAAAGGTAAATGAAAAACAAAAATCGTACAACAACAACAATAGTAAACTTATACAACAACATCACTTGCTGCGTGGAATATGTAAAATAAGAGAAAACAAGGCACCCGCCTGCAGTGAACTACTGACCGCGCAGTGCAAACGGTCAACAGGGCGTATGAGTGACCGCTGACGGGCAACTAAATAAACGAGTGGCAGCAAATAAACTCAGTTGGTTGTCACACGCACGTGTAGAACTATGTGGCGTGTATGATACTAGACTGCATGTGCGGTCAGTAGATGCTGAATGCACTTTTCTACGAGTGTAAGTATGTGTATGTGTATGAATGCCTGTAATTGACTGTAGGCCACTACGCCATGCGTTAGAGCGCATAAAAGTTTGCTCCGAATTTTTTTGAACTATTATTTGTACTGAAGTTTCATTGAAAGTATGCAGAAAAACTGAATGTTTTGTCACAAAAAAATATTTCAAAATAATTTATATAATTTGTTTTTAATAAAAATATAAAATTTTCCCATACAATTTTTTTCAAAAAACTTAAAATATTGCACATAAAATTTTAAAAAAATTTTAAATTTGTTTCGCAAGTAAAAAGTGGTAACGCACTTTAATGAAAGTTTAAATGTACACAGCTATAGTTTAAGTTTTACGGTACATAAAATTTTTATTTTATTATTTTCACATTTTTTATTATAAAAATACGATTTTCACTCCACATATGCACAACCACTTTCGTAATACTTGACACGACTAACTTTCTCTATGTCTGAGTTATTGCAAAATATTATTCATCATTGCGTACAAATAAAAATGGCGGCGTTACGCTTGAGCTGCCGCGCGACGACTGCCGTCACAATTGCGATTTAATATATTTTCAAGCGTGGCAAGCCAACATACTAAGGGCTACTTGCCTACAAGTGGGGTGAGGAATTTTATAAGAAAGTGGCATAGTAAGCGTGAAAGTTGACTGATTGACCGACTAGTTGTTAGCCACGCTAAGCGCTCAATGGGAGCAAGCAGCTACTTAGTAGGCTCTTTGGCAAGCCCCACAGTCTGGCAAACGTTTTATAAGTAAAACACAAGCAACGAAGATTTATATATTTCTGTGTGAGTATGCATATGTTTATGTGTGTGCGCGAATGGCCAGGCAAGCAGCCAAAAGCGCCACATACAAATCGCCATTCAATATGTTTGCCTGTATGTTACTCATACGCTGTGTAGCACCACACTTGCCGTAACCGTTTGAAGCTCTCTATCCAGCCTTTCCACGTGCTCACAAAAATTTCGGCGGCTACGTTCACGATGACGACGCTGTTCGTGCAAATTAGCAGTCGACATGAAAATATGGTAATATAATGTATAACTCGTATTTATTACCAATGTGTTGCATGGTTGTTATTGCTGCTGTTATAGTGTTATTGTTATTGTTATATACACTTCTTTATGGGAACGTCATGTAGCTGTGTGTCGCTAAGGCGTGCTTGCTTACATACTTCTCGCTTCAACAAAGTATTTTGTTGTGGGCAGCGGTAGCACGATGAATTGCTACACCAAACACTTGAAGGCGTTTGTTTGTATATACATCTATATGTACGTGCATTTTTGTATTTATATATTACGTTTGTACTTATTCGGCTAGCAGCACATGTAAGCAGTTGTGTTTTGCAACTGTTTTGGATTTTTATTTTGCTTTGTTGTTGTGGCTTTTTGCTTGCTATAGCCTTACTTTCACTTTGCTGCTGATTTCACTTTCTTTCACGTGGTTTGCTGCGCTGTATATATATATTTGTTTATGTATGTGGTGTGTGTGGGAAAGTAGACAAAAAAGAGGCACGACTTTTCTTAGTGTGGATTGCACTGTTACATATTTTATTTTTTAATTTTCTTTTGAAATGTTGAGCAAATATGTGTATCTTCAGTAAAAGTAAGGAAAGAGTTTCCGTGAAGTACTCGCTATGTACCGTTTTTTTGTGCTGTGGTGGTATAAGAAGTTTTTGAAGAAATTCTTATGATTTTTAGTTTAATTTTACTTGTTGTTTTTTTGTGTGTTTATTTTAACTCCGAGTCCCTAAAGCCTAATTTAGACCTTTTTTTGATAAATATGGAAGATGCATGATTTACACTGAAGCTGATTGCATAAAATAACAATAAATAAGCTTGAGATTTCTTTTTTTATAAATTTTTGAATATTTTAAATTTGAGCGGTACTTTGTTTGAGGAGCTCTATATATCAATAAACTCTTACCAGGAATAATTTTGAAATTTCTAATCGCAGTTACTGGATTAAAAAATTAAAAAAAAAAATTTTTGCAATCTCAAAAATAGGATTAAAATTAAAAAAAAAAATAATAAAAATTTTGATCCAAAATACCGGATTGTAAAAATGTGAATCGCAAGTTTATAATTAAGAGCTAATTAAGAGCTAAGTTCTTGTGTAACCGAACATTTTAAACTCTTTCAACTTGCAAAGATAAAGCCGGCAAGTAGATTCAAAGGTTTTTAAAAATATACCGCACTTTTCTTACAAAAACAAATTTTTTCGGTCAGTATTATTTTTAATTTTTTAGTTTGAAATGCTTTAAATGTGTGTTTTATATTTTTTATCCTCTTACAAACCAAAAAAACTAAGCGAGATAGGTATGGGGTATAGGTATAGGGTTGAAATCCGGGTGGCTGCCTGTTTGCCTGTCCTTCCATGCAATCTGTAACTTGAGTAAGAATTGATGAAACGCAGATTCCTTAGTAGTTCGTAGATGGACGTAATCGCGCTACTTATACGCCCACAAATCACTATTAACTGAAAATATACATAGTGTCATATCTAAATACCTAAATTAAGATATAAAGCTGTAATTTGGTACCGAGAATCGCAGTAGCAAGGGGTATCTGTCGGCAAAATCTTTTCCGAATAATAGTAACTATGTGTACCAAAAATAAGTTAAGTCGGGTCAATACTTCCCTGACCTCACCTAATAGAAAGGTTTTCGACCTTGCGGGTGACTTTATACTGCATATATCCGCCAATCGGCCAAAGTTATCTCAAAGAAAATTACAGAACTTGTTCAACTCATAACAGTGTATCTTTGTGCTTAAAATAGATAATTGGGTGAACTTGATCTATCCCATATAACTAAAATCAGGATTTTCGAACATCCGGCAGACTTTACGCCGTATTGGGTTGATACTATCCCAGCCCCTTTATACTACGTTTAATGGTTTTCATTCTTCTAAGAAACCATATGCTGAATATTGCGGTTAGTGTATGAATTACATACAGTATATGTAAGTATATTATATATCAAATTCCTTCGATTCCGATCCTCTGGTTGTCATTTCACATCTGAAAGTATTTGGCTTTGCTTCCTGCAAGTTAGAAGAGTGTAAAATGTTGAATTGCAACCGAACTTAGCCCTTCCTTACTTGTTTATTTTATGTTTCTGAATTTCATATATGGTGAAGGCGGGAATCACTGAAGCAATGGATGAGAGAGATCGCTTGTAACTCGAATAATAATGGCACCGGCCGACATCATTTTCTTGTTCAAGCTCTGATTATTTTTTTGCACTAATTTGGTAGAAGCTGATCGCGAAATTATACCTCATTTTATCGTAGCACATCAGGTTTAAAAAAAAAAAAAACTTTTGGTAGACTTGTGATATAGAGAGAGCAGACAAATAGTATTTATAATTGTTATTTTTGCTGTGAAATGTGAATGTTAAAGGTTTTAATGCTAAAAATAAAAATAAAATTTTCCACGCAAATGTATCTTTAGTTACACGGCTGATTCCATGGCCTGGACCATGGGACATGCCAGAGCCCCTTCCAAGCTCAATATCTGATATTAGTTCAACATCATATTGGACATGGCCTGGACCATGAGACATGCCCCTTCCAATATTTGATCTTAGTTCAACATCATATTTACAGCAAATTTACAGCGTCAAAAGTCGATGGAAGTTTACATATGAACCAATTTTAAATTAACCACAGAAATTTACTCAATTTGAATTAAATTA
>CM050327.1:37609987-37896904 GCA_027475135.1 Bactrocera correcta
TACACTTTTTAAATTACAGTTAACTGTAAAACCCGACAATGCTATATTTTCCTCTTTTTTAAAAGTACATATTATTGCCCTTGTTATTATGCAGAAAAGTTACTACATAGATGAAAATTTTCAAAAAAAAAGTATGCCATTGTTTCAAAGCAACACCTTTTATTATATTTTATTGTCCGTAACTGTAAATGATCAGGGTGACGAGCCAAGCTGAAATCCGGGTAACTGTCTGTCTGCCCGACCGTCCGTGCAAGCTGTAACTTGAGTAAAAATTGAGATATCTTGATGAAACTTGGTATGTAGGTACCTTAGCGCAAAAAAAAAATCGGACCTCTGCCACGCCCACAAATCGCCATTAACAAAAAACATATAAAGTGCCCATACTACGCCCTAAGTTAAGATATGAAGCTGTAATTTGGTGCAAAGGATCACAGTAGCAAGAAGCACTTGTGGGAAAATTTTTTTTTTTCAAAAAGTGCGTGTGGCGCCGCCCTTTAATAAGTTTAATGTACATATCTCCTAAACCACATAAGCTACAACAACTAAATTTGCTTAGTACGAATCTTACAAAAACTACTACCGACAGTGTAAAAATGGATGAAATCGTAGGATAACCCCGCTCACTCCCCATATAAAGGTACTGTTCAAAATTACTAAAAGCGCAATAAATCAATAACTCAACGCACCAGAAACGTAAGCATTTGCCAACGGGTTAGTATGAAAAGGGTTTTTAGGGCCCGGGGAAAAATTGGACGATGGGCGCGGCACCGCCCACTTTTTGGTGCAATCCCATATATCTATCTCTTCTTTTGATATTTCTATGTCACTCTGTGAAAATGGACTTAATCGGACAACAACCACGCCTACTTCCCATACAGCACAATTTTAAATTCCACTTAATTCCTTCAGTTTCCAGTACACCAATCAAGAAGTAGTTCATATAACGCGCTCAAACTTTGCACTAATAATGTATTTAGTGTCTGCTACCTTATGACCAAGAATTGTTGAATTCCAATAATACCTGTTTCAACCTTAGGTACCGAGTATGTGGACCCCGGTACTTACAGTTGACTTCTGATCGAAAGTGTCGATCAATATGTGATATATATAAGTGAACTTAAGGGATAATCCTTCACTTACAATTGTATGTCTGTACTTATACAACAATAACAATACTTCCCTTAGCCCCCATATATTGATTAATTCGAGCAAGTTGCAAGAGTATAAAATGTTCGGTTGCACACGAACTAAGCCCTTCCTTACTTGTTGTAAATTAAATTTAATTTCATTATATATTTATTTATACCCTGAGCAGGGTATATTAAGTTTGTCACGATGTTTGTAACACCCAGAAGGAAGCGACGGAGACCCTATAAAGTATGTATATATATAAATGATCAGTATGTTCAGCTGAGTCGATTTAGCCATGTACGTCTGTCTGTCCGTCCGTCTGTCTGTATATATACGAACTAGTCAATCAGATTTTAAGATATCCTTTTGAAATTTTGCAAACGTCATTTTCTCTTCAAGAAGCTGCTCATTTGTCGGAACGGCCGATATCGGACCACTATAACATTTAGCTGCCATATAAACTGAACGAACGGAATCAAGATCTTATAAGGAAAACTTTCACATTTGACAATATATCTTCACCAAATTTAGTATAGATTATTTTCAAGGGCAAAAATGTAATCTCCGAGAAAATTGTTCAGATCGGTTAACTATAGCATATAGCTACCATACAAACTGAGCGATCGGAATCAAGATCTTATATGGCAAACTTTCACAATTGACAATGTATCTTCACCAAATTTGGTACAAATTATTTTCTAGGGCAAAAATGTAATCTCCGAGAAAATTGTTCAGATCGGTTAACTATAGCATATAGCTACCATACAAACTAAGCGATCGGAGTCAAGGGCTTGTATGGACAATTTTCACATTTGACAAGATATATTCACGAAATTAGGTATAGATTATTTTTTAAGGCAGCAATGTAATCTCCGAGAAAATTGTTCAGATCGGTTAACTATAGCATATAGCTACCATACAAACTAAGCGATCGGAATCAACTTCTGGTATGGACAACTTTCACATTTGACAAGATATATTCACGAAATTTGGTATAGATTATTTTCTACGGCAAAAATGTAATCTCCGAGAAAATTGTTCAGATCGGTTAACTATAGCATATAGCTACCATACAAACTGAACGATCGGAATCAAGTTCTTAAATGGACAACTTTCACATTTGGCAAGATATATTCATGAAATTTGGTATAGATTATTTTTTAAGGCAACAATATAATCTCCGAAGAAATTGTTCAGATTGGTGAACTATAGCATATAGCTCCCATAAAAACTGGACACATAGTTACTAACAGAAATGCACCTGTGAAGGGTATGTAGCTTCAGTGCAACCGAAGTTAACGTTTATTCTTGTTTTTACTTAATAAAATATTTTTCAATTTAATGCTATATTTTTCAGCTTTTGAGCAAAAACTACTGTTTTATTGTGTGTATTGTATAAAAAATAAAAAAAAAACCGATATTTTAAAAAATAAAAATTTATTTTATTAATTCATAATTTTATGGATATTTTTTAAGCTTTTCAACAAAAATTATGATTGTATATATATTGTGATTGATGATGATTTAAAAATCGTGTTGACTTTAATTTAACGAATAAAAAAATTGAATTATTTCATTATTTTTTTTTTTTTTAATTGACAGATTTTTATTAAGGCTTTAATTTTTTTTTTGCTCAAAAATGCATATAATAAGTTAAGCAATTCATTTTTAATGACAAATTATAGCTTTTTATTAAAATTTGTTTTGCATTTTCTGTGATCGTATAAATTTTTTAATTTTTTCAACGTTATATAAATATTATGAAATTTTCTATAATCATGCTATTATATTTCTGCTTGTGTTCTAATCTTTGTATATATATTTTTTGGAATTTTTTATTTTTCGAGGGTTTTTTTGCCATTTCTATAGTAATTTAATTAATTTAAATCTTATTTTCATGCAAATAGCCTTTTTATGGTTTTATGTTTCTAGCTTACTATTTTCATTTCTTTTCGACTGACATTAATTATGTGTTTTTCCTTTTTTGACAGCTGATATATTTCATACATTTTAATAGAATATTATTTCATAATATAATATATTCAAAGATAGACATTTTCTCTGCATCAAATATCATTAAAAACTATGACGTCTGCATAGATATGTAGAAATTTGTATACAAATAATAAAAAATATCTCTTTAACACACAAATGCCTGTAAATGTTAGCTGAAACAGTGCACACGGCGTATACGTAACCTCAGCATATTCATACTAAACATCACACATTTGCGGGCCGTCCCTTATCACGTGTGAATATTAGCGGAAAATATTGTGTAAGCATGCAAACAAATAATACTCCGCGTAGACAAATCACAAACACATTTATCTTTGTTATATTTATAAGCACACACGCACATCTGTAGATACATACATACATATATACGATATATGCTTTCCCACAAACCTATTACGCCAGTAGCGCTTTGTTTATTTGTATTAACGAATATGTATGTGCGTACGCTTGTCTTTGTGAGCCATAAATTTTTGCTGCTAAATTTAATTTGACATTAGCATCCGTTAACTGTAATAATAGCTGACACTTTGGCGTAAAAATACATAAACATTTTCACATGCGCGCAAGTGTGGTCGCTGTATGTATCATATATGTATGTGGGACTCAGTATGTTTATATATAGAAATAATCACATACGCTTTGTTTATAATTAAATGCGTAAACAAAGGCAGTTAATAAAGCCAGATAAACAGTTATGGTGTGCATGTATGTGTATATGTATAAAGAGCAAAACTTTACCACAATTTTGTGGCATGCTTCTAGGCGTTCTAGCTGAAACATATTTAGCTGTGTGTGTGCCAAGGCTATCATTTACCGCTGAGTGATGGCGTCTGGTCCAGTTGACCTTACAAGTAATATATTTCAGTATATATTTCAATATATGTATGTATGTGCGTGTGTTTGTATTTCTGTTATCTTTTTCTAGGCGTAGGCGCACATGCTATATATTTGGCAGTCAATTGACATTAATGTTATCCATTAAATAACGTTTAGCATGAATTGACATATTTAATACCACTGTCAAGTATTTCCAGGAGACTGGGGTATTTGTAACGGGCTTTATAGAGTAAATACATATATACAAAGAAATATATGTGAACTTCATTATAAGCATTTCCATGTATTAAACGATTCAGTACACTAAATCGGTATCATGTCTATGGGAGAGTATATTAGTTATTTCAGTTATATTACTTGAGTAATAAAGTACTGAGAAAAAAATATTTTTAGTGAAGAATTTTTTTTCAAAGAATTTATTCAAAACGGATTCAAAGCCTCAATGAAATTTAATTTTTCAAATTTGTAACTCTCACTCGTTGCTATGAAATAATAACTTTATTTTATAAAAAAAAGTTCAAATAAAATTTATTAAACAAAAAAAATATTTTTTTAATTTCTCAAGTCAGGTGGCAACAACATAAATTGTTTAGCTTGAAAAAGCACCAAATTCAGAACCATAATTAAAAAAAGCACAACTTTTAGTATAAAAAATATTTTAGTTTCAAAAAGGTGGCAACATTATTTTAATATAATTGCATAACAATAATTTCTAAAATAAAAAATCAATCAAATTTATTTATTCAAACTCTTACTCATGAATGTGAAGTCAACAACTTTATTTTATTAAATATTTTCAAACAATATATTTTGTTATTTATCAAACCAAGTGGCAACGACATACATTTCTTAGCTTGATATGGCAATAAATTCAAAACCATAATTACAAAATTATTTTTTCTTTTACTCAAAAATTATTTTAATTTTAAAAAGGTGGCAACATCTTTTTAATATAGCTGCTTAACAATGATTTCGAAAAAAATTCTATGAAGTTTGATTATTCAAATTTTTAACTCTTAATCATGATTATGTATCACCAACTGTGATTTATTAAAAATTATCAAGTACTATATTTTTTAATTTCGCAACTCAGGTGGCAACAACATACATTTTCTAATCTGAAATAGCACTAAGTTCTTAACCATAATTATAAAAAACATAAATTTTATTATTTTTTTTAGAAATATTTCAATTTTAAAAATGTGGCAACATCATTTATATATACATAGCTACTTAGCAATAGCTTTGACAAAAAATTAATTAAAATTATTATTAAAATGTCAAACTATCAGTCATGAATATTAAATCAATAAATTTTATTTCATTAAAATTTCTAAATATTGAATTTTTTTATTTCTCAAATCAGGTGGCAACACATACTTTTTTTTTTAATTTGAAGTAGCACTAAATTTTTAACTGTAAGCTTAAACAGCTTAGTTTATATGAAATATTAAAAAATATATAAAATTTAAAAAGGTGGCAACATCAATTTAATATACATATACGCATAATAATAATTTTTAACTTTGATGTTGACTCTTCCTAAGAATTGTATCTTCTATTTTTTTCATAAACGTATTAATTTATACATATTTATAATAAGGAAACAGGTGGCAACTCAAAAAATAGCAGCACGGTGTTAAATCCACCAAATAACTTCATGTTTTCATAATAACTTTAGATTTGAAACTTTTAAGCAACCTCTCATTTGTACATACATATGTACATATGTCAAATTGCACCTAAATATTTAAATTTTAAAAAATTTGGCAACACCCTTCAAGTATATCAACACACATACATATGTTAATATTAGAATCATTGTAAATGTTTAGCTCTTGTAAAAAGGCTTTATTGCATTGGCTCATTTTAATTTATATATATTTTGAACTGAATCAGGTGGCAACTCTAAAAAACAACTATGTGTTTCATTATAGTTTTAATTAGCGCTAAGAGTTTTTTTTAAATGAAATTGAATTTATTGCAAAAATCTTTTAACTATTAATACACAAGGTACACTTTTTCAAAGTGTGGCAGCACCAAATAAATGTAAATATGTACAAAAATAATAATATTAATTTTAAGAACCTTTTACAATTGTTTTTTTTTCATGTTTTATAGGAAATTATCAAAATGTAGCACATTTATTTTATTAAAAGCCATATGGCAACTCTCAAAATAACTTTCTTTGGTAAAGCAACAAAAACGACCTTTTTTTGTAAAACCAAATTAAAAAAAAAAATTATAATAATATCCATAACCAAATAAGTCGTTGTTCTTCTCATGAAATCTTAATCAGGTGGCAACGCTCTTTAATTAGTTAAGCTTAATATCTAACTATTGCTTGTGCAAAGAAGGTTTATAATCAACATACATACATCATACATCTTCATACATAACTAAATGAGGCGATGTTCTTCTCATGAAAGACTTATTCTAACGGTAAATTAATTTCTCTTCAAAGCTTCAGTGAATGAATCTTTGTATTGCAAAATTCGTAAAAAAATTTCTTCATTCATCCTTTAAAGCTTTAAAACTCCACTACATTGAACATATTTAACTGAACCTTCATTTTGTCTATTCAGCAGTGCGAAAATGTGGCAACCTCATAAATATGAAATAAAGTCGAAACAAATATTACACTTAAGAGTCCACAATGTGATCCCGAATGACACATTAAATTCGCTGACAGACAGCAAACGGCAGATGCCAGCACTGCTCAGCTGCCATTCGCGCTTTTAGCTAAGTAAGTGCCAACTGAGTGTGTTTGTTGCATGTTTTATTTATTTTCTGCTTAGCGAAAAACTTAGTAAATAATTTATGTTATTATTTTAAAGTAATTTATAGCACTTTGGCCATAAAACTCATGGTTTATGAATTTTTTTTGAAATTTTTTTACTCAGAAAACAAGCTTTCTCTTTAGCATCAGGAACTCTATAAATAGAAATAAGTAAAAAACAATAACAAAATTATTTATATGCGTTTTATCTCATCTCATAATAATTCATATTAATTAGCGCTCAAAAAACAATTAATTTTTTTTTTTTGTTTTGCTCTTTATGTTTGAACATAAAATTCAAAATAATTCATTTTTAATTTTCTCAACCATTTGCCTCTCCCCACTCGTTTCTCTCATTTTCGTACTTTTCTGCATTTAATTTTTTCCACCCGCATTCACACAAAAAATACGCCACTTACTTTTATTAGTTCTCAACAATTTTCATGCGCGGCAATTAAAATAAATTTAGATATAATTTACTGCTCTCACGCTCTTTTACCCTGTTATTTCATATGCTTAATTACTCGTAGCAAAAACAATGTTGTAATATAATGAAAGCAACACAGCAATTACACAACAAGCTAATTACTATTACAATGCTTCTCATTTCTTTTTTTTTTTTTTTTTTTTTTTGATTAATAAAGTATTTTTGTTCAAGATTTTTGTTGAGAGGAAAGAAGCCCGGCTAGTATGAATGTGCCTTGTCTTGCTCACAACTAATTTAATCTTTGTTCTCCATACGGATTAACTATTTGATCTCGAAACAACTGGTCGACGTTGTCTGAAAAGTCAAGGTATATCTTTTTACCATCACTCTGCAATCTGACAGTTTTCGCTACACCAAGAATGAACCAAGAAGTTTTGTTTTGGATATCATACCTTTACTCATCTGAGAGAACCGACTGGTATAAATATTAGTTGTGTCAACAGTTTTGTGTTTGGCTTGAAACTTGTTGTCGGTACATAGTTCTGAGTTTTTTTATCCAAAATATAAGGAACAGCCTCGAAGCCTAAACTAACCAAAAATACCAATTTGGTTTCAAAATTATTTCCTACGATGTTAATAAAAGTACATATATTTTTACTTTTCAAAGAAAACTTATGTCAATCAAAATTTTTAATTGAATAATTGTATAATAAAGCATTCAATATTGACAGGGATTCAACTGCTATGAGCTGCTCCTTTATGCTCTTGACAATTGGATCGTCTGAAGGAAGCAATCACCCAGAAGCGCCCAGCTTTGCAATATAAAAGCGGAATTGTGCTCCAACAGGACAATGGCACACCAAACACAGCGATACTAGCACAGCAGAAGCTCTGAAAGGTTTATTTTTAAAATTCCTGTCATAGTTCGGACCTGGCACCAAGTGACTATCTGCTCCAGATTTTGCCAAATGGTTTTACTGGAAAAGAATTCACCTTTAAAGAATTTTGGGACTGTTCCAGAGTTTTAACCTTTAGAAGGAAGGGTTTACGTTGCGACAAAAAAGCACTTGTAATTAAATTCCATGGATATGGACTGTCCTTAATTACTGCACCACAGTAGTGTGTCTCAATTTTTACAGAGGATAAAAATATCGAACAAAGAATTTGTCTTAAATTTTGTATTTCTAACCGAATTTCGTGTGCGGAATCATGGCGAATATTGGAAAAAGGTGATTGAGTTTTTTCAAAAAACAGAAACCTACGAGTGGTACAAAGCCTTCTAAGACGGTTAAGAGATCGTAGAAGACATTCCACGTTCTGGACTACCTTTGATCTATACAACTGAGGAAAATATTAAAATGTGAAAGATATGTTGCTCAAAAATCGTCATGCAACGATTAAAGAGATTGCAAAACAGCTCGGAGTCTCTCGCGAGTCCATTCGAATGATTTTAGTGGATATTTTGGGTATAAAAAAAGGCTCTCGCTCGACTCGTTCCCATAAAGCTGAATTTTTGTCAAAAAGAGTACTGTAAACAGCACCCTTTAGACACGCTTAGTCGTGCGAATTCCGATTCCATATTCATGGAGTGCATTATAACTGCCGATGAAACATGAATTTATCAGTTTGTCATACAAAAAAGTCAACCCTTATAGGAATGGTGAAAAAACAACGGGAAACCAAACCAAAACCACAAAAACTATGCCAAAGTCATTTAAAAATCCAGACGATGCTCATTGCAGCATGAATTTCCTCTGGAGTAACAGACAGTCAATAAGGAGTTCTATTTGGCCGTATTGAGGCATTTGCGTGAGAACATTTGTCAAAAACGGCTGAAATTGTGGAAGAATAATTCATGGATTTTACACGGTAATAAAACCGAACCACAAATGTGAACGAATTTAAAGTCAAACGAAAATTGAGTCCCCTCGATCAACCACCGTATTCTCCAGATTTTACTTGTGTAACTGAAATTGTCGCTCCGTGGCAACCATTTTCAGTTGATCGAAGAGATAAAACCAAATTGGCTGAAGGAGCTGAAGGCCATACCAAAAAAAAAACTTATGAAAAGTGTTTTGAAGACTGGAAAAATCGTTGGCATAAGTGAATTACATCTGGTGGGGATTACTCTCTAAAATAACTTGACTGGCTTGCAGAGAGGAAAATAATAGTTTCAAAGATCACATCGCACATGCAGATAATTTCTTTGATCTCTCATTTTTAACGCTCTTTTAAGAAAATGTATTTGTGTCGAAAGAAAATCAACTGAAACACAAGTTTCATTGCCGCTTATATTAAAAAAAAAACTCTAACGACATTTCGCCAATAATTTACTTGGGCGACACAATTGAAAAGTGTCTCGAATATCACAAAAAAATATTGAATAAGTATGTAACTGACAACAACCACCTACTTTTAAATCATTTTAATTACATGAGCAAACATAAATGTGTGAAAGCTAAAGCAGCTTTACACTAAAGGAACATTAAGCGAATGATTGATGTTTAATATTCCAAATGAACAAATTCATACAAACGAGCTTTGCCCACTGTTAAATGCACTTAAGCGAGCATAAGGAAATAAAAAATAATGATTTCATTTTAGTATTTCATAATAGCCTTAACATGCATGTAGAGGAATTTTGCCACAAAGTTTTTAACTCAAAGGAAAAAGAAAAGGAAATGCCAGAGACTTCATAAGCAATATATCGTCACCTAAAATGCAAAATAGCATATCACCAAAAAAATCGAAAATTGCTGTCAATACAATATATAACAATTTTATAATCAAAACTCAAAATGTTTTAATATTAGGGTATGAAAACCAATATATAGCCATTTTATAACCAAAACTCAAGTTTTGTTTCAATTTGATTGCTTTCTATTATACCGTTTTTTCTTCACCTGTAAAATTGTGGTGTTTACTGATTTTGCATTTTAGGTGATGGTATACAAGGTCTGTCGCAAAAGAAACAAGACTGTTAAAAAAAACAACAAAAAATTAATATTTTTCAAAAGTTATATATTTTTATTCAAAGTAGTTTCCTTGTGCTTCGATACAGCGTTTAGTCCGGTCAATTAGCATTTCAATTGAGTGTTTAAAGTAATTTTTCGGAATGCTCTTGAGAATATCGGTTGTCGACTTTTGACTGAAATGTCCCGAAACCAGTATCCTTTCATGGGCAAATGAAGTTTTCCAAATAGGTTAAAATCCCAGGGTGCCAGATCAGGTGAGTAGGGTGAGTGATTAATGGTTAATATGGAGTTTTTTTGTCAAAAAATCAGTGACAAGCAATAGGCGCCAGGACCCTGCCTCACGGTATTGTGGTCGAGCACGACGAATGCATAACAAAGGACGCTTCATAACACACAGCATTAATCGTTTGGCCAGGTCGGACGAACTCTCGGTGCACAATACCCTCGGAATAGTAAAAACAAATTAGCATTGTCTTTATTTTTGGCTTCTGAAGACGACTTTTTTCGGTGATTTCTGATCTTCACAGAGGTCCTCACGACCTTCTTGGAATCGCTTAAACCACTCATGCACATTACTACGGGATAGGCGCTGATCTCCATTAACCTTTTCATGATTTGAAATGTTTCAGTAAACGTTTTTCCAAATTTAAAACCAAATTTAATATTTGCTTTTTGTTCAAAATGCATTTTACGACCGATGACCAAAAGCTGCTGTCACTTTTTGATCGATAACATCGATTGTAGTTATCGATTTGTCTTAAAATTTTTACGAAATGTCAACAAGAGATTAAACTTTCTATTTTATATACCCACCAATAGGTGGCGCCACCAGAAACAGTTATATTTAAAAAGTTCTGTTTCTTTTGCGACAGACCTTGTACATATAAATGATCAACGTGACGACCTGAGTTGGACCACTTGGGTCTATTTGTCCAACTATATATACACGAACGAGTCACTCAGTTTTCAAGTTATCAATTTGAAATTTTGCACGCAACTTTTGCACCCCAAAAGGTGGCTAATTTGTCGTAAAAAGCGATTCTGGATCACTTTAGCAAATATTTGCTATGTATGAACCACTTTTTCATTTGGCGACATATCTTTACCAAATTTAGCATGGGTTTTAATCTAAGGCAACGATGTAATCTCTGAAAGAATTGTACAAATCGGACTACTATAACATATAGCTGCCATGCAAACTGAGTGATCAAAATCAATTATTTGTATGGGAAACTTTTTTATGTGACGAGATATCCTCACGAAACTTAGCATAGATAATGACCCAAGGCAATGCTATTATATTCTAAGAAACATATTTTGATCGGAGCCCTATAGCATATGGCTGCCATATAAACTGAGCACTTAAATACAAGTATTTCTATGGAAAACTTTCATGTGTGACGAGACATTGTCACGAAATTCCTCATGAAATATGACCCAAGACATCCCTATTATATTCGAAGGAAGTTTCGTGATCGGACCACTATATCAAATAGCTGACATACAAGCTAAACGATCGAAATTTTGTTCTTGTAGGGAAAACTTTTTTATTTTACAACGTATCTTTACGAAATTTGGCTCGAATTATTGCTCAAAACAACACTACTATATTATCAGAAATCTTTTAAAACGGTCCACTATATTATATAGCTGCCATACAAACTGAACGACCGAAATCAAGTACTTGTATGGAAACTTCTTTATTTGTGAAGGTATTAAAGCTACGCTACAACTGAAGTTAACTTTTTTATTGTTTTAATTTTTATTTGGTAGCCGAAAATTTCACAAACATCTATACTTTTGTTTCTCACGCGAGATTCGCTATACAATTTATTATTTTTGTATTTTTTTCATTTTCAGATTTTCCCCACAGTTTGCCAAATATTTTTCAATTAAATGCATTTGCTCAAAGAACAAACAACCAACACCATTTTATTTTTACACCTAAAATTCGAACAAATTTGCGCGCTTATTTTTTAGTTTTCAGTTTAGTAAATTCAAATTCGAAACTTACCTTTGCAGCCAGCGTGCTGGACAGCTAATGCCATGCTCCAGCTGCCAATGAACGTAACTCGAGCGCACGGTGGAAAAAAAATCGCACAACGCACATTTAATTTTAATGCCACAATGTAAATTTCAATTAACTAAATTGCAATCAATTTTTCAGCAGCGCGCCTAAATGTAGGCAATCAATGCAAGCAAGCAAGCACACACACACACTTGCATGTATATTGAAGGTGGATTGTAATGAAATGGGCGGTCGACCGGGCGGTTTGATCGATTGATTGGCGAGTCGGTGAGTTGGCGGTTGCACGGGCGAAAATCGGCGAATTGATTTGAGTAACAGCCAACAACAACAATGCGCATACTAAATGGCTGAGCGCGGTGAAAGGATTGATAGACTGCCAAAAAGTCAAAAAATGAAGCAAACTAAATACACACAGGCACACACACACACAAGCAGCACACACACGGTAGCAGTATTGCCAACCTTTTACCAAAAATAACACTAACAACAACAACGGCGTATCGCTCGCTGCTTGCCCACGCAATTAATCAAGCGGAAATGAACGTGTTTGCTCACGACCGACAATCACATCAGTCGCTTATCTGCTCCACAATGCTGCTGCTGCTGCTGCTGCTGTCTTTTTTCATTTTATTTTGTTTTTTATTTCGCTAGGTTTTTTCGTTTTTGCTCACTCTTTTTATTTTGTTTCAATTTTCACTTTATTTGCCGTGCTTTGCTTTTGTTTTATTTATTGACCGTCTATGCATACATTTATTTCCTTACTTATTTATTTGCTCGGTCGTTCACTGCGTGCGCTCTCATGCCGATAAGTCAATGCGCCTAAAAGTAGACAACACATTTTACATCTAATAAGCAGCGTTTTTTTGCTAACAATAGCGTGCACGTGCTGTTTTGAGTGTAGCCGGCACAGGTGTTGGTGCGCCTAAAAGCAACTAATCAATTGGCTGACTTGGCGAAAATAGAAAATATATTGTACTAGAAGTAAATGAAATTTTCTTATTACATTTGGAGGCAGCAAGCACATAAATACATATATCCAATTATATACATACATATTTTTGTATAATAATTTTCGAGATCGGTATATGTAACAAGTTCGAACTCCCTAAAATTATGCAACAAAATTTAATTAAAATTTTTATTTTTACACTCAAGCCTTTCTTTCCATTTACTTCGAGTGACAAGAGCGCTGGCTTCAGTGTTCACATGGTCCGAAAGTCTTTCCATATGAGCCCATAACGGTCAACATAATCGACCAACTGACCGTACTATTCGCAACACCATCACCTATCTTGAGCCCCAGCATTCTTTGCTGTATAATATTCGAACGAATATAAAATGTCCAGCACGCAGTGAAGAAAACATAGCAGCCGCAACTCACAGTGTACGCAAAGACCGTAGAAAGTCAATAAGGCGCCGACGTATGGACCGACGTATGGAACAACTTGGCACATTTTAAGTCGATATCTTAAATAGAAAGCGTACGAAATGCAGTTTGTGCAAGAACTAAAGACTTTCGGTCTTCCCAAGCAACATCGCTTCTCTCTATAGGCTCTTGAATAATTCCAAGAAGATCCAACGTTTTCAAACCAATTATTTTTTTTAGCGATTAAGGTCATTTCTGGCAAAATGGGTATATAAACTAAAAAAATTAGCGCCTTTGGGAAGGAGAGCGACCTGAAAAGATTCAAGAGCTGCCATTTTATCCAGAAAAAAAAAACATTTTGGTTCGGTTGGTCGGTGGAATCATCGATCCATATTTTGTCAAAAATTATGCCGGTGTGAAAATAACCGTCAATGGCGACCTTTATCGCGCTATAATAACCGACTATTTGATTCCCGAAAATGAAGCTTGTGATCTTGGCAGTATTTGCTTTCAACAACATGGTGCCATTTCACGCATATCGCATCAATCAATGGATTTGTTGAGAGATAACTTTAGTGAGCAGTTAATTTCACGTTTTGGGTCGGTCGATTGGCCACCAACATCGTGTGATATCACACCGTTACACTTTATTTGTGTAGATATGTAAAGTCTTAAGTTTTTGCGGACAATCCCGCTTCGATTAAGGGCTTGAAGGAAAAACATCACACGTGTCATTCGCCAATTACCAGTCGAAATGCTCGAACGTGTCATCGAAAATTGGACTAAAGGGATGAACCATCTGAGACGTAGCTGCGGACAACATTTGAAAGAGATAATCTTCCAAAATTTAATTCCAAAGAATGTTCATTTGAATTATATTAAATATTCCTTATTAAATTTGAGTTTTCTGAGATTTTTCTTTAAAAAAATAGGGATCTTCGAAATGTATCATCTTTTGTAATGAAAACAAAAGTTTAATTTTAATTAAAAATTTAAGTACTTCAAATTTTGGTTTAAAAAAATTTTTAAATATATATATGTATCAGAAAAAAATAAATAAAATTATAAAAATTAAAAAAAAAATATAAAAAAATTATAAAAATTATAAAAATTAAAAAAAAAAAATTAAAAAAATAAGTGAAAATTCATTTTTATTAATAAATATTTTGGCTTTGAAAATTGGAAACATTAAACTTTTTTTCTCAAAAATAAAATATTGTTTTGAATAACTAATTAAAAAAATATATAAATTTAAAAAAACAATTATGAAAGTTAATTTGGATAAAAAAAAAATTAATAAATTTAAAAATAATAAGTTAATGTAATTTTAATAAACTTATAGCTAAGTAGTAATGATAACCTTTACCACCATAATAAGCCCTTTCCATTAAAACAAGTATATCTGCCTTTTAAATCTTAATAGAGATTGACATTGTCAATTACACAAAGACACCGTATTTTTATTGGACATTTATAGAGAGAATTGTTGACAAAAGCTTGACCCACAAACTCTATTAGAGTTCAAACGTTCTATTGAAATTTATTTAGAAAAGTGTTAACGGAGTTATAGCTGCTCAAATTCATAACAAAAACTTTGTCAAAATAATTATCAAAAGATTTGTGGTTTAATGCTTGTGTAGGTTTATCATTTTGTTTTTACTCCTTATTTATATCTATTTTATTGAAAAATAAAATATTATAATAAAAATTAAAAGAAAAAAAATTAAAAAAATAAAAAAAAAAAAATAAAAAATTAAAAATTAAAAAAAAAATAATGTATAAAAAAGATTAAAAAAAAAATAAAAAAAATATTATAAAATCCATCAAAATTCAAATTTTGAATTTCATTTAAAAAAATTTAAAAAAAATAAAAAAATTAAAAAAATATTTTAAAATCCTTCAAAATTCAAATGCGCCAAAAGGTAAGCCACATAGCAACTTCCAAACATTTATTTCAAATAAAGAGAAAGAAAAAGAAAAGTTATTGTATTGATTAATAATTTTATTATTTGTATTAATTTTTTTCAAAACTCCTTCAAAATTCCTATCATTTGAAATGCGCCTAAAGGTATGTGTCATAATAATACATCAACATTATTTCAGAAAAAGAGAAAGATTTAAGTTATTTTATAGGTTAATAATTTTTTTACTGGCGTTTATTTTTAGTAAACTTTTTTAATAAAGCTTTTCTTACTACTTTTTTCTGTAAATCTTCTGTGGTAACTTGTGGTGTTCATAAAGCACCTTATGGCATTTGAGCACCCAAACACATGCAACATTAATCCTGAAGTTGAAATACACTCGTTAAGCTACTTGCCTTACCATAAACTTAATAGGAACAAGTTAAGATCTACAACGCCTAAAGGTATGCTGCAATTTAAACTGTATTCAGCACAGCTCACAGAAGTATGCAAAACTAATTCAGTCAGCAGCAAAGCTGATTGTGTGCTACACACATTGCGGCTCAAAATTTGCAATTATAGGTATTTTTAATAAAATTCCAAAGGTGAATTGAGAACTTAAATATAGTATTGTAACAACATGACCAAATAATCTTTCTTAAAATTATAATTTATATTGAATATGAAATTACTCAGAAACCACTCGAAAGTTGTTTATAGGAATTTATTTCAATGCGCTGTTCATTGCTGTTATTTTTACCACAAATCCCAAAAGTATGCAAAGCAAAGTCAAGTATTGTCCTTTTTTAATTAAAATTTAGTTAAACTGTAGAGAAATCTCTATGATGTGTGAACTTAGCACATAAGACAGTTATTTAGTGGCCACAGGACGTCCTCACCATTCAATGATATCTCAGCATTACTTCAAAACAAATTTTCTTCATATTATTTTTCACTAGCTTAAAAAATTCAGCAAAACTTGATCAAGCACTTCCCCAATGCTTGTCATAATTTAAATTATCAAACTAACTCATTAATTTGTTTCTTCTTTTTCAACAACTTAAAATTTGCGCAAACATCACAGTCGCCCCAATGTATACTTCAATATTTTTACTCACTCTTTTCCTTAACACCTTCGCACAAAAGTGCTTTACAAATATGCACCACTTTCTTCCACAACACTTTCAGGTCAACTATCCCACCTAGCATGCCAAAATGGGTGTAAATTATTTACGTTAAATAAAACAACCTAAAAGTATGCCCCCAATTTGTGGAGTTACTTAACAACAGCTGTCTACTATCTATTAAATGGACCGTAAATAGAGTGTATGAGCGCCGAGCAGCAGCAGCAGCAACAAAATAAGAAGGAGCGTATAATAAAGCAGTACGAGAAATATGAGAAAGTAATCCCTAACTGCTGGCGCCTGATGATATGCAGTCATTAATAAAAATGTTGCATATTTATTGCGGTCACTTGGTAGGTCACGTGCTTTGAATTTTGCTACCAGCCAACGTTGACTATATGCAAATGCGAGCAAACAGCTTCGCTGCTAACAAAATTTTTCTAACGGCGAGTATATACACACACACACATACATACATATGCCTGTGAAATCTTTCTAGAAAATCTGCACTTAATTTTATTGCACATACCGAGAATTGATAAATTGCATGCCAACGACTTGCTGTCTGGGACGCATATTTATGATGTAGTCAAGCAGTATGTACAGTTAGAAATGAACACAAACACACACGCGCAAAATTAAAAGAACCAAAAGACCATTTCATTTTAATAATTCAAAGCATTTCAAATGCTTCGTTGCGTGCATGAGATGAGCGCGCTCAAGGATGCGCTGCATTTCAGTCAACATATGCGAAATGTAGTGTGACGAAGCATACTTTTAGGCGCCTCAACTCGCCAAACATTTTTCAGCACTGCTGTCACTAAGCACAACGTTAACTGCTTTTAAATATTTTTTTAATTTTTTTTTTTTTTTAACCCGAAACTTCCTTCTTGTTTTTAGTAAAAATATTTATTTTTTTATATATATTTTTGTTATTTATTTTTTACCGTAATACTTCACAATATACACACTTCGACGTCAGTATTCGAACTGCTTCAAACACAATTCACTCACTTGAATGACATTATGCACTCAGTTTAATGCTTTATTGTACCGTTAAGCGCTTAATACCGCTGGCAGCGCACCGTTTTTTCACCGTTTCGTGCTGCCACTTGTTCGCTTGCCGTCGTCGTACTGAAGTCGTCGCGTCTAAACACATCGGTTTTGTAACTTTGAAAAGTCCAAAGCAGTCGTTTGCTGTCGTTTCCACAGCTATGTATAAACGAGGAAATCACTAAAGGCACTTCTGTGGAATATATGTTAAGCGGCAATGTTAAAACTTTAATAGCAACAGATGGGTGATATTTTTTTTGAAAATATTTTCTTCAGCATTTTCTTTAGAATTATGCATTTTGGAAGCTTTTGCTATAAAAAAATTATTGAAACTTATAAAAAAATTTTTTACCCTGAAAGATAATTAGATATAAGTTTACCTCGTAGTCAATATTAAGTACAACTCCATCATATAAAATAGCGCAAAATTTATTAAAGAAATATCAATTTTTTTCAATAGCTTTCAAACCAAGTAAAAATATATCACTCCACTGTACTTTTGCTACATAAAATACAACCAAAAAATGTATGAGGTAACCTACCATCGGGTTCCACCTCTTATGATTGTACTATTACCCCTTATATGGTTGTTTTAAGGATTTTTTTGTAGAAATTTATAAAATAAAATTTTTAAAAAAATCTAAAATTTAATTTCAGCCAATTTTTTTCCACCCTACTATCACCACGTAATGGTTAATAACAGTAGCAGAGTTGCAAAAAGAGCATGCCTTATTGCGCATGTACGAAATTGTGGATTTTATGTGGAACGTGTGCCTTCAAGACATTCGAAATTTCAAAAATAACGGGAACGAGTGATTGGTAGCGTAGCCGCTGTCTCTTAATTCGCTGAACCATGTCAATGTCGATATACATCTCGTACAGTTCATCGTTTTATCGACTGCGGTACTCGCTTATGCCAATGCGTAAAGGACCACAAATCTTCCGCAAAACTTTTCTGGAATGCTCCTAAAGACATGTCATTGTCCTTGCCTCCGCACCATATAGCACAAGGGGAATGATGAGGAAGTTATAGAGTTTGGTCTTTCTTCGACCGGAGTCTTAATTCTGGTACCACGGGGAGCAGTAGCCCTTGGAGGTAACTCCAACCTGCTCATGCGAACCCTCGGGGAGTATCGTGGTAGTTGTCGTTAAAACCCAGATGCGGGAAGAACTGACTTTGTCAGTTGAATGTGGAGTTGCATTGCACCCGGGTGCCGGATCCAAATAACGGCAGGGGTTTTAGATGGGCCTCGAACCCGACCAAGGTAGTTAGTGTGTCCATTCTATACTGCCAATTGGTGTTGAAAATGCTTTTATTCTCAAGACGCTGATCAACGCATTGATTTGATCCGCTGTGCTTTTGGGCGCCGTGGAGTAAAGCTGTCGTCAGCAGGTACCCACGTTAAACCCACCAGACGTTGTCAGCAGTGACGTGAGAGCCAAGTCGCGAGTGTGATGACTGTTTGTTTCATGACAAGAGAGTTTAGTCTTGTCCTCGTTCCCAACCAGAACCTTACGCTTTGCTCTCTTATCCATTCTGTAGAAAGCCGAACTAACGGCGGTGGTCGTACGCCAGCAGCTGTACACTCTATACACTATGAAAATTTACGTCTCAGAGAATACGCACTGACATTTGCTGCAGATGTCAACCGTCGAAATACGGATTAAAGAGCTTCAACTTAGGGATCGCGAAAATAGCTGCCATGAAAAACAATGTGTGCTGCCAATTGAGGGTACGCAAGGTGGCGGCGAGACTGGGTATTCACTTTCCTGCATTAAATAATTTTTTTTAAACGCAATCCGAAGCTATAGATCTCAGATATACCTATATTTTATCTTGATTGTCGACGAATTGTTCGATCGTTCTAAAAGATGAGATGATATAGAAAGTTTGATATACATCGGTTAACTGAAGAAAGACAAAATGCGTTTTGGAAACCAATTTTAATAAATTTATAAAAAACATAAAACGTATTCTTCGAACATGACAACGTCAGTAATCTGTAAGGAATTTTGTAAATGTATCAATTTTTGGTATTAGCGCTATTCTCAACAGCAAAGCTTTATAATTCTTTTCAGTAAAACACTTTAGATATTAACCGATATAAAATCACCCAAAACATATTTTCCCGGGAACATCTGGGGACTTACAACTACTTGTAGATAATAATATTGGCAGCAAGATATCCTCACTTAATGCTAGAAAGGTTTGTATAAAACGTATCGATATATTTGGTTTAAAGTCAGCCAGCATTCCCATATATCTGTGCTCAAAAAGTAAGGTGACATTGCATTTATTTTGAAAATTCTTTATTTATTCTTCCAAATCAATTTCATCCCCTTCAAAGTAATCCCCTCCCGATGCAAGGCACTTATGCCAACGAATTTTCCAATCTTCGAAACACTGGCTGTAGTTACTTTCTGAGATGGCCTTCAGTTCCGTCTTCCCTGCGGCTCGAATCTCCTCTATCGTATAAAAACGGTGTCTCCGGAGCGGTCTTTTGAGCTTGGTGAACAGCGAGAAGTCGCACGGCGCCAGATCAGGTGAAAACGGTGGTTGCGGAACGATATGGGTTGTGTTTTTGGGGAAATGAACACGAATTACGAGGGCAGTGTGAGATGGTGCATTATCGTGGTGTAAAAACCAAGAATTGTCTTTCTACAATTCCGGCCTTTTTAAGCAGATAGCGTCACGCAAACGACGCATAACGTTCAAATAATATTCCCTGCTGACTGTTTGACCGGTTGGAAGGAATTCATAAGGCACAACACCACGATAATCGTAGAAAACAGTCAACATGAACTTGATTTTTGAGCGACTTTGGTGAGATTTTTTTGGTCTCGGCTCTCTTTTGGCACGATATTCGCTCGACTGATCGGTTGTTTCGGGGTCGTAAGCATAGATCCAAGTCTCATTGCCATTTATAAGACATGGCACTCTGGTAGTCGTAAAGCATCGTTTCACACACTTCAACGCGACACCTTTTTTCCAAAAAATTTAATGTTTTCGGTACGAGTCGAGATTTGACGCGCTTGAGGCCCAAAACATCCTTCAAAATGGTATTGGCTGAGCCTTTCGATATGCCAACTTCACCAGCAAGGTCTCTAATTGTTAATCGACG
This sequence comes from Bactrocera correcta, assembly GCA_027475135.1. Taxonomy (NCBI): domain Eukaryota; kingdom Metazoa; phylum Arthropoda; class Insecta; order Diptera; family Tephritidae; genus Bactrocera; species Bactrocera correcta. The sequence continues at coordinate 37,630,748 of CM050327.1, forward strand.
GCTTTCAACACCAAATCTTTGATTTGTTGAACGTGAGCTTCGTCGGTTGAGGTTGATGGTCGCCATGGACGCTCTTCGTCTTCGACCCTTCACGGCCGGCTTGGGACTCACTATACTACTTGTAAACATTTTTTTTAGACATAGCTTCATCACTAAAGGTTTTCTGATTCCGTAAGCAAAATTTAATACAAATTCTTTGCTCAACAAATTTCGACATCGCAAAAAACGAAAAACTCACTTTTAGCAGCTCACAAAACGACACGTATCTCAAACATTAATGTATATTTTGTATAGTACTACCGATTAAAAAAAAATTCTCCAAATCCTGCGACGCGCGCAGTTTAAATTCAAATGTCACAGGTACACAGTCGTGGTAGTAATTTCTTTCAGACATCGTTTGAGTTGAATATTTCATGTGTAAAATCATTCGTCATAAGCAAACAGAGCTTGTCGTAACTTGGTGATAGGTCTAGACTGTAAGGTGGATGAATAAGGACCTCTGAACTTAACTCGAGAAACTTCTGGCGCGATACTATCGATGCATGTGACCTGGCATTGTACTGATGAAACACAAGTTCTCTTCTAATCACTAAAACAGGCCGCTTTTGGACGATCGCTATCTTTAGACAGCCCAATTGTTAACAGTAAGGTTCAAAATTAAGATTTTTGCGATATGAAAGCAATGGAATATTCCCTGCCAATCGCACCAAACACATAGCAAAAGCAGTCAATCCTGTCTAGACCACTGTTTACGCCGGTTCACCTTTTCGATTTCCAATATTTAACTATTCGGCAATAGAAAGAGTGCTTACACACACAAGACAGTCGGAATCTATGAATTCCATTATTCTGTTCATATTTTCGATAACTGACCGTTCATAACGTTCATTAAAATTACTTGAACGGAACCAACAAAATCAAAAATATGCATAATAGACTGTTATCAGGGCACTGCCGCCATTTACAGCCGCCTGTCCTACGTTTTCAGCTTTTACTAACTGCCATTAAAATTTCTTAATGGTAGGTAAAGGAAACTAGCTATTTCGAAAGGTACCGCTCATATGGAAAGGGATTAAGTGAGTTAATTAAGTGAGTTAATTACATACAAAAAGAAGACTCGAGCTCATGCTACGAAATTTTGGACTCCAAATGCGCAATTCTCTGGGAGAAAGTCAACGAAAGTGTTAATAGCCTTGCTGCGAGCGGTCTGAACTCGTCAGAAGTTGATCGCGTCCGTTATTTCGCCGGTGTATTGTTTCCGTTTCTCATAATGTGCGAACCTCGTTATGTAGCTGTTCGATAGGATCGATCATGAGACATGCTCTTATAATTTGGAGTGCGGTGTTCTGAAAGTTCTGTATCTACTCCACCTACATATGTCCTACTACAACCAGGTGACCATATTGGCACTGCTTAGTATGTAACCGATGGCAATATTGAGTTCTAGTCTGTAGTCCTTCATCTAATGTGCGAATATGAAACGTATTTTCTCTCTCCTTGTCTTCATCTTTGATATCTGTTCAGACAAAGCTAATAGGGGGTTGGCTATTTAACCGAATTGTTTTTACATAAAAGGTGATACACTTCACGGGTTTCTACTTTTTAAGGGGGTATTCTACTCTAGAAATCAAATTTTGGGCAGTTTTTTGAATTTTATTTAAAAAAAACTGAACATATTTTTACTATACATTTTTTATGGTGTTTTTATTGATATCTTAAGAATACAGAAAAACAAATTTACAAAAAAATATTAAAAATTGAAATAATTAGAGGGGGAGAAGGACAGGTGTAAAAAAATGTCGCATCCTGGTGACATCAATCCTGACTCTCCTGGTGGTCTGAAAAAAAAAACTCAAAAGAAATTCTTAATCAGTAAGGATGCTAATATAGTCCCTAAATGAGGGAATACGAAAATTTTTTTTTTTAGAAAAATGGCGACTGCCTGAAAATAAAAATCAAATTTTTCGGTTTTTTGTGTTTTAAAATTCCTAAATTTTTTAAAAATATTAAAAACTAAAATTTTAACACAATGCTGGTAGGAACGATAAAGGATTACATAAAGAAGGTTCACACATACTTTCAAGTAAATCGGTTGTATAGGACTTGAGATAATGCGTTTAAAAAAGTGAGTCTACCTACCTACCGGGCTAGGTACTGAGTCACTAAAGTAACTGCAGCTCTTGAAATAATTTTAATTTTTAAAAATTTTTTGGAGGATATGTTCTTAAGGGTCTAAACTTTAAAAATATGAAAAAAATCGAATTTTTCAAAATTCTAGAGTAGAATACCCCCTTAAAGAAAAACTACAGAAACTTCAAAATTATTGGAGACTGTTTATTATTATTCTTGGGCATTTATTTTTTGCAGATCATCTCTTACAAATGTTGGCCGCGGCTAAGTCTCAAATGGTCCCTCCGTTGAGTCAAAATTTCGATGACTAGTTCGAGCATTTCGAATGGCGAATGACACGCGAGTTGTTTTGCTCCCAGGCCTGAATCGAAATGGGATTGTCCGAATAAACTTTAGATTTTACATATCTCCACAGGAAAAAGTTTAACGGTGACCAATCAACAGATCTTAGTGGCCAATAGACCGGACCAAAACGTAAAATTATCTGCTCTCTCAATAAATCCATTGATTTCTGCGATGTGTGAGAAAAGGGCACCATCTTGTTGAAATCAGATCCCGCCTAGTCCCAAATGCGACAATTTTGCTTTTTACATAAACTTTGAGCAAGAAATAGGTATCATTATATTATACGAGGCTTGACAATTAAGTAATGAGACTGATTTTATTGCCGCGCTTGTGGTAAACCTGTGTGCTAATTTTGTAAGAGTTTATGGTGATAGTGCTCTTAGTCGTACCAAAGCTCACAATAGTTGACTGCGCGCATACCCCCCGCCGCCCCAGGAAAAAAATCGCATGAGCAAGTCGAAGGCGAAAACGATGATTATTGCCTTTTTTGATAGCCGTGGAATAGTCCACAAAGAATTCGTTCCACCGGGGAAAACTGTGAATCAAGTCTACTATTGGCAAGTACTCGAAAGATTGCGAAAACATGTCAACAGGGTGCGCCCAGACATCGCTGGTAACTGTATCCTTCATCATCCGACAACGCGCCGTGCCACACCGCCCTCAGCGTGTCCCAGTATTTGGCATTTAAAGGGATCGCCGTATTGCAACAGCCGCCTTATTCGCCCGACATGTTACCCTGTGAGTGTTTTTGGTTTTCTAAAACAAAATCGGTGGTCAAAGGAACCCATTTTGAGTCGATTACGGACATCCAGGCGGCCGTGACGAGGGTACTCGCGGACATCCCAGTCGAAGCGTTCCAGAAATGTTAAGAAGCATGAAAAACGCGCTGGAATCACTGTATAGCTGCCCAAGGGGACTAGTTTGAAGGGGATGGCAAAGTTGTAGAATAATTTTCGAATATACGGTTTTTATGGAATCAGTCTCATTACTCAATTGTCATACCTCGTATATTATCATTAAATATATAATTTATATTATATTCAGTAGGTCTTGAATTATATTTTTTAACGCACGCCTCATTGCTTCGGGTTAATTATCTCCAGGCGCAAGTAAAGCAAGTTAAAAAGCTCATTAGCGGAACTACTAAATTAACAAAGTTCATGCTCTGCACCAAGCCAACGAAATTATTTTAAACTATCTCAAACGAACTTCTTACTAACCGCAGTTGCTACCATTTTGCCGAAACAAAAACTTTCCATTTCTTATACAAAATTGCAACCGATCTACAACAACTCAACCATACAAACAAAAACAACAATACAAGCGTGTAAAGTCAAGTAGCTTCAACAAAAATCACAACAAACAAAGATTGCAAGCATAAATCAGGACTCAGAGCGCATTGAAGCAGCAAGCTCCAACAACAAAGGCTACACGCACAAATACAACCCTGGGCGCGGCACACATAATGAGCCAAGTTGCATACTTTGTGGCGCGCTGCATTGAACAGCAATTGCCATAAAGCACTCTAACGCTATGCTCAACGCGAAGCCGATTCCATGAAAGCAGCGAATGATTTGAGCCCTCACTGGTACAAAGTGGGCGTGTCCAAGTGGCTGGAGTATGCTGGCATTTGCAAAATAATCGAATTCTATAAAAGTATTCAACGCGGCAGGTGGGCGATAGAGACGCACAAGGCTGGCTTAACAAGTAGCGCTTGCAGCTTTGTTACGATTAACCGTTATACATGCAACACACTACAATTTTTTTTCGTGCTACTACACTGCCTTCGACGCTATTACGGTATTTCGCAACAATTCTTCGATTTTTCAAACACTATAGATTTTTCAATTACGCTTCAGCACCTGTTGGCCAAGGCTAACAAGCAACAACTTACACGCAAGCAACAAAAATAACAACAAAAATAACAAAAATAGCACACACTTGCAATAACGAGGCAATCTATGAACTTACACTTGAGCTTTCAACAAAATGCTCGCCAGCTTCGGCCAAAGCTATAACGCTTTGAAATGAATTTAGAAAAATCCACACAAAATACCGTTACGCATACAAAAGTCGTTGCTATTAGCCACCTACATACATACATATATGTGCACATGTGTGTACATATTTGCAACACTGCATGTTGCCACATAAGTTGACTTCAAGTGTTGGCAAATGAAATCACTTCCATTTCCACTTAAAATCAATTGCAAGAAAAGTGCACGGATTCTGAAAAAGAAATGCACCGAGCGAAGAATAGGTTTGCTTTTTGTAGAAAAACTGACTTACATTGCGTGCAACAAGCTAGCAAACAATCTCCTGCCCCCTGCTACCACAACAAGCTCACATACGAGTACACAGAGCCACTAATAAATCCAAGCCAAAAAAAAAAAATCCAAGCTTCAGTCCAGTAGTAGGTCCAGATTGACTGGCAACAAGTGCTGAGATCCGCAGTAAATACATACATACATTTGGCCAGCATCTCACATCAAATTGGGTTAGTAAGTAAGTGGTAGGGTTAGTGTGGGTAATTGGTTGAGGTGTGGCAGAGAGGCGACTATTTTTGAAAGAATGCCGCTTCTAAGGCAGTTGTTATTAAGTGGAAAGCAAGCTTGGGTGCAAGCGAGTCGGTTCTTATGCATAGTATGCACTCCACATCCAGCAACCAACTATAGGCTGCTAAGTGAATGAAAGTATTTGGTACTTGTAGGTCAGTTGGTAGGCAGAAATTGGTCAACTTAGACAGCACTTCGTTTACAAAATTCTTTTCTGGCATTACAGAAGACTGAAGGCACCTAAGGGCAAATATTCTGAAATAAAAGCATAAAAGAGAAGAGAAAGTGCAGTGTTGCAACAAAAACGAATGCTTTTATAGCAGGAACAAGTCACGCGGCCTTTCAGACATGCAGAGGAGGTGTGGGTCGCTGGAGCACGATTACAGCTTTCTCAAGTCAAAGTTGCTGCTGATCTACTGCTTCGAAGCACGGCCGCCTTTAGGGAAGTGAGTCGGAGTGATCCACTCCGATATCAGAGCGATAAGCTAGAATTGAATTCTATAGAATGAGATAGTTTGGGTACCAGGCCATAGGGGGATAGGCGAGGCAACTGTAAAGGCAATGAGATTGCAAGTAAGAAGCGTACTTCAGGCTCGCTGTCGTTGAAGACTGAAATAGCTTGGAGCTCCACTGTCCTTTTGCCCATTACTATTAGATCGCTGAGCTTGGCGAGAACTTGGAGTACGAGTTGGGTAACTATCGATACCTGTGAAGTCGCAAGATCCTTCTGGACCAATGTAAATTGCAGAAAACCAGTGAGCTTTCGAATTGTAAGGAATATATTATGGCTAAAAATGGTATCGAATGCCAGTTGTAGAAGAAGCTTGGGATAGGATCAGTTTGTGCGGTGGATCCTAACAGTAGTTACACTTGAGCAGCTTAAAACGTCAGTCCATTTTGATAAATAAAACTCTAATAAAATAGATCATAAGACCCTTGCAAATCGAGAAAGCGCTTTGAGCCCATCACAAATTTATTGAAACGGTCGCCTGGTTCGCCGAAGTTTGGAATATTCCAGACCCATTTTTTGCAAAGACTGGGCAATGGAGAAGAAAGCACCTGGATGTAACCATCTCACCTTCCTCCATACAATGTTGACAAGTTCAGGAATGTTTATTAGACAATGTCCTGTAAGAATCCATACTTGCGGTAAGATAAACCTTGTTAAGAGTAAACAGTTCAGAAGATCTCTGTGCTCAATCCTAGGCCAAAAGGTTCTTGTAGTCGCATGAGCGGGTCGTCGATAAGCACCTGCTAAACGCGCGCGAGTTCTATTGGTCCAGCGCTAGAATGCAAGATGCCAATGGAGATCTAACTAGGTCTAATTCCGATGTGAACGGGGTTCCTCCACCGGCTAGCCTTTCGACTTTGCAACTGTCAGCGATTCCGCTATGACCAGCGACGCAAACGAGTCTGATAATAAAGTGGCTTGGTACCATTTCTAGTGGGGACTCGACGTGGAACTCTGGTGTAGATATTTATGTCAAATCAAAAAGAGTTAAGGAGCATACATCTAGTTGTAATCTTTTCCTTTATTTATAATAAATGTAAAATAATAAGTTCTTTAACTTAAAAAATCCGAATTTTGAAAAAGTAGATCCAATTTGGTATGCTTTTGAGCTTAAACGAAAAGATGGTGAGGGAATCTTTTGTTGTAAACCACACTCTTATTACCGACATTCGAACTGTAGGAGAGTATAGATTCTCTCTGACAATATGCTGAAAAAAGTTAAGTTTTGCTGGATCCTTAGATACCCTTAAGCTATTTCCTGACAAGTATCTCATATATATGGCAGAGTTAATTATATCGGAGTTGTGGGAGAGTGGATGAGCTTGTGAGAAAGAATGCTTCAACGAAAATAAATAAGTATGCAATATCTTTCGCATCCGAAGCAAATCACATAAGGCTTTGTTGTTGTTGTAGTGGTGGGACACATCCCTGAATCCATTTCTATAAATGGTGTCCTTGGCCGAATAAAAATCTATGTTCGTTCCAGTTACTTAGAACCTATGGATCTAATCCTTAATGGGTTTACCGTGGTTATCATCAAAAGGGGTCTCTCGTCCAAGGCGGTTGTTTCCTTTTCATTGAAAGCATATTTTTCGACGCGGGTCCCAACTCAGCGCATCACCTTTTTGAGAGATGATACGCTTTCTCACTTTAGCTCGCCTTCAAACTGATGTTTTTTGGCTACCCAGGGGATACTTGGTCTAAGACCGGAAGCCGTGAGCTCCCATGTGAATGGCGTTCGGAGAACTTTCCTCACTTGCGTGAAATTCTATGCATGACACCCTCCACCTACAGAGTCTTAAATTCTATCTGATTGGATATCCGAAGAGAATTTGGGCTGTTGATCCGTAACAATATTATTAATCGTCTCCAAAGCTTTAAGTACGAACTTTCTGAAAATCGCATCTCTCTAAAAGAGCTCATCACTGCTGATGATAAAAAAATTCGATAAGTTTTATTTATTTCCGTTCCAAGCCTTTTTATTTCAACTCCTTAAGGACATTTTCAGCATTCAATATAATATTCGATTTTCAGATTTCCTACCGGAAATGAACCTCCCAAACATTACGCACACACCTGCACTGTACTTACCGATTAGTGAACGGCATTTTCAACGGCACCGGTAGTGTCACTGCCTAACTGCCAAATAGTAAGATAACTACACCTAAACACACACATGCACATACATACACACTCACATATTTATAGAAACTAACGGCATTGGGGCAGCAACTTGGACACTTCTGCAGCGAGATTGCAATTGTTGACAACACACTGGCACTTGTAGGTACAACAATTTTTAACAGTGAATGTTGTAGTTGTTGTTATTTTAGTTTTGTTTGTTGTAGTTGTTGATTGTAGATTCTAGATAGTGCTTGTTAGCAGCTAGTAGTGGCTAAGCGTCGGAGGTAATGTTGCAGAAAACGGGTATAATTGAACTCAACGATAACGAAATGAGTACTTAAGAGAAGAGGGAGAGCACAGGAGGCAGTGAGCAGCGGTAGGCAGTGAGGCTATAAGCAAGCTGAGGTGTAGTGCACAGCCTTGTAACTACTTTAATTCAAATGGTACTACATAAAAACAACAACAACAACAAAGTATGAAACTGCTACTAAATAACTCTTCAATTCATGAGCCAGTTAGTGCACCTCCCTGGCTGTGTATGGTGTAGCTGTGCCCAGAAATACTATGAAATTGAATTGCATCGTTTCGATTTGCAGTTGACTCACCGCTTGTGCGCCTCTTTCTGCTTGAATGCTTTACATTTTATTTCCGTTTTCAATTTATAGCAACTTAGTGAGCATTACGACAATCGCGATTTGGCGCGCGCTTGCGGGAGCAAGAGTTAAGTGGCGGTGCGGCGCTGAGGCTGTGGGTTGCCATTGTGCACGCTGATGGTCAACATGCGATAAGTGGCTATGCGCGGCGGGGTTTGCCGCACACCAAAGGTAAGTTTTTTGTTGCTGCACTTAGAACTGCCTACCTTTTTGGCTGGCTGTTTGCTCATTTTTTCTTCTACTTTAAGTGCTTAGTGGACATTATCTGCGAAAAACGATCACTATGCGCCAACAACAACCCACCAGCAATTGACAATTGCAATTTTCTAGTTTATTTTACATTTATTTTGTGCAAATGGCTTGTAGAAATGGCAAATACTCACATACACATGTATAATAAAAGAAAATGAAATAAAGTGAAAATTCACTTTTCTCATTTCGCTCGCTATAAGTGCTCTACAAATTTATTAAAATGTTGCTGATTAGTATCAGTAAACTGCAAAATTGTTCGCTGAAAGGGAGAGTAAATAAATTAGTTGTTGTTATTGTATTGGTGACTAACGTGGATTGATTGTTAGCGAAGATTTCGCCGTGGGCAGTTCATACCTTTGTGTGCTGCGTGCGGCCCTATTGTTGAAGCCGGCCTTTGCAATGACCTGTGAGGATGAGAAAATAAAACAGAATAGAGTACGAAAAAAATAAATTATATTTTTTAACAATTGATTAAACTTTTATACCCTCAACAGGGTATATTAAGGTTAGCGTGAAACTAATCATCGAGGAAGGAAACCCTATCAAATACACATATAGGGTGATCCAAATAGACGTATAGAACGACTTAACGCTTCTTACGTCGAGAAGCCGCTAGACTTCACCAAGCGACATCGGTTCGCTTTATAGGCTCTTGAAAGGTCCAAGAAGATACAACTTTTTCGTAATAAATTTTGTTCGACGATAAGGCCCACTTCTGCCTCAATGGATACAGCAAAATTTCCGCATTTGGGACAAAGAGCAACCTAAAGAGATTCAAGAGCTGCTATTTCATCCAGAAAAAACAACGGTTGGATGTGGTTTATGAGCGGTGGCATCATCGGTCCACATTTTCTCAAATATGATGCCGGTGAGAACGTAACCGTCAATGGCCACCGTTAAGTCGCCATTATAACCGACTTTTTGGTGCCTTAAATCGAAAGTCGAAATCTCGCCGACATTTGGTGTCAACAAGACGATGGCACCTCGCACACATCACATTAATTAATGGAGTTATTGACCTCGGTGAGCAGACAATTTCATGTTTTGGGCCGGTCGATTGGCCAACAAATTCATGTGATATCACATTGTTGGACTTTCTCGTGTGAGAATATGTAAAGTCCAAAGTCTATGCGGACTATCCTGCTTCGATTCAGGCCTTGAAGCAAAACAAAGCGCGTATCACTCGCCAGTTAACAGTCGAAATGCGCGAACGAGTCATCGAAAATTGAACTCAACAGATGGACCATCTGAGATGAAGTCGCTGCCAACATTTGAAAGAGATCATCTTTAAAATACACATAAATGCCGAAGAATGTTCTTTCGAACTACTAAACTTCAAGTTTCTGTGTTTTTAGCTTAAAAAAATAGGGAATATCGTAATGGATCACCCTTAATAAATGACAAACTGCTTCGATTTGGTCATGTGTGGCAGTCGGACCGTCCGTCTGTTTGTCTGTATGTCTGTATATACACAAAACAGTTACTCAGTTTTCGAGATATCGATCTGAATTTTTGAAGATGTCATCTTTCCCCAAGGAGCTGCTCATTTTTCAAACTGAACGATGAAAATTATTTCTTCTAATCTAATGTCCTTTGAATCCATGTTGGATTTCAAGCTGCACTTTTTCGTTCATCCAGCTTTATCTTCGGCAAAGAAAACCACACGACAGAGCTTCGTCTTCTCTTATAGCTCTTTAATAATGGAAATATTTTGACATGGCTGGGCCTTGAACTGGCGGAAGCGGAACCTTCAAAAGGAAAGTGTTAAGGTTATTTTATATCATTTTTTTCCAAACAGTTGATGAAAATGAAAGCCGATCTTATTTCAAAAATCCCGATCGGACAATGTTTAGGAAGAACTCCTACTACCATTAAAGGCTAACTTTTCTAAGAACGAAGAGCTAACTGGACCCCATATGATTTACCCTCAGATAGAAGAAACTTGCAGCTACTGGTAGACCACCATCGCTTGCTTATTTGGTCTCAGACCTAATAGTCTGGTAATGAACTACAAGATTCTGCCGTTATTGAAACTGAAGTACTTGTCTTAGCAAGCTCGTCAGCCTTACATTTTTCTGCCATATTTCTGCTGCTATGAACAGGCATTCAAATCAGTCTAATCATAAAGTAACTCGGTACTAAAGATAAGTAGTCTTGAAATTCGATCACTAACATTGAGCGTACAGTTGGCGAACTCAAGACAAATATCGCTCTCATACTATCGGAGAGGATAGTTAATTCTCTGAAGGAAGCAACGCTCCAGAACAGTAACTCTACAACAAACTTAATGGCAGTCCCCTCCGCTTGGAAGATACTTCAGTTCACCAAGCCTCCCTGCAAGTTTTGATGCTTTCGCAAAAAAGCTAAGATGCACTCTAACGCCCATGCCTACCTCAAAAGTAGGGGAGCAGAGACGTGAATACCAAAGCGACTCTACCTCTATGGCAGTCACCTTTACTTCGAAGGGACTTCAGTGGCTAGGAAGCCTAGCACTGGAGTTAATGAAAAGTTCCCGATAATATATTTTTTCGCCAACCCTCTCTACAACCCTCTGACCGCCCCTATCCTCCACCGATCCCTTCCCGTCCGTGCCTTCCACGAAGGCATGTGAACAGAAATGCGAACGCCAAGCTTACTTTAAAAGCAGTCACCTTTAATTAGGAGATACTTTAGTATTCTTCACCAACCGTCCCAGTAAGCTCCGATGCATCCGTAAAGAAGCTCACCGGCCCTCTCCTGAACCAAGTCCTTTCCGGTATATAAGCAGAGAAGCGACAGCCAAGACCAGGATCGGCGACCTGGTAATTCAAGTATTTTGGAATGAGATCAAAGTGTGCGAGGATGTGCCTAGGCTCGTAATTATCTAAGCATTTTTATTCTCTGAGTCTGAGGACAGTTTTCGTGATCATACACTTTGTGGCTACGTCCACCGGCTCTATATACAGCAAGACATTCTCTGCCATAGTTGATGTGGTTTGCGCACAACATTTTCAATTATCCAATAAAAAATATTTTAGTCTTGCACTTACCTCCTTAGTTTTATCTACAACGCTATCGGCCACGTCTTTAACTGCTGTCGTTATTCCTGATCCATTATCTTCGCCCGCATTATTCCCGAACTCCTTAACGACGTCCTCTACATTTACTAAACCAACTCGCACTCCAGTCACATTTCGAGCAAATTGTTCTCCATTTGCTTCTGTTGCAGCTGTATCAACTTCTGACGTTGTATCATCATCATTATGTGCGTCTTCACTGAAAGAAGGATCTACGACTAACTCGTCTGATGTGTTCTCTGTGCCAGATATAGCATTCTCACTGTTAATCGCATCTGTTCCTGCGGGCTCATCCGCGACTACTACTTCTTTTTCTTCAGTTGGCTCTGTCGGTGCTTCGTCCATCTTCTCTTGGTCTCCGTCTTCAGCTGCTTCTTCTTCGTCAACTGCTGGCTCTTCTTCGTCAACTGCTGGCTGCTCGTCTTCTCCCTCTTTGTTAATTTGTTCCTCGGCTTCGTCCGTCTTCTCTTGCTCTTCATCTACAGCAGGCTCTTCTTCGTCAGCTGCTGGCTGCTCGTCTTCTCCCTCTTTGTTAATTTGTTCCTCAGCTACTTCATCAGCTGCAGCGGTATCTATAGCTGGTTCCTCCGCTCCTCCATTTTCATTTTCAACGCTAGCATTGGTTGCAACTTCCTCCAATTTAGCGTTCTTCCTCTCTACCACCGCATCCTCCAGTTCTTCATCAGACACAACCTCTTCAGTCACATCCACTGTTTCCGTCACACTTTCTGCATCAACTGAGTCCTCTTCATCATCTTCTGCTACTGTCTCAGTTACAGTTTCGTCTCCATCTCCACCCAGTGTTGTTTGACCGTCATCTGTCTTCGCTTCGTTATCTAATCTCGAACCTTCATATATAGCCAGCACACCAAAGTCTCCGTCCGCACCAGCTGCGATTTCATAGGCATCATTCGCTTCCACATCCGTTTCATCATAATCACTTCCGACCGCAGCGCCCTCTTCATCAATGCCCAACACAGCTGGCACCATAATATGCGCTCTACCCTCCGCACCGACTGTAACACGCTTGCCTGCACAATCCATTCTAGATGCACCATTCTCCGCACGTCCACCACTAATCACATCACAATATGTACCACTCGGTAGACAAGTCTCAACATCGGCATCATAAGCCAACTGTACATCGCTATTAAACACAAAGAATGCTTTGTTGCCACGACAGAAGGCTATGTGATTCGGACCACCCGTTTGAAAATTCATGACGCCATCCTCTATTTCGCTAAGCGTATTCACCAACCGTATCATTTGTACAATAGGCGGCCAACGATGCTCACACACCCAACCAGATGCATACTCACAACGTCCACTTGCCGCATCAAAAGTCGGTGAGCGTATGTGTGACGAACTCGCAACAACATTTGTAGCATCCTCATCACCCTCTGCTACCACAGTGTCCACTTCTTCCGCATCGTTTTCTACTTTTGCTGCCTCGTTTTCTCCCTCTGCCGCATTCTCCTCAACCTCAACAGCCTGTTCGTCACCTTCCGCTGGTTCTACATTTTCTTCCGCTGCCTCACCACCTTCCTTAGCCTCACTACCTTCACCTGCCTCACTACCCTCTGCAGCCTCACCACCGTCTGCTGCCTCGCTACCCTCTTCTGTATCACCACCTTCCGCAACCTCACCAGCGCCATTTGCTTCACTGGTATCTGTCTCTGCATCCGCCTCTGGCTCCTTACCTTCCTCAAACGGCGGTCCTTGTTCAGGGTGCTGCGCAGCAAAGTAATATGAGCTCATAATCCGTTTAACCCGACCATATGGATGTGCCAACATGAATGCGGTTGCTATGATGTATTTCCTTGGTTGTTTGTAGGAGATCAGCTGATTAGCGCCCAAAAGGTTACGGTCTCGCTGTCCATCATGACTGTCAACGAAGACGAGCGCCTGCTGATGTGGCAGGAACCCCATTGCAGGGCCCCAATTTATTAGTGTGCTCAGCGGCGCCCTGCCATTGATAATGTTAGCCAAAACGGCGGCATACAAATAGTCAGTGACCATGCCGTAGCTAGAGTACTCCGTCCTGAAAGGAAAATAAGTGACAATTTTAAATTTTACCCTGCTGGTGTCTGACTATGCTATGTAGCTTCGCTTAAAAATTATTTTAAACACTTACTTTGATACGGAGTCAACACCCAAGTCTACGACATCTTGGTAAACAAACGGACGCGCATTTTCGGGAAAATCAAAAGCCTCGTTATTCAGATTTTTGACACCCTGGAAGAGTAACTGAAAATGCCATTTTGGCAAAATAATTTTAATTGACAATACTACAAAACCGATACTCATATATATGAAGCCGATCACAATAGGCATCTCGCTTGGACAGCTTAGATCGCCAGTCCATCAGTCTAGTACCAAAAACTCCTATATAATAGGTCATAAGACTTTAATCGACACATTGCTTTCAATCTATCACAAACTTGTTGAGACGGCTAATGTCAGTTTACTCGGGTTCGCCGAAGGTAAGACAAGATGTTTTAACTTCGGTCTTACAATGGCTGAACAATGGAGTTTTCACCACACATTCCCCCCTTCAACTTCGACAACTTGCGTCCGTCAAGATTTTTAGCCCTACCGTATGAAGAATGTTTGTTCAGTGTCCTTACGATTGTGGCAAGATGAACTTGGGTAGGGACGAGTAGTTCAGAAGATCTCCTGGGCTTCACTCTAGGTCAAAGAAATCTTGATGTCTCAAGGAGCACAAGACGCAAATAGAGATCCAACTCGGTCCCATTCTAAGGAGAACGGTATATCTAGGTCCATATTGTTGTTGTAACGGATACCTAATCCCCGTTAAGATGGTTAAGATTTAATAAGTTGTCGTCGACGTTATCTAACGGTATGCCTAAGAAACTCGCTGTTTCGATGGGATCGGACCAAGGTGAGAAGGGTAAGTGTGCCAAGCAAAGGAGTGTCCAGTATATTAGATATTTCGGGGTCTATTCCGGGTGAGTAAAAGTTTAACTTTCTACCGTATCCAGAACGCAGTTGCGCAAGGGTCACTCTCGTTTTTCGCGGCAACTCGAGCTCTTCGCCTGCAATGGGTGGTGGTTTGACGCCAAATACACCATTCACTAAGAGGGAGCCGGTTAAAGTGTTCATAGCTCTACCTTGAATGGCGGTCAGTGCTTGTTGGAAGTTAATTGCGTCCGAAGTATAGTCGGCGTGTTGTTTGATGTCGTTGACGTTGTTGAGCAATGACCTCTTGCTGCTCCTAGAAGACGATTGCACTCCAAACAGGTGACTGTATAATTTCTGCGAAAGAACCCTAGCAGGAAATACCTGCAGAGGAGTTAATAATGCTCCTTAGCTGGGAGCATACGGATCTCACTATGAAGGTGTTCAATAGGAAAAGGCATCCTGTTATAGTTCGCAGTGCAGTGTTAAGACAAGTCTAGAGATTCCTCGTCTCCGTTTCGAAGAGCCAAACCACCACCTTTGGCGAGACTCCCCAACTTTTCTATATATATTTCTACAGGAATAAAAAAAAACCATACCTTCTTGCCCTCTGCTCAATGTTTGTCCTCTATGAAGCATTCCTATCAAGAACAGGCCAAAGTATTTTGCCTCATCAACAGTATGTGTATAGATATACGCGTTCCAGTCCCCCAGTGTTTTGGATATCGACC
Source organism: Bactrocera correcta (assembly GCA_027475135.1). Lineage (NCBI taxonomy): Eukaryota > Metazoa > Arthropoda > Insecta > Diptera > Tephritidae > Bactrocera > Bactrocera correcta. The sequence continues at coordinate 37,646,024 of CM050327.1, forward strand.
GGAGACATTTACATTTAGCATTTTTTCTTTCAAATGTTATGTATCTTTTCACACCACACTAACCTTAATGTCAATAGGCCATATATATTTCGCCGAATCCACACGAAATCCAGCTACACCTAAGTCCACCAAACGATTCAGAAATTCCGTTAAATTAGCGCGTACATCCAGACGATAATGATTCAAATCGGGCCAACCATTCAGCTCGCAATTGCGCACCACATGAGCATCCATATAATTCGTCAACGTACATGGTTTGTGAAAGTGATGGCTAGTGAATGGCAACGCAGTAAACTCATATGAGCTGGCATTGGCAGTCGAACCGGCGTAACCCTCAAGCAGCTGCTGACCGCTGGCTGTCGCCTCATTATAAGCGCCTGCCATATGATTGAGCACCACATCGACATAGACGCGCACACCAGCGGCATTACAAGCTTGTGTCATTTGCTCAAACTCGGCCTCGCCGCCGGAGCGCGACACTATTTGAAATGAGAGCGGTTGATAGCGTTCCCACCAGGGTTGCTGCATGGATTCCGAGCGCACAATCAAATGCTCCGCGACGGGTGAAACCTACATATAAGTGCGCGCGTTATATTATTGAGATACAGTAAATTTACAAAAGGATAATAAATCTAAAGCGCGCCACACCTGCACACCCGCATAACCCTGCGGCCCCAAAAACTGTGCGCACTCCGTCGCTATATCGGCAAACTTCCATTCGAAGAGTTGCACAATTCCCGTGCGATTTGGCAAAAAATGCGTCTGCGTGTGATCCTGCAGCGGTTGAGCTGGCTGTTCGAATTGCAGCTTACTGCTGCCACCGTCCGACGTATCTACGGCTATAGCAACACACGCGCTGAAGCGCGGCAACAAAAATGCCGCTAGCAATAGCGCGCTGGGCAGACGCGCGCGCTGCACGCTTTGCGCGTTGCGTTCCACTTGCATTGCGTTCACTTTACTTTCTTTCGACGCGGGGAAAGTGAAATTATTTTTATTGCAAACGGAAATTATTGTGCGTGACGCGTTGCACTAAAGCGCACTGTTGCCGCGTTTTAACTTCCGCTTGACTGACCGCGCTGAATGAGTCCACTGACGACACTGACCGTACGCGGTGACTTTAGGCCATACGCTTGTTGTGTGGTGGTGACCCATGTCGGGAAGTGTCAGTTTTTTCACGCGCATTGTCTGATTGTCATCAGCGCGCAACACAGCACTTGTTGTTGCTTTGCTGCATTGTTTCTGCAGTTATAAACCATTTGGTGGCACGCAAATGCACAACATTTAGATTGACAATCGCAGCGCGACCCCATGCATTTCCCCTTTTTACGCCGCTATCTCAAAATATTTGCGCTTAATGAATCAAAACATTGTAAACCGGCTCCTAGCGCTTGCAACTAACAGCAAACTTGGTTTTTGGTTGCATGCAACTTCAGCGTATTCATTAAGCTTTTAAGCCGAACCGCGTCTGTTCCGCCTCGCGCCTGCTCCGCCTCACGCCTGCTCTGCCTCACTGTACCCTCGCCACACTCAGCCCCTCTTGACAATATCTAACTTTTGCACTCCCCACCCACTTTTGACATGTGTGTGGCACGTAAACCCGCTTTTAACTTATCCGCTGTCGGCTGTCCGCTCACCTTCCGCTGCTCGTCAGTTCATTACTCATAACTTGGTCGCTGTTTATACAATTTCCGATTCCATCCGACTTGTATGCAGTAATCTTATTTGTATTCCCCTTCTCCCTAACAATAATGGTGCTTGTTGCATGCCACATAATGTATGACTCTCGTGATATTTATTTGACTAACAACAAAAGTATACTAAGCACACACTAATCGCCATCGTTGTGGGACATTTTGAAATGAGAAAATGCGATTTATGCACAAAATTTGTATAAATACTTAATGAAGGTCCTTGGAGATTCGGCCAAATTGGGTTATAATTGCGTTAGTGGAAAATGTTTCTAGCACTGACGTGAAATTGAGATAAAATGTACGCTTTTAATTAATTTTTTGTGTGGTGAAAATTGTGGCAGTACATTAAAGACTCTTCTATTTCAATTTCACACATTTTTCCGAAGAGATTTCCACACAATTAATTTAAGATTATTAAATATTAGTTAATCACAGCTAATTTTAATAACTTATCTTCACATTTAAATATCTACATATATTATATGTGCGAGACATGAGATAATAATTTCCAATAACATAACATTGATTTACCACAGTTTCGCGAGGAAGGCAGAGACGGGCTGTTAACAGTTCGCCTCTGTTGCAGTTGGGAGGTATCAGGCTAAGGTCTGACCTATTATCTAGATATGTGTTTCCCTTCAATAGCAAAGCATTCTTAAGGGGAGTCCAACTGTGGTACGGGTCCATGCCGATGGTCGCCTAGGATCTAAGGCCCTCAAGATATTCCAGACTCGAGCTGATACCTGGTGCCTTCCTTGATCAGATAGACTTATTTGGATAAGGAGACCTTTGCGAAAGCGAACATACTATCCTCTAAACTCATGGGTCCAAGCTATGAACTAGAGCAACAAAAACAACCAAAGATACTCAAAGGAGTCCGGGTCTCTTGTAAAACAACCGGAAGGAACTGGTTTCCCGAACCAGGGAGCAACATTTGTAATGAGCTTGAAAAGAGCTAGCACAAAAACAGGAGAGAAGCTGAGGCTAGGTCAGACAAAGGATGCATTTTAAGCACGACAGAGGTGACGATGGCAAAGCTGTTGCTACTAGTAAAGCGTCAGTCAGGGAACTGCATATAATTAAGGTCGATAAAGGCAAGGTATGCGTACAAGCGTCGGACTAAGCTGATAAGAAAGGTGCAGCTGCAATCACCAAAAAAATAAAAAACTTACAAAGGAAGCAAGAGCGGCAGCCAAGAGACGGAGGTTAGCTGAAGAAGCAAGTTTGGGTAGATATCTCGGAGGCAGACTGGTCGTGGTGGACTGGAGAGACCAAGGTCAAAGGCAGAGTTATGTATCCCAGGGTGTGCAACCCACAACTTCTACCTGAGTGGTGGAGATTTGAAAAGGTCTTCGAGCTCTCCGCAGAATAAAGCATGGAGACTAAAAAATCCAAGATGCGAATCCTTCTGCTACCAACAAAGGAATTCATAGAGTGCTTTATTTTCTCTACTCTCGATTGAAGCACTGTACTCTGTTTTCTCTACCCGTTATACTCTCTTCTATATTTTCTCTATCTCACTATCCTCTTGTATATTGTCTTCCTTCTCCTCTTGCCAACCTCTTTTATGTTCCATTTTTTCGCTACTACAAATTAAAATAGGAACGACGCAGTTGTTGTCTACTCTGCCAGGGATATAATGTTGATCGCCGCTGTGCACTGCATTCTGAATAACGCTAAATGGTCTGCAGCCTTTACGGGCTGTGAAAACTCCTTACGAAACTTAATTCGAATCAGCCTATGATTTCAAGACTGTTGGTTTTGAATTTGCTTAATCCCTGGACTGGTGGTCAAGGTATTCCGTCACCTGAGTAAATAAAAGTGACATCCTGTAGAAATAGCTAGAGGGTTAATGCCAAGACAGCTTCCGTCCTATTAAAACTCTATCGTATGTATGTTTCTCTCGCGTCATCATTAAGTTGATGTAGTAGGTGTAAGCTTAAAGGACTTCGTTTTTGCGATGATCGGCTCTAAACGTATTGATTCATTAACCCTCGCATTGACATCTTAACAGAGATAACCTTAGGAACTTTGAAGACGTCTACCGTCCGGAAGTTGGATAGCAGCTCCGTGTGGAGACCCAACGAGTGGTGAAACAAGAAAAACGAAAACAGCAAAAAACTTTCTCTTTGAAAGCGCAGTTATCAGTTAGGGATGGTAAGGCAGTAAGCAGAGTCTGACGGTTGCATACGAAGGTAAAGCTGAGATGCGATGCGAAATGTCAGCACCACCAAAGGAACTTCTGCTAGATTAGTGGTAGGTTCAGGGACAATAGGCAACGTTGAAAGCCTTGATAGTAAGCATGCAATGACAGCAATGAGTTTAGAATCGGTACGTTACATGGAAGCAAAGATAGCAGCTCACTACAGCGGCAAGCAGACTGTTCCTTTCGAGTCCGCCACCCACGAGGATATAGATGTAATGTTGCGTTACTGCAATCCACCTCTTCAAGCTGGCGACTGGCGGTTTATAAGGTTCGAGAAAACCTAATGACCTTACTGTCTGTCTTTTTTAATATATGTTAGCCCCTCAGTTATGGAGATATCGATCTGTATATTGTGTATTGTTTGGCATTTCAGCATTCGTTGTACCGAATATGGCATATGGGATAATATTGTACCGAATATACTACGTCCAGCACGCAGTAATGAAAGGTGAGTAGGTTCAGCGCCTTTCGTTGCAACTTCGTCGATACCTTAAATTGAAAGCGTACCAAATTCAACTTGTGCAAGAACTAAAACCGCTCGACTTTCCCAAGCGACATCGATTCGATCTCTTGGCTCTTGAAAAACTCCAAGAAGATCCGACGTTTCCGAGCCAAATTTTTTTCAGCGACGAAGATTTGAAGTTTGTGCGTTTTTTCTTTTAAAAACGTAGGGAACCTTGAAAGACTAATTGGACTAAAGGCCACAGCATAGATCTTCTCTCCTACTTTGAGTATGTAGATTAGATGTCTGCCAGGGATAGACGCCAAGGCTGGGCTATATCTTTTCAGTCGAACAAGGTGGGACAGTACGCCTTGTACATTAAATATTAATGTAAATCCGAAAATTAAATATTGGGTTTGAATATGTCTCCCTTCCGCTGTTTTGCTCTTTATTCAATGCTTTATAAAAATTGTTACAGTGATTGGATTTAATCTGTTTCCATCTAGACGGCAATTTCATAGAGGCTTCATGGAAACCCCCGTCCATATTTGTGAAGAACTTGGACAGCCACTTTTCACAAGCCTCTTTTGAGTTCAACTTTACACCAACAAGCGCGTTCGCTTTGGACAGGAACAGGTGGTTATCATTAGGCGCTATGTCCGGGCTGTATGGTGGATGCGATAAAACCTTTCATCCGAGCTCCCGTAGCTTCTGACGAATCATCAACGAAGTGTGTAATCTGGCATTGTCCTGTCAATCCCGGCTTGGTCACTGTTTGAGACAATTCACCGGCCTTCGACCACGACCCTTTTCGCTCGATATTGACGTATGTGATCCAATTTTCGTCGCCAGCTACTTTCAGGGCAGCCGAAATTAACATTTTTCCTGTTTATTGACAACAGAAGTGATTTGTATAAAATCAAATGGAATTTCGGCATAAATGTTCATAAATTTAAGCTCTCAAGCAACTAAACAGCTATGCCCGCACACAAAAGCATACCAAACATGCTAAACAAAAATGTACGAGTATTCAGCATGAATGTAATATGCAGTAACAGCACACACACACACGCACACACAGCAGCGCTTGGGAATTTACGTTGACTAAATCGCAATAGTGTGTGTGCGTGTAGCTGAATGCGTATGTGTATGTGTGCGCGTTGCGCTGCGGCATTGTTTCAGTCTCAGCAACACCTAGCGATTAATTAAAATAACTTGTTTATCAACGAGTATTAATCGGAATTGCACATGTCGCCGGGCATTAGTTGCGGTTCGTTCGTTCGCTCGCTGGCTCACCACGCCACGTACGCTTTTTTCAAACTCGTTTCACTTTATGGCCAAGCCGCTGGTAGCCAGCCGCCTGCACTGCCATACTTCACTCGAGGCGCTTTCATGCGAAAATAACGAGTGAAAACTACAACAGAATCAAAACGTAAACAACAGCAACAACAAAAACAAAAACAGGTAGCACAATAGCAAGGATAACAACAAAAACAAAAATGTTGTTTATAAATAAAGCATAGAGTGCAAGTGAGTCATGCAACAGCGATTCTGGATAAAAGTTATTTTATGGATATATGATATACAGGCGCCGTTTGTATGTATGTATGTCTAGCAACGGTAGTGCATGTGGTGGTGGGTGTGCAAGTTCTGCTTCAACTGTTGCTACAACAAATTTATTGTATGGCCAATGCTCGTACCCCTGAGACGCGTGACAAGCTTAACCGGAAAGGCGGTTCAACAGTAGTAACAAGCAGCACCTTTTGCCTCTACAACAAGTGGGCGTTGGATGTTGAGGAGTTGTCGTATGTTGGACTCAATTATGAGGATATTTTTTTTCGAAGGAATTTCAATAGAATAAGAGAAACTTTAGTTTGGTTATGAAATTAAACCATTCTTGTTTTTTGTTAAGAGCTGAAGACAACTTGAAAGAAGAGCGTCAATCAGATTTTCACAGTCAAGAAGGAAGTGTTGAGTAATTTCCACCTCATCTTTTTCCATATAACTTCTGCAGATGGCGTCCGGCAGAATTCCCAGCCTTACTGCGTGAACACTAATAGGGCAATGGCCTGTTAAAACCTCACAACTAGGCAAAGGCTAGCTTTATTAAGAGCAAAGAGATCACTAGATCGCTTGCGGTCGATTATAGGCTAAAAGGCTTTTTCGACAGCGCATGTTCCAATGGTGGTCCAGTACTGGCCAAGCTTCTGCTAGTCCCAGCTATTTAGCAGTAGAACTGAAGAGGATACGGGAGCACTGACCTGCTCCCACTCTACCGATAGCGGTTCTAGGCCGTCTTTTCTTGCTCACTTCTTCGGAACACTAAAACTGCTACCTTAATGGCTGCAACCTCGGCTTAGAAGATACTGCAATAGTCAGGAAGTCTGAAACTGGAGTCGATAGGAGCTCTTAACAATAGACCCCTCCACCAATCTTCCCCCCAAGCTTTGACCCATCTGTGAAGAAGCTCACTGCCCCTCTTCTCCAACGGCTTCTTCGCAGTCACAAAGTTCGGTTTGGCAACTCCATGGCCCAAGTGACCCCGGGATGAAGGCAAAGGGAGTGAAGAATTCGGAGGAGTTGGACGCTATCGAGTTTTTTGCAAGTGTGGTCTTTTATCACATACTGACTCCCTAGAACTTAATGAGCTTGAATATGGTATCGCAGAGCCAGGGGACCACTTCCGGTGAGAGACCCCACCTTTTGCCAATGGTTCCACTACATCAGTACCAGGCAATCGATGTCTTTTTTGCAGTCTCTATGATATTCGGTTTCCATGAAAGCTTCCAAGATAAGCCCACAGTATCCACCGGTTGCGGATGTCTCCCATTCGCGGCATCTTGACTTTATTTGGGTGGGTGGTGAAACCGTTTACGGCTACCCAATTTGTAAAGATGGTAAGATAGCACTGCGGCAATTCATAAACGGTACTCACGAACTTTCCTTTAACCATAAGCGCTACATCGTCCTGCAGCCACGATTTTCAAGTTTTTTAAGCAAGACTTTAAGGACCAGAATCCATAAAAGAGGAGAGAACTCCATCCCGTGGTGGTCCCCTACTCACATTTCGTCGAGTATATGTGTTTCATCATTCCTTTTCAGTCACTCTGTCGTACAGAAGACTGAAAATGAAGTGTTTGAGGTTTGATTCAACTCCCAGACAGTACAGTGAAGATACGACTGCTTCTGGCAGGACGTTATTGAAAGTTCGCTCTATATCAAGGAAGATGCCAGCAGCGAATTCTTTAAACCTAATGGCTTCCTCAAGCCATGACATGGTAGGATGCAGGGTAGTATCTCAGGAAGTACTGACTTCCCTTTACAATAAGCATGTTGCGCTCCGGATAAATGGTCCCTCGGAATGTAGCAGTCCATCAGTCTCTTCAATCTTCAACTTTACAAAAGTTAAATTCTAATTCAAATTGTTTCGTTTTACAAAAAAACAAAAGTTTTAACGATTTGTTTCTTAAAAACATTCCTTTAAAAGTTATACGTAGTTAAAGTTATACATCCTTTGACCTAAGCATAAATCATTCATTCAATGTTGCTCATACGACATGGTGTACGATATGAAAACAGTATAGTTGGTGGATAATTTTTAATGCGTATAACTGCTAAACGAATGGTTTTGTGAAAAAAATTGTTAGTAACTTTTTTTGGCGCGGAAAATTTTGAGTTAGAGCATCAGATCCGCAAAGTTGTTGATCTACCTACTTTGAAGATAACAACTTGATTGCAAAAGATCAAAAAATTCAGTATAAAATACATAGGAAGAGAAAAATTATTTAGCCACGCTTTAAATGAAGCAGGAATGAAACTCAAGCAGTTGTGTTTAATTATATTCAGTTTTTTATCAGAGTTTTTTTTTTCATAGTGGAAGGAAGCATCGAAAGCCGGAGTGCCGGATTTTAATCGGCTAAACCTAACTTACTCTCATCTCATGGCTCTTCCACGGAACCACTGGACAAAGTATTACTTCATGGGAGAGAAGAAGATGCTTAAGTTTGTTTTTTTTTTTTTTTGTTGTGCGGACTAACTGACGCCTGTCTGTTGTAAATGTCGTAATCTTGTCATAATTAGAGCTGACGCTTCCTTAACAATTTTTTTTATTTTAAAGAGGACTCGCACATAAGTGCAGTCAAATTTTCCAATGTGAGACTACCTTCAAGTGTGGTTTTCAGCTTATCGCTTATATTTGAAAACTGAGGGCAATGATGCAGTACGTGTTCAGAGTTTTCTTTACAAGTCGGACAATATGAAGTAAAGTCATGAAAATATTTGTATTGTTAGCTTCTAAAGCACTAATGGACACTGTGTATTTAGATCAGGTGGAAATCCAAGCCCAAATGTTCGCTATCTATCCCTCAAGAAAATGGCAACAACTTCATTTTTTTTTTTTATTTATATAACCATAACTAAAACTTATATTAGAAGCTTGATTGAATTTCACTGGCCATTGGTAGCGTATGGCTTGATAATAAATAAATAAATAATAATAAATGGCTAAAACATAGAAGATAGGAAGACCTTTCCAAGACAATATTAGACTAAAGATATGTTTGAGGCCAATGCAAAAAACTGTTAGCATCCAAATTCTGTATACAGATCGAGAATACTGCTGGAAATGTCTAGAACAAGGTAACAGAGTAACAATGGAGTAACTCTTGTACACTTCCCCGCGTTGACAAGACTACGCTGTAAGCATCTGGGTTCCATATCATATGATATACTGAAAGAGGTATCAATAGTGAGGCTATAGAGTCAGTTAAAATTCACGTCAAGCGCAGGTATTCTAAAGGAATACTACTCCTCACGGACCTAGTAACTGAACTTCATCTGCTATCGCAAAGGATTAAAACTAGTCTAGGTTTGGCTCATTATTATTATTATTATTATTTTTTTTTGTTTCCCTTAAGAAACTTTTATTTAGATATTTTGGCTGAAGTGATGGGACTTTTGAGCTACAGAAAGCCGCAAAAAATTATCTCAATAAGTGTCATCGACATAATAATAATACTGGATAACTGATGATCAACAATTTTACATGCACATAATTTATTAAGTGACAAATTTATTGTAGAACACTGAAAACAATACATATGCAAAATTTTCTACTTAAAAACAAATTGGGAAAAAAATATTTCCGCCAGTCAGACTTAAACACTTCACATATATGTATAATGTATATATATAAAGCCGTTCATAAATCAGTTCTCCAACGACTTTAATGTAGTTGAAAGCAATTTTTAACGCGTTTATTGGCCATTAATGCTATTAAAAAGTGTGACAACAACAGCAACAATAAAAGCGAAACAATGGATTAACATGAAGTAAGCAGCGTGTAGCAATAAATTAAAATTTTATAAGCTAAAGGGTGAAAACGCAACGCAACTACAACAAAGCATAGAAAAATGTTAACTTCACTTAACACGAAGCTATTATACCCTGCATAAATAAAAAGTTTTCCATACAAGGATTGGACTTTGATCGTTCAGTTTGTATGGCAGCTATATGCTATAGTGATCCGATCTAGACAATTTCTGCAGAGATTATAGCAATGGTTTTGAAAATTATCCGTGCCAAATTTCGTGAAGATATCTTAGCAGATAAAAAAGTTTTCCTTACAAGGATTCGATTTTATAGGTCAGTTTGTATGACAGCTATATGCTATAGTAGTCCGATATAGATGATTCTGACCAATAAGCAGCCACGCAAATAGAAAAGGACGTATGCAAAATTGCAGAGCAATATCTCAAATGTATATATAGTTTATATGGTCTCCGACCCCTTCTTCTGGGTGTTACAAACTTAATATATCCTGTTCAGGGCATAAACATGTAAACCAAATTAATACAAACTAACATATACATATGTACATACATCGAAATCTACTAAAACTCCCTGAAACCATACCGCAAACCGCAGATCAAATCGCTTAACTTGGTATCGGCGTTGGAGCAAAAGTTGCCCGGAGCGTTTTAACAGTGCGCACGCAATTGAGAGGCTTGCATTGATAGCGTGCGTGTATTTAACATATACATATATATATAATAATGTATCATATATGTATATGTGGGTGTGTGTATTTATTTGACTGCATTTATTTGACAATTCGCTTGATTTATACCGCACATTTGCCCGCCTTGGCCGTTGTATTACGAACTCCAATGGCCGCTTTCATACACCTCCAGGCATCTAAATTGCTCCACCTCCATGTACTGAGCACAATTTTAAACTCTTTGTTACACCGTTTGCTCCGACTTCATTTCATGTTTACATATTCGATGTAAATACTTGAATGTGTCGGTTCCTCCACATGTTATGTGTCATGTAAAAATCTGTTATCAGATTAAAAGTACTAATTAAAATGTTCAACTTTTATAAATGTTGGGAAATTATTCAAAAAACGGCGAACTGTATTTCAAGGCCTTGTCGAAGCATATATACATACTTACACAGACATACATACTTCATATATATTTATGACTTTGCATAGGATTTGGAATGGTCGCCCACAAGGACACATGTGAAATAAATTTATCCGGCAACTGGTGACCTTAAAATAATATTAAAAAAAGTATGCTTAACAAGAAAACTGATATTGAAATGAAAAATACAAATATTAATAGATAGCATGCAATGCGCAGTGGCCTTGACAGAGGCAATTAAAAGTATGCTAATGAATTTTTTAGTGCAAATGAAATGGGAAAACTAATATATTGAACGAATTATAATAAAATATATTAAATATTATCGACTAATCGATATCGATAACTGACAATAGTAACCGATGAACGATAATAAAATAACTATTATTTAGGAGATATGTATCACTTTGTCGATAATCGAATATCAGTTGCGCATTATCGATACTCGTTTAGTTTATCGACAATAAAATGCAGATTTTAAATTAAAAATTATACATTTTAGATTTTACAAAACATTCTTAAGAGTCGAGTTTGGCGAATATCGATTACTAATGGAAAATTATCGATTGTTATTAAGAAATTAAAAATTTGAGATTATTAGAAAATGCTTAAATAACAAATTTATCGATTATCGATTACTGATTGGAAATTATTGATTTTTATTAGTGAATTATAAATTTGATATTTTTTTGGAAAATACTTCAATATTAAATTTATCTATTATTTATCGTAAATTATCGATTTTTTTTAATTAAACATTTTACATTTTATAGAATATTCTTGAATCGATTGTTCATTGATTATCGTTAATTGTAGATTATCGAATTAGGAAATTCTGAAATATCGAATTTGCCGATTTTTGATTACTTATCGTAAATTATCGATTTTACTTTATAAATCGAATTTGTTGATTATTTCTTACTAATTTTATAAAAAATTGTAAAATTTAGTTTATCGATAATAGATTACTAGTTGTAAATTATCGATTCTTATTTATGGATATTAAATAATGAATTATGATTATGGGCTATAGATTATATAGATAGTATATAGATTATAGATTATAGATTATACATTATAGATTATAGATTATAGATTATAGATTATAGATTATAGATGACAGATTATAGATTATAGATTATAGATTATAGATTATAAATTATAGATTATAGTTAATAGTAATAACTGTAATCTATAATCTATTAACTATAATCTATAATTTATAATCTATAATCTATAATCTTTAATCTATAATCTATAATCTATAATCTATAAGATTAAAGATTATAGAATTTAAATTATTGTTTATTGATTATAGATTTTAGATTATAGATTATAGACTATAGATTATAGATTATAGATTATAGATTATAGATTATAGATTATAGATTATAGATTATAGATTATAAATTATAGATTATAGATTATAGATTATAGATTATAGATTATAGATTATAGATTATAGATTATAGATTATAGATTATAGATTATAGATTATAGATTATAGATTATAGATTATAGATTATAGATTATAGATTATAGATTATAGATTATAGATTATAGATTATAGATTATAGATTATAGATTAAAGATTATAGATTATAGATTATAGATTATAGATTATAAATTATAGATTATAGTTAATAGATTATAGATTACAGATTATCGATTAAAGATTAAAGATTAAAGATTATAGAATTTAAATTATTGTTTATTGATTATAGATTTTAGATTATAGATTATAGACTATAGATTATAGATTATAGATTATAGATTATAGATTAAAGATTATAGATTATAGATTATAGATTAAAGATTATAGATTATAGATTATAGATTATAGATTATAGATTATAGATTATAGATTATAGATTATAGATTATAGATTATAGATTATAGATTATAGATTATAGATTATAGATTATAGATTATAGATTATAGATTATAGATTATAGATTATAGATTATAGATTATAGATTATAGATTATAGATTATAGATTATAGATTATAGATTATAGATTATAGATTATAGATTATAGATTATAGATTATAGATTATAGATTATAGATTATAGATTATAGATTATAGATTATAGATTATAGATTATAGATTATAGATTATAGATTATAGATTATAGATTATAGATTATAGATTATAGATTATAGATTATAGATTATAGATTATAGATTATTGATTATAGATTATAGATTATAGATTATAGATTATAGATTATAGATTATAGATTATAGATTATAGATTATAGATTATAGATTATAGATTATAGATTATAGATTATAGATTATAGATTATAGATTATAGATTATAGATTATAGATTAAAGATTATAGATTATAGATTATAGATTATAGATTATAGATTATAGATTATAGATTATAGATTATAGATTATAGATTATAGATTATAGATTATAGATTATAGATTATAGATTATAGATTATAGATTATAGATTATAGATTATAGATTATAGATTATAGATTATAGATTATAGATTATAGATTATAGATTATATATTATAGATTATAGATTATAGATTATAGATTATAGATTATAGATTATAGATTATAGATTATAGATTATAGATTATAGATTATAGATTATAGATTATAGATTATAGATTATAGATTATAGATTATAGATTATAGATTATAGATTATAGATTATAGATTATAGATTATAGATTATAGACTATAGATTATAGATTATAGATTATAGACTATAAATTATAGATTATTTATTATAGATTATAGATTATAGATTATAGATTATAGATTATAGATTATAGATTATAGATTATAGATTATAGATTATAGATTATAGATTATAGATTCTAGATTCTAGATTCTAGATTTTACACCATATATTATAGATCATTGATTATAGATTATTTACTTTAATGTGGAATCCGAAAATGGCGTTCATTATAGAAAAACTGTTATTCGATTCATGTTTTTGGAAAACAAGTAGAAAGGACCAGAAAGCCTTATTATGGTATTTACAATAACTTTTCTTCTTCGATGCCGACGAGTTCCTCTTCTTCGTCAAAATTTGACTAAACAAGTTTCTACATGGTCGCAGGTCGATTTCTGATGTATGTTCCCAGGCTTCCTAATAGTGGCTACAATGGAGGATAACGCGTTAAAGCTATCGTTTTCTTATTAGCAGAACGTTCAATGAAGGTGAACAATATAATTATAGGAAACTAACTGGATAAATCCCCGTTTTACAAAGAAAATAGCGTTTTTTCACCATGACTATGCACCTGTTCACACATGCGCCTTTGTAAGCTCCTCTTTAGAATCAAAACCACATGCTTAATACAACTTCCTGCAGCAAAGTTTTCTCATTTACTTGCCATCAAACGGTGCGACAGGAGTCCCAATGACATCAATAGAGAAGATGTGGGAAGTGAGCGACCTAACGCTGAGATGACAGTGAAGAGTAATTAAACTGCCAATGAGCTGAAAGTCAATGCATCCGATGAAGCAGATATTTATTTACCTCACTTGAGCTGTCTTACATAGCAACTACTTTGAGAAACTTATTTTTCGCCTAAAAGTAGACTAAAGCAAATAAGCTGCAGTTGAGGAAACAATTTATTGCACAGTAGTGCAGTAACAGTGCAGCACAGCACTGGCATCTGGCTCGAAGCAGATTAATTTACTGAAAAGGTGGCTGTAATATATTTCAATTAAAATTGAGTATAAGCGATGGTGAATAAAAAACTCTAAATGAGAAATAGAATTTTTTTTATTAAAATGCTTGCTGAGTACTCTTAAAGTATTACATAAACTTTCCAAGCGCGCTAAAATGTAGACTTCGTGCTGTTTCTTCATCACTTCTCACTTGAAATTAAATATTTTTTAATGAAAACTCTTAACTTTTAATCACAAGAATCCTTCCTGCTTATCTTACTCCGCTTTTTCAGCCTTCTACTCTCCAATATACCAATTAAATGCTTGCTCGTGGCTCATTCGCACCTTTCACCTGCTGTCGTATATTTCCTAACGGAATTAAAAGCAAAAAAGTAATATAATTTCTTAACTGCCGCACAGCCCGATTTCAATTTTAGATAGCAATTGATAAGCGATTATTAGATGTCAATACGACTACAACAACACTATCACCTCTTGCTGGCATGTTATTTACTATGTGGCGCCTATTACTATGCAATATGCAGGCATAGTATATAAAAGAAGGCAGTGGAAAGGTTATGACGTGCATACTCTTTAGGTACAGTGGCGGCGTGAATAGTAGTAATGCATTGAAAAAATGTAAATAAAAAATTTACCAGTATTTCCGGGCTAAAGCCCTCAAACATGGGAACGACTTTGATACAATTTAGCATACTGAGTCTAGTTCGATCCAACTTAAAAGCTACTTAGGTCGGTTTAAATCTGTATGGCATATAGCGCCGACTTGCTGGAACCAAAGGTTGTTCACCTCAACATACTCCAATTAAGGCGCGACCAAATTATCATAGCTCTATTGCGTTCCTCATTGACTTTTACAATATGGCTGGCTTAATTTTTGAATAAATATGGACTAATGACTCCCACTGCCTATAAAATACACCTAACAGACACTTTTTGGGGAAGTAACAGCGTCTCAACAATTGCTTGTGAATTATCATCAGTCCAAATGCGATAATTTTGTTGAAACATGTACTCATTCAACCAAAAGTGGACTTCATCGCTGAGCAGAATTTTCTTGTGAAAATCGAGATCGGTAGCCACCTCGTTTTGCGCCTATTCACTGATCGTGCGATGCGGTTGATGATCGTTCGGATTCAATACTTGTTTTGAATTAGTATAAACACCAGCAACAATGTCAGCCTGGAATCCTCTTGACTGAGTAGGCAATTGAGAAGTAAAGTCCTCTCTCGACGATCAAAAACGAAACTCTATAAGTCACTCATAATTCCCGTCCTGCTATGTGGTGCAGAGGCTTGGAAGATGACAACAACTGATGAGTCGACGTTGCGAGTTTTCGAGAGGATGGAACGATGAGCAGTACGGGATATACGACGACATTGACAAAGTACAGCGAATTAAAAGACAGCGGCTACGTTGACTAAGTCATGTTGTCCAGATGGACTAAAACACTCCAGCTCTTAAAGTATTTGACACAGTACCCGCCGGGGGAAGCAGAGGAAGAGAAATACCTCCACTCCGTTGGAAGGACCAAGTGGAGAAGGACCTAACATCGCTTGGAATATCCAATTGGCGCCACGTAGCGAAAAGAAGAAATGACTGGCGCTGTTGTTAACTCGACTATAATCGCGTAAGTGGTGTCTACGCCAGTAAAGAAAAAGAACTGGATCTTATTTGTTCGCGATTCGCAGTTGGAAATGTGGTCGATGAGGTTTCCTTTTGAATAAGCTTGGACTAAATTTGCTTTTGGAGACTTTTGTGTTCAGTCCGTTGCGAAGGCGGACGAAAAACTCTTGGGTTGGATATTAGCTATCGACGAAATGACCTGATCCTATCACAAATCTGCTTATTATTTTATTTATATTTTCGCTATTTCATCTATATGTCTGAAAGTATGAGATCCGAGACATACTCGTCTTCTTCCAAACAGCTGAGGCAGCTAGCATCCAATAAGATATTCAACCTTTTTATTGAAAGTTGCGCCATGCCGATAGCGAAGAGAAAAATGGCTAGGTCTGAGGGCAACTTATGCACCTTACAATTACATGTTGCAAAACATTCACAAATACTGATGGGCATAGCCCGTTTGACATTCACCAATTTTGCGCAAGTAAGATTCACCAAACAAGAATTCTTTAGAACTTCATAGACTTAACTTTGGTTTCATAGAGACCCAAATTTCTACCTTTGGTAAGAGACCTAATATTTTCCAATGACTCCCGTGCAGCAGCACAGAGCAACAGATGTCTTACTTGTTCCCTCCTCTATGTTGGGATTCCACGAGAGTTTTCTATCTAGGATGAGTTCAAAGTATTTATTTTTGTCAGCGCGCCAAAGTTGCCTATTGATGGTAGATGCGCCTCCGGTATTTTGTACTTCCTAGTGAATAAGACTAGTTCAGTTTTGTTAGGATTGATAGAGATTAGTTGCATACGATGCTGGGGTCCCTTAGCATCTACCATCAATGGGAAGTCAGCTCGTACACAGTGTCAACCGTAAGAGCTACGTCTTCCACATCCATTTCGCCACGATCGTTCTAACGCAGAAGAAATTTGAATATCAGATGCTTATGGTTCGATTCAAACCCCGTCACAGGGGACTTGGATGGTTTGAAAGAACTGACCGCCCATGTCAGGTGACGTTCATTCAGAAGGTTCGAAAAGAAAGTACAGTCTGTCTCCAGCCATCCAATAGGTAATATCTTAGGGATAGGATTGTTCAAAAAGTGAGCGCTCAGAAACAACTTAAGGGAATGCTGACTTGACTGCTCAGATTCCAGGTATCATTCCCATCCTTTAAATACTCCAAGGAAATATGGTCTTTGGTGACGATGCGCCTGTATTTTGAAGACTCAGCGCAGTTTTCCATCTTTTCGCGTGGCCTTTCTTCTTTCGAGCTTGTAGTCTTAACTGTATTAACCTGTGCACCGTTTTTCTTTTGGTTTTTAGAGTTTTATTAAATTTTTTTTTATTAATAATTTTTCACATTTACAATATTAATGGCTCTTTTATATTTAATTTTACATTTAAAATATATATTCTTGCTTTTAATATCATTTTATGCGCTGTGTTCACTGTTGTTGTTTTTATATATATTTTTTTTTAATACAAAAGAAATTCGTAAATATATATAATGTACAAAATAAACTACATACTAGCAGAATTATACAAGAACGAAGAAAAAAGAAAATGAGTTGGAAGAAAATGTTTCGACTGTGTGTGTGTGTGCAAGTGGAAATTGAAATTGTGATCAGCTGTTGTTAAGCGCAAGTTGCTACACTGAGTTTAATTGTTGTATTTGCTTAGGCGATTTTTTATACCAAAGCGCAAGGCTACATTCAAGTAATTTGACTTTGTTCGAGCATTTATTTAGGTTTTTGAGATTCATAGCGGCTTATGCGTGAATACCATGCATTAAATTCATTTTCGAAAATAAGTTTTGAAAAGCAAATTTTTAAACACAATTTTTTTTTTGTTTTTTTTTTTGAATTTTAAAATACAAAATTAGTAAAATGACTTTAGTTATTTTCCATTAATTTTATTTTCGAAAATAATATTTGAAAAACAAATTTAGAACCAATTTTTTTTTTAATTTTTTAAATACAAAAGTGCTCAAAAATAGTTTACGCTTTAAGAAGTGATACTAAAAAGATTTTTTTTTTTTGCTTTAAATACATTCAGTTTGGATTTTCTTGCAAAATATTTGAGTTCGAATTTTTTTTTTTTTGAAAATCAGTTTTGAAAACAAATTTTGGAACACATTTTTATCAAATTTTTTAATCACACAAATATTAAAATTACTTTAGCTAATCTCAATGAAATGTGTAAAGTTTTCAAAAATAAGTTTTGAAAAAAAAAAATTTTTAAAGACATTTTCTTCAATTTTTTAAATACAAAAGTACTCAAAAATAGCTTTAGCTTTAAAAAGTAATATTAAACAGTATTTTTTTTTTGCTTCAAAAATATTCAGGTTTGATTTTCTTGCTAAATATTTGAGTTCGAAATTTTTTTCGAAAATAAGTATTGAAAAACCAAATTTGAAATAGAATTTTTTGGAATTTTTTAAATTTTAAAACACCAAAATCGCTTTAGCTATTATCAATTAAATGTATTTTCGAAAATAAGTTTTGAAAAACAAGTTTTGAAAAAAAAAACATTTAATTTTTTAAATACAAAATTGCTCAAAAACAGCTTTAGCTTTAATTTTAATATCATTTTTTTTTTTGCTTCAAAAATATTTAGTTTTGATTTTCTTGCAAAATATTTGAATTCGAAATTTTTTTCAATATTTTTTTTTTTTTTAATTTTTACTCGACCTACACATACATATATGGACAGCTTAGCTTTCGCACATTTAAAATTTCAATTTTTCATAACTATTTTTAATTTTTAAATATTTTTTTTTTTTCAATATTTTTTTTTTTTTTTTGAATTGCTAATTAAAGAGCAGTGCTTGTTGTATTAATGTTTATAAATAATTCCCATTTTTTCAGTGTTACCAAGTTGAATAACTGTTTTTACACCTTATATATGTAAATATTTCTTTCTTGTAAATAGTTTAATGAAATCTTTGCAGCTCCTGTTCACTACATTTATAACTGTAAATATGCATTTTCCATATATTTAACTATGTAGGCATTTTTGAAAAATATCTTTCAACTTTACGATCACAAAACTGGCACTTGTTACTAGATTTTCCTCTTTTTTTTGCAAAATTTCAGAATATCCCTCAGGCTGCGCGCGCTTCAAATCTCAAGCGCTGCAAGTTTCTAACTATATTAGCGCGTTCTTTAACAATTTTTACTTGAGCTAAATATTTCTTAGTAAATTTTTGTATTTACTCTACTCAATTTTGTTACTTTTTTTTTGTTGGTTTGTAGTGCTTGCTTGTAAGTAGCGGACATTCTTTTTGTATTTTTATTTTATATATTCTTCATTTTCTTTTTTCTGCTTAATTAAAAACTGCCACATATTACAAATTATATAACTAAACTTCTAACGCCTTCTTCCATCCAACTATCCGTACCGCTAATTCGTGTTCTCCACGCTCGTTTCTGCTTGTCGACGTATAAAAAATAAATTGCTTGCGTTCCGCTCTACTTGCCGATGTGGAGTTTGCCGAGCAGATTGGCAGCTTGATTACCGGCCGACTCCTGTGCGTTCACTGCGCCGTCATGGAGGGTCTGTAGAAGTATATATTTTATAATACTTGTTTCTCATTAACTTCAAAGCACATTTATACATACCTTCTCCAAATCCTCACGCTTATGACTGACATATTGATTGGCTTCGTTCATTTTCTGATCGACTGCTTGGCTGGTCTGCTTTACACCGCCATCGATAGCGTTCTCAGCTTCCTTCATTTTCGTTTCGACTGTCTGTTCGGCAGCCTTGACACTCTTGTTGATCGCATCGTTAGCGGCCTTTTTGGTTTGATCAACGGCGTTAGCAGCAGCCTGGAAGAGAGAGAGAGAGAGAGAGTAAAAATGTTGTGTTTTATAAAAAAAAAGTTCAAGGTGCGTTTAAACGAATTTTATTTAATTTTTGAAATATCTTTACTTTACAAAAATAGTTCGAAATATTTAGTACTAAAAATTATTTGCTGCTCTAAAACTGACAAGTTACCTTAAAACTTTGTTGTCAAACTATTTTTGTAAAAAATTTAGTTCTAATTTTGATCAAGTGTTGTACCAAATATGGAGTGGCATATTTTTAGTACTAAAAAATAAACAACTCAAATTTTAGTACAATACTTTCGGCATAAAAATGTTAATAAAGAAAATTTTAATATTAAAAAATATTGTAACTAAAAATGTTTAGTACCTAAAGAGTCTTTACTTTACAAAAATTGTTCTAATTAGTACTTAATGATATTTGCTGAAATAGAATTTTTTAACTCGCTATTTAAAACTTGGTTTTTGAACTCTTTTTGTAATAATTTAGTACTAAAACCGAATATTAAAAATTTAGTACTGAAAAATTTAGTAGCATAAATTTAAATTCTGAAAAAATAAACCATGAAATATTTTTAGTACAAAACTTTTGGCATTAAAAGTGTTCATTAATTAAATTTTAGTACTTAAAAAATCTTTACTGAACAAAAGTAGTTCCAAGTAGTACTAAAAATTGTTTTTTGCCCTAACATTGATATGTTCGTTTATTTTAAAATTTCTTGTTTAATTATATTTAAAAAGTTTAGTACAAAAATCGAATTTTGAATTTTTAGTACTATGAAAATTAGTAACATAATTTTCATGACAGAAAAATGTAGCACGAAAAGTTTTAGTACAACACTTTTGGCATTAAAATACTTATTACGTACAATTTTAGTACTTAAAAACTTTTGTACAAAAAAATTTTAGTACTTAAAAGTTGTGTACTTTGCAAAAATACATAGTTGTAAATAGCACTAACATTTTTTTTTTGGCTTAAAATTCTTAAACTCAGTATTTAAAACTTTTTGTCAAACCGTTTGACAACTAAAATCGAATTTTGAAATTTTAGTACCACTATATTTCGTAGCATAATTTTCATTAGTGAAAAATGTAGGACAAAAATTTTAGTATAACACCTTCGGCATTAAAAATATTAATAAGTAAAATATTAGTACTCAAAAACTATTTTACTAAAAAATTTAGTACTAAAAAATTTTATTACTTGAAAGTTCTTTACTTAGTAGTATGTAGTACTATAATTTATGCTTTGCCCTAAAATTCATAAACTCGTTATTTAAAACATTAATTTTGAACCATTTTTAAAAAATTTAGTACTAAGCTCGAAGTTTGAAACATTAGCACAACAAAAAAATGAGTAATAACATTTTCATTACTGAAAAATATAGCACCAAAAATCTTAGTACAACACTTTCGGTTTCAAAAATGTTAATAAATAAAGTTTTATTAAATAGAAATTTTAGTACTTAAAAACTAAATAAGTAAAAAAATTGCAGTAAAATTTTAGTAGTAAAGTAATTTAGTACTAAAGACTTTGTACTAAAAATTCCATTCAAAAACCTACAGTATTTCTTAACTAAGAATTTGGTATCAACACTACTTTTAGAACTTTTAAATATCATTTTTGAACTAAAAAACATAAAAGCAAAGTGATAAGTAAAATAGTACTGGAAAGCATGTAAGTCAAAAATGTGTACTAAAATATTACTACCAATCTAATTTTGCGTTAAAAACTTTGTAATTTCATTTAGTACTAAAAATTTTGTACTAAAAGTTAAGTACAAAAAATTTATGAATAAAAGTTAAGTACTAGGAAGTACTAAAAATTAAGCACTAAAATTGTTCAAAAATATTTGGCTTCATAAAATTTAACACAGTTTGGTATAATAAACCGCCTGTACTTAGTTTTTTAAAATTATTTTCTAATTTCTACTTTATTTACTTTGATCGTTACCACAAACAGCGCCACTTACCTTCTGTGAAGCCTCAGCCACGTTGGCGGCCACTTGCTTAGCATTTGCGGCCACAGCATTGGCTTGTTGCACAGTGTTATCGATGGCTTGTTTCGAGTTGTCAACGGCGGCCTGAGCTTGGCTTACGCCAGCATTGACAGCCTGACCGGCCTTTTGAGCTTCAGCAGCAGCCAAATCGGCGGCTTCCTTAGCTGCAAAGAAAATTATGAAGTTAACAGAGTTCAGAGAATAAAAAAGAAGCTTTATTGAGCCTTCAAGTCCGAAGGAAAAAAAGCAACAGCTATCATATGTTTTTGATTTTTTTTAGTAATATTTTTCATAACTACTTTTATAATTTTGCCGCCTCTTCTTAATTATAGTATAGTATGTTCTTTCTCACACTCTTCTCTAACTTCGCAAAGGACTACTCACCAGCACTGGCCGCCAAGTTCTCCGCCTCACTCTTGGTCTGTTGCACCGATTGTCCTACAGCTTTAGCCTGCTCCTCAGCCATTTTGGCGGCATTGTCGGCTTTCTCCTTGGCCAATTTCTCAACATCTTCCTTCTTGCGGCTGAAAAGGTTGGCGGTCTTGTCGCCCAAGCTCTTGAGGGATGCTAAAAATTTATAAAGGAAATAAATTTTAATTACGTTTTTGTTTTCAGAAATGCAAATCTAGTTTCTAGTCTAATGCTTTATGCGATTATGCGTAGCTATTATATTTCTAAGTGTACTAAAGCTCTCTAAAAAGTGGGATAATATGAACATACGAAGAATTGCTAAATCACTACTAAAAATGGTATTAAAAGCTGGGAAAGAATATAAAAACATTGGAGGTAATACAAATTCAAAACCAAGCGACCATAACTTGTACTAAAAATGTTATAAAAAAGTAAGGCATTTCATTCAAAACTTTTTCCAAAACTCTTTAGCTATATATATAAAACTTGGTATTAAATATCTGAATAATTTTTTTCAGATTTATTATAGAAAACTTTTAGTACTGAGTACTAAAAAAAAGTTAGTACTTTTAAGTTTTTAAATATTCAAATATCTTTAATTCTGTTGTTCTTAAAGAATTCTATAGAAAGAACTAATTATCTTTTGTACTAAAAATAAAGTTACGAAGTTTGCAATAAAAAATAATAAAGTCTGATTTTTTTCAGAAAGTTTTTAGTACAATTAAGCCAAAAAGAAGTTCAGGGCAATAATTTTATATATTATATTTTATATATGTATATTTTATATAGATATTTTTCTAATCTATGAATATTTGTGCAACATTGACGACCAATTTCTTTCTTTTTTTATGTGTTTGGTAGCTTGTACTAAATTTGTACTAAACCTGTTTTTAGAAGTCAGCTAAAACATGCAGAACTCATTCTTAACTCAGTCGTTTTGTCATTAACCATATATAATATTATTATATAGTTAGTATATTCCTAACTGGAATTTTAGTACTAATAAAAATAAATATATATTTATTATGTGCTAAAACATGCATTACATCGACGTTTAAAATATTTGGAGTTTTTAGAACTTTTTTATTAAATATACGTACTAAAAAATTTCTCAGTAATTTTTTTTTTAAGATGTAAAACTTTTCAATACTGACACTTTAGTACTAATAAGAAAATTATAAATTATATTAATTGTGTACTAAATTAATACACATGTGCATATAGAGTACTAAATATCACTATATAAACTTTATGCACTTTTTAAGCAGCTGAAACATTTGGATTATTTGTACTAAAGAGATGTACTAAAAAAAATTCGAAACCTTGGTTTGTTTTATATATGTAAAAGTCTTAGAATCACCAAAAACATTAAAAAAAATATTTGTATAGAAGTTAGCGTCGGGGTTTCTTTTACTCAATTCATTAGGGAGAACCTAATGAAGACAAATGTACTAAAAGTAACATAAAATAGAATCTAAACAACTAAAATATATTTTAGTAATGTTGAGCGCTCATCCATATGATTCACATATTTCTCTACAAACAAATTTATTACTAATTTAGTACTAATTTTTCTCAATTTTTAGTACACAAATCTGGTAGAGCATCCTAAACTTTGTACTAAAATGAGTATGTAAATCAAAAGTGAAAACTGTAAACCTCTGGGCGAATAACAACTCGAGTAAAAATTTTTAGTACACGTGTACTAAATTTTTTTATAACTAAAACTTTGCAAAATTAAAAACAAACGAAAATCACTGAAGCCTAGGTAAATGTACTCCCACACAATTTTTTAGTATAAGTGTACTAAATTTTTTTTTTTTTTTAAATATTTAAAAATATTAAAATAAAATAACTAGTTTTCAAAACTATTGAACTAGTAACTGGCGAAACAAAAATCAATAATACATATATGGAAAAAGAGGCTTACACGCCCTCAATTTTTTAGTACAAGTGTACTAATTTTTTGTTGGTAATATTTAAAATTTTCAAAGCTATTCAAATCGTAACTGCCAAAACAAAAATCAATAATATATAGGTAAATTTTGCTCGTCGAAAATGTTTTAGTACAAGTGTACTAAAAATTATTTATTGATTCTTGTTTATCATTACCTTTAAAAAACTTTAATGTTTAAAACTAATTTTTAGTACACTTGCACATTTTTGGTAAATGTTACTCGCCGAAAACTTTTCAGTACACGTGTGCTAAATATCTTTATTTTGTAATATTTAAAATTTACAAAGCTAATAACAAAGAAAATCAATAACGCATAGTTCAATGTTAACTTTTAGTAATCTTTTTAGGTTATTTCAATTATTGCGAGAATTATTTCAGCTCTTTGTCAAAGATATTTGATTAACGAAGCGTTGATTTTCAATTTTTCAAGCACATAATATCAACTATAGCGTTTATCTATTTTTTCGTCGTTAGTGTTCACTTAAGTCACCTCATTCATCATTTTACGTATTTTTTTAATCAATTTTAAAACTATTATCCTTCATTGTCGATATTAAGTCATCACTTCGGAAAAAGTTGTGCGCACACTCAGTAGTGACGTTACTAGAAAATTACACACACTTGACCTTCTACACTTTTTATGCTTACACGCTGAGTTAAAAATCAATAATTCAGCAAGGCAGGGCGATCAACAGTTAGCTTGAAGGAATTAGATAATTTATGTATGTATGTTTTTTTTGTATTGCTACGAAATTATGAATTTATCGAAACTTTTAAATTTAGTCAGAACAATTGATATTTTTTTTGTAATTATTTTAATTTTTATAATTTTTTGTTTTTAATTTTTATAATTTATTTTCAATTGTAGTGAAATTCATAAAAGAATATATTTTTTATATACAAATTTAAAAATTTTCTTATCTTTTTTTATTTTTTAGATTTTATTTATTGCTTTTTTAAATATTATAATTTTTTTAATTCGGTAAATTTTATAAAAATTAAAATATATATACTTAGTATTTACAATTTATTAGTTTCTTACATATTCTAATTATTATTTTTTAATTATTGTTAATTTTTTATATCTTTTTTTAGTTTTCATATTTTTTTCAACTTGAGTGGAGCTTATAAAAATTCCAAAAAATATATTAATTTTTTTATTCACAGTTCATCAAGATTTTCTTAACTTTTTTAATTTTAAATATTTTAAGTATTATTAATTTCGGTTTAATTAATTTTTTTTTAATTAAAAATTTTTTTTTTTTTTTTGGTAAATTTTAGTGAAAAAATTATTTTTTATATTATATTTTTATTTTTCATATTTTAATTATTATTATTTTTTTTTTTTAATTTTCATATTTTTCTCGTTTTTAGTGAGTCAAAAATTTTTTTCTTCACAATTTATCATTTTTCTCATATTTTTATTTTACATATTCTAATACAAATTTTTCTCTACTACACTTTTAATATGTACACACTCAATCCCCAAAAAAAATATATTTTGGAATTTAATATTTATTATTTTTGAGTTTAGACTTTTTCTATTCTCTTATGACATTTTTATTACCTGTACAACCGCTGAACGCCATTTTTCACTATTTTTTACGTATTTTTTACAGTACTAAATCACAAAACTGCGTCACACTATAGTATAATATAGAATACAGTTATGTTTGGAGTATTTCACGGAATTCCTGAATCGTCGTCAATGACCGAACCAACTTCGATAGCTGTTAAACGCGAACTAAATCGTTGCTTTCTAACTTGATTTGCCACAACAATGGGGAAACAAGGCGAAACTTGATTCTAAATGCTTACTTAGTTACTACATACATTCTATGCTGTGGCTACCACAACGACGCAAAGGTGGAGTGTGGTTAAATTACAATTTTTATATATATATATACATATATATTTTTTCTGTTTTTTTTTTACTTTTATCTATTTTTATTTTCGCTAGTTTTATACGTGTTTTCAATATGTAGTTATATATGTATGTTTGTATGTATTTCTATTATATGAAACGGCAATTTAGCGCACCAATGAGACGGACGTTGCGCGCTGGAGCATGAGAGATTGACTTAATTAGCTAAGAAATGTGGCGATGACACAGACGCACGCACACAATGCGCAGCATTAAAGGAGACGACGACAGGTTTTCGTTGGGCGAACAATTAAGTAAATGACAGGCAATGTCAAGTGTAGTGTAACGGTTATGGGAGGTTGAGAAGTTTTGGTTTAAAGCGAAAATTTGTGTAAGGAATTTAAGCTATTTTGTTTTATTGCAAAAAAAATGGAATTTTCAAAATAATATAAAAAACGAATCTGATATTGAAGCCAGGAAATAATGGCTTTGAAAATAAGTATTTGTATGTTAATTTCCGCTTGAGTAATAATCATCTCATAAAGAGAAATTAATTGCAAAAATTTTATGTAAACTACTTGACGTAATTATAAAATATTAAAAAAAGGCAAACAGCTAAAAAAAAAATATAAAAAAAAATTATTTCAAAATAAATAAAATATAAAAAAATTTTATTTGAACAATAATTAAAATTGCTGTTTTTTTTTTAATTTTTATGTATCAAATTGGACCGAATTTAATTTATAAGTTAAAAGAGACTTCACTTAAGATTTAATAAAAGTAACAAAAGTTTAAGGTATAAATCATATTCAAGTAATCAAAATTAAAAAAAAAAAAGCTTTCTACTAAAAGTTTAAAAATTTTAACTAAACAAGTTAATTAATTAAAAATAATTAATTTAATAACTATTAATTAATTATCAAAAAAAGAATTAATTTAATAATTATTAATTATTTAATTTTAACTTTATTTTACTTCAATAATTTTAATTAATTAAATAAAATTTTAATTTAAAAAATTAATTAATTAAGTTAATTATTAATTAGACTAAATACTTTTCGATAAAAATTAAGTTTTAAACTTAATTAACTTAAACAGATCATAATTTCATTAAGTAATAAATTTTTAACAATTTTTTTCGAAACTTAATTTGACTAATTTTTATTCAATTAAAAATTGAGTTTGAAATTTTGTTCTGAACTAAACACTGTTTTCAATAAAGTTTATAATTAAAATGGAAAAAAAAATATTTAATTTTTAAGTTAGAAAATTTTTTATTCAAATTTAGTTTATAAAATATATTTTTTTAAATTAATTATTGAGTTTAATTTTTTCAAACTTTTTTTGTTTAATTTTTTTAATTAATAATTAAAATTTTTTGCAATAAAATTTATAATAAAAATTAAAAAAATTGTCTTTTTTTATATTTGAAATTTTAAAATTTTAATTATTTTAATTTTTTTCTTATTATCTTTTTGTTTTGAATTTAACTAATTAATTTTATTATTAAAAATTATTTTTTATTTATTTTTAATTTTTAAAATTTTAAATATTTAAATTTATTAAAATCCTTTTTTTTGTTTCTTTTTTAAAATTACTTATTAATTTTAGTAATAAAAATATATTCGTAAATTTAATTTTAATTTTTAAAATACATACATATGTATATAAATCAACGGATAACATTTAACATGGCGTATGAGTAACATTTTATGCCCATTTAAAAATGGTTTATCGATATCGTTTTTCATAGATTAACTTTTTTTCGAAAACTCATAAAATTTCTTCTCATATTTCATCGAGAGTTACCTTGCAAACAAACAGGTGCGAATTAACCACTTTCAACTCACTTACAAAGCAAGACCGTCCTTAGAATACTTCAAAAAGGCAATAAAGTTTGTTTTCTACACAGTAGTATTCCTCAGCATCAACGGCAATAAGCATGGGAGAGTATAAGAGTAGTATTATAAACCAATTTAGGCCAAGGTAACCACTTAATCGATTCGATGGTTTGTAACAGCTTGGATTATTTGTAAGCAGTAATGATAGGGCATGATTTCAGATTTTTAAATTGGTGTCATTTTATACCAAATTTTACGTGATTAACTTTATACCAATTTTTTAAATGACGAGATTTTATGCCAGATTTTGAAGTGGTAAAAATTTATACCAGAATTTTAAATGGCTAGATTTTATACCAGATTTTAAAGTGGTATAAATTTATACCAAATTTTTAAATTGCGAGATTTTATACCAGATTTTGATAGTGATATGGAGTTTTCCCAAACTTTTAAAGTGGTATAACTTTATACCAGTTTCTTAAATTTATACGATTTTGTAACATACTTTATTGGTATAAATTCCTACTAGATTTTAAAATTTCAAAAATTTATATCATATTTTTGAAGTGGTATAAAGTTATACCAGATTCTAAAAGTGGTGTAATCCCTTGCTTCGAGCTTAATTATTGTTTATGTCAGTTAATCACACTGGTATAAGCCAGTTTTTTGTTCGATACGCCAATATTAGCCGTTTGTGAAGCAACCACCCCTCAACTGCATATGGTTTCCATTCAAAACTAAGGCAGTAACGCTCAAGCCAACCTAGCGCCATTGAACAAGACAACATAAATCACGCCACTCACAGCAATGCATCAAAATGCTGATGAAGATTTGTCACATAAAACTAAACCGCTTGAAAACAAAAATAACAGACGATTTCAAAAATTGCACACAAACAACTCATTGTGGCCCACAAATTTACTTAAGCGGAAGCACAACTCATCAACGCCCATCAACTTGTACGCCTACTTATCTGCATTAACTACTTTGATTACAGTAAATTAAATTGACGCGCTAAGCAACGCATGCCACAAAGCGCACAGTGTGCCACAAGAAAGCGGCCGTTGTAGAGGATAAAGCGAAAAAAAATGCAAAAGAAATGAGAAAAATGCAAAAAAAGAAAAAAATTGCAAAAGAAAGAAAAAAAATACTACAGCAAATCAAAATAAAGGCGAAAAAATTCCAAAAAAGCGCACACAAATACAATAATTGCAATTGCGTCGCATTTTTGTAAAGTTAAGGCTAAAAATAACAATCCGTTGGGGGGGTCGCTGCGGAGACTAGGAGGCGGCGCGTCGTTGTACTAGCATTGCGACGATTGAACAAGATTTTTGTAGCGTTTCGCTGCAGCGAGGTGTGTAGAAAAATGCGCCGCGGCGAAGGCAAAAATGCCGCTGCGCCCGAGTGGCTGCGCTGCACATACAAACCGCTGAATGAACTCATGCGTGCGGGCGCTATTGTTAGAGAGTGACATATGTACATACACACATATAAGCGTATGTACTGGCGACACAGCTGAAGTCGGCATTTAATTGTAGCGCAATGAAAATATAAATTAAAATACTTTTCGCTTTGTAAATTTATTACACCCGCGCATACATAGAAATGCATACATACATATAGTAAATACAAGTATATACAGTTAGAAATATAAAAATTGCCTGCGCCAATGTGTTAACAAACAAATTATAGGCATCAATGCAACATTTTTCCTTTCAGATATTTAAATAAAATTTAAATATGAAAAGAAGGTGGGGTTATGTTCGATTCAAAGTTGCTCAAGTAATTGAGACATTATATGTGACCTGGTCTACGAAAAGGGGGCTTAGGTGTCAAAAAAACAAATTTTTTTATTTATTTTTTTTCAATTTTTTTTTATTTTTAATTTTTTTTTTTATTTTTTTTTTTTTTTTGACACCTGAGCCCCCTTTTCGTAGACCAGGTCACATATAATATTAACTGAAATAAGTATTTGGCGAAAAATCGTAAATAGCGGTTCACAACAAGACCTAGACGGATATGATTAATTTTTTAGCTCAAAGCTCGCTGTAGTCAAGAACACCTGACTGATTAACATCAGTAGAAAAGCACACATATTGATTATAAAATGGTCCAGAGAACAAACCTAAGAGGCCTAGTTGTAGACCGTAAAACGTACAAAATACAGCTTGTGCAAGAACTGAAGCCACTTGACCTTCTCAAGCGACATCGCTCCAAGAAAGATCTGACATTTTCAAGTCAAATTTTGTGCGATCGGTGAGGCCCATTTCTGGTTCAATGGGTATAAGAATGTAAGCACCTGAAGAGATTCAGGAGCTGTTATTTCATCCAGAAAAAACCACATTATTTGAATAGGTGGAATTATCGGTTGATATTTTTTTAAGATGATGCCGATGTGAACGTATCCGTCAATGGCGACCATTTTTACGCCATGATAACCGACTATTTGATGCTTGAAATTGAATCTCGTGATCTCGGCGGCATCTCACACATCGCATCAATCAATGGATTTATTGAGATAGCACTTCGGTGAGCAGATAATTTCACATTTTGGGCAGGTTGATTGGCCACCAAGATCGTGTGATATCTCACCGTTAGACTTTTTCCCATGGGGATAAGGAAGTTAAAGTCTACGCGGACAATCCTGCTTCGATTCAAGCCTTAGAACTAAACATCACGCGTGTTATTCGCCTGTTATCGGTCGAAATGATCGAACTTGTCAACGAAAATTGGACACAATGGATGAACCATCTGAGACGTAGCCGCAGCCAACATCAGAAAGGGATATTCTTCAAAAAATAAATGCCGTAGAACGTTCTTTCTAATGATAATAATTCATTCAATTTTGTATTGATAACTTACCGACTTATATGTAGTTGAAACGGGAATAAAAAACAATCTTTATAAAACAGTATTAAGGGGGCTGGGGTAGTTTATAGACCCTTATCAACTATTTTGGAAACCGGATTTTTGTAATCTTCTTCTCTTATAGAATTGAACTTAAATTTGGTCTACAATATTGCCATCACTTTCAAAGAAAATTGGGAATTGAGTGAGGTGGACAGTGATACATGGATGGATGCCTATGTATCCAAGCTAGATAATCCAAGATGGTGTCTTTTCATAAAAATTAAATGTCAGAATTGCTTTTCGACTACCAAACCACTGCATTGTTTTCCAAGCGGATATCACAGCAGTTGAAGGAAGCCCACTTGTTCGGACAAAGAGGGTGCTCAGAGCAAAAAATATATTCAAAGTATATGCGAATGGCTAAACGGCTTTGTATTTACTAAAGTTTCTTAAGGTTTCTTCAAAACTAGTGCAAGATTGCCTTGATCACTTAGTGGATCTAACAACCTTTTCCACGATAAACCTACAATGGGTTCCAGGGCAAAGTGTCATCGCTGAAAACTGTGAAGTAGATGAACTAGCCAGAGCACTCGCCACCCTGCAATTAGACTCAGAAAGGAGAGAATTTATGTACTATATATACCTTTGGCTACTTGTAGATATTTAATCTACAAATATGTTTTGTAAATACTGCTGAGGCTTCGAGGAGTCAATCATTAACTTCCTCAGCAAGCAGCCAAACAATGGCATGAATGGAATAAGGGCCGCCCATGGTGATTACTAAATTTCAAAAGGAATGACATAAGAACAATAATAAGAAGAATGTTAACAGGTCACTGTTGGGTTAGATATGCTAAAAAATTAGGAACACCACACGACTATAATGGAAGCTTTCAGAAGATACAAAAAAAAGATACTTTAAAACATATGGGGGGTCGAAATTAGATACTTTAACAAATCTTCTATATGAATGCAAAACTTTGTATAGGAAACCAATCGAAACTGTCTGTGGAGGGTTTCTTGCCTTCAGAGGTTGAACAACATTTTGTACCGCATGAACTTCATCAGAAGCATGCGGTAGTTCAGAAAGGAGACAGTAGAGTGAGGATTGCATAGTCCCAGTAATTTTACAATGGATTTTCTAAAGACCAAGTTGCGTCTTCGATCTACCTACCTACCTAACTTCGCTAAGATAGCTTACATACAAGTAAGTATTGTCCAAAATATATGATATGAACTCAGCCGACAGTACGAAAATGATTTCTTATACGTAATCGGGCTAGGAATAGTACTGATCCAGTTTTATACATTTTTAATACCAGACCACTATATTGTCAACAGAAGATGTCTGCTACAGCTCAAAAAAGTATCTATAAAAGTGACACATGTTTTCGAGAAAAAAATATCTACACGTCTAAAGCTATGGTAGTCTTGAGAAAGTAGTCACCAACTTCCAACAGTTTTAGCTAAAAGCATCCATATCAAATTGGTAAAGAAGGAATGCGCCGCGACCTTAGATCTATTGTGCCCTAAAGTAAAAATTTCCATATCTTAAAAGCACTATTTCTATAAAATTGTATGTCAATATCTTCGCTGGAGCTCTGCTAAAATAAAATAAAAAAATTATGGAATTCTATATGTATTATGCTTTATGTGAATTAGGCGTGGTTGTTGCCCGGTTTTGCTCACCAGTTTCAAATCGTAACACAAGCTTGTCAAAGTACCAAGTTTGATACTAAATGATCCAGTAAACGATCCAAGTAAACCTTACTACTCTGCCCAGCACATGTCGAGAGTATCAAAATATGTGACCTGTTCTACGAAAAGGGGGCTTAGGTGTCAAAAAATCATTTTTTTTTCAATTTTTTTTTTTATTTTATTTTATTTAATTTTTTTTTTTTTTATTTTTTTTTTTTTTGACTCCTAAGCTCCCTTTTCGTAGACCAGGTCACATAAAATGCTAGTTGTTTCCCTCACTGCTGCTCGTTTTGACATTTCTTTCGTATGCTAATTTCAAAGATGACGTTTTCCTGTTGCCATTAGAGCTGTCATACGGCTTTCACTAAGCACTAAGTTAGCCGCTGACGCATAAGCCTTAGCAGTTTCATGCTTATACACCCAATTATTTCTAAACTTATTATCTACTTATATTAGAAAATGTGCAAAAATATTTGTACACACTTATGTACATATGTATGTATGTACAATATTTTCGCGAATTTCTCGCCACTTTTTGCGTACAATAAACCGACACATGCCCGGTTAATGCCAGCAGCGTATAGGAAATTCTTGCCTTATGATGTCATTTTAGCTCCAACTCGCGGCCACTCAAGCGGCCAGCTGTTCGACGCTTTGTTTATAAAAACAAACATACGAGCGCATGCTGCACGAAAGGCACGAATGGCGTTGGAACACGTACGAGCACTCGCCGGCTGCGTTCAACTCGTTTGTGTGGATTTTGTGTCTCTTATACATACATACACATGTATATGTGTATTTGTATGTATGTACATATATTCACATATATATAATTTTGTATACCCTGTATATTAAGTCTGTTACGAAGTTTTTGGGAAATGTCGGAGTCCATAAAAAATTTATATATAAATGAACAGCGTGATTTAGCCATGCCGGTCTGTGCGTCGTCTGCAAATAGTCCTTCCAGTTTGCAGTAATCGTCCTCAAAAGTAAGTCCTCTCATCCGAGACTATTGTGTCCTTTTCCATCGCGGGTCACAAACCCAACACCTTAATTAATTCGCCTTCTCATGTTAGTAGGCCTTCAACTCGATGTTTTCTGGCTATCTACAGGATGCTTGGTCTAAGACCTGAAGTCGTGAGCTACTGGAGATATACTTATGTTAAAGAATCCAGAAACGAATGACGCTCTTTGTCCATAACAACCGCGCTGTTAGTTCTTCTTTCTCCAGACTGGACAGGGAATCAAAGCATATGGGTCTGGTTGGCAACGAGGGCAAGGGCTGATGGCAGGAGGTAATCAAACAAACAATCGTCGCACCCGCGAATTGGCTTGCGCGTCACGGATGACAGTCAAAACTTTGAAGCCGTAGCGAATTTTGCCTATCTTGGAACCAGTATTAACACCAACAACAATCTCAGCCTCGAAATCCAACGCAGAATAACTTTCGCCAACAAGTGCTACATCAGACTGAGAAAGCAATTGAGAAGTAAAGTTCTCTTTCGACGAACAAAAACCAAATTCTACAAGTCACTCATCATCCCCGTTCTGCTATATGGTGCAGAGGCATGGACGATGACAAAATCTGATGAGTCGGCGTTACGAGTTTTCGAGAGAAAGGTTCTGTAGAAAAAGTGGCAGTCGATGGAACGATGAACTGTATGAGATATACGACGACATAGACATAGTTTAGGGGATTAAAAGACAGTGACTACCCTAGCTCCGTCATGTCATTCGATGGATGAAAACACTGCAGCTCTGATAGTATTCGACGCAGTACTCGCCGGTGGAAGCCGAGAAAAAGGAAGACTTTCACTCCGTTGCCGGAACCACTGATATCGAACAACTATAGCACACAGCTGCCATACAAACTGACCGTTTAAAATCTTCGCTATAATTGTGAAGGGTATTATAGCTTTGGTGAAACAGAAATTAAGGTTTTTTCTTGTTTTTCGTTTCAGTATTTATGTAAATCCATACACTTTTGTATGTACAGTTGTGAGATTTAATTTTGTTTATGCGCCGTACTTTGTGCCAAATTTTGGCATTGATATACAGTAGTTCGCACGAGCTTCAGCCTTTAATTGTGTCAGTGGAGAATATAAATATTGGGCACTTCTCAATGTGAAGTGACAGCGGCTGTATGTATGCATATATACATATTTATATTTATATATGTATGTATATATTGAATATATTTCTTTTCGAAAATGTCAAATGAATGACGGAAATCGCAGAGTGTTTAAATATTTTGGAAAAACTGCCATAAATTAGGCATGTCTGGGGATATTCCCTTACTCTTTTTTAAATTTCTGATTTTAGAATTATTTATTTCTAGATACATACAAGCTATCTGAAGTAAATATAAACATATATATTTATATACATATATGAAAACATATGTATATAGTACATGTACTATAAATAAGTTACAATTTCGGAACTGAGTGCGTGACTACCAGCACCGGCATCAGCAGCCTTTTTGAAGGTGCTGTGCAGACCAAAGCTGCTTCAACATTTGAATCGGCAGCTAACACAACAACATAGTATAGAAGTCATGATACAAAATGAGCTGCCAAACTTTCACAGCAATGCACACCTTCCAAGATGGTCGAGAGATCGTCAAAGACATGCCTAGTTCTGAACGACCTCTTCAAGTAATGGAAGTATTAAAAAAGTGAAGGAAATGATGCTTATAAATCGTCAGGTAAGTTTTAGAGAGATGACAAGAGAATTCGACATCTCTCACAAGTTCGATCGAATCATATTGAGGGATGTTTTGAGATTGAAACTCGTTCTTGGTTGACTCCTCCCGATAAAACTGATTTTTTTTTTTTTTTCAAAAAGAGTACATTGAACAGACCTCTTTGGACATGTTTGATCGTGCGAATTCCGATCCCACATGCATGAAAAGTATTATAACTGTCAATGAGATATGGATTTATGAGTATGACATGCAAAAAAGTTAACCATCATTGGAATGGAGTGAAGAAAACGTACCGAAATAAAAAAAGACACTTATTGTTTTTTCTGATATTCGTGGTTTGGTTTTGTTCTACAAAGACAAATAGTCAATAAGTAGTTGTATTTGGCGGTAATGAGACGTTTGCGTGAGACATCCGTGAGACGGCGGAAATGGTAGAAGAACAATTCATAGATTTTACACGATGATAATGCGCCATCGCTTTGAACCACGATTGTGACCGAATTTGAGGCCAAGAATGTAATGAATACCACCGTTAAAACACCGTATTCACTAGATTTCGCTCCGTGTGTTTTTTTCTTGTTCCTCAAACTGAAATTTCCGCTCGCTGAAATCCGTTTTCAGTCGACAAAACTTGCTGAAGGACCTGAAGGCCATCCCAAAAAGTGCTTATGAAAGTGTGAGAACTGGAAGAAATGATGGCATAAGTGTACATTTGGTGGGGATTATTTTGAGGACGACAAAAAAATATTGAAGAATAATTAAATATTTTACGTTTTATCCACAATTTTACAATGTTTAAAACTTTAAAAATTTCATGAATATTAGATATTTTTTATTCAAAATTTTAACATTTCAGTTTTAACACAAAATTGCACCGAATTTTTTTAAGAATAAAAACAAAGAAAAATGTAAATAAAACTTTCTAACAAATTCTGCGAAAAGTAAGCTGTCATCAAACAACACAACAATGAAAACGTCAAAACAAAAAAGCAAAAAACCAAACAAAATAAAATAGCAAATAACAATAACATAAAGACAGCGCTTAAACAAAGCTTTCTACTAAACAAAACCTTTCAAGCGAAAAATTTAAAACGCAATAAACGAAAACGACCGAAGCCAGGCGACTCTCAGCGCGTAAAAAACATCAAACAAAATTTACGAGGGAATATTAAGACAGCACGATTAAAAAATAAAAAATGTGTGCTAATTAAATCACTAAAAATAGTGAGACGGGAATAATTCAACATTTTTTAAAAAGACAAAAACCTGACGATGGTGACGCACTTAAAATTTGAAAGTCTACATTTACAAACAAAAACAAAATATTTGCGATTTCTAGGAACAGCGATAAAATTCCGAAAAAAGAAACAACGCAGACTCGCCAGAAGCATCGGAACCGGTTCACATAGCCGGCAATGTCGTAAAAATAAAAATAATATAAAATCTAAAATAAAAACAAAAACTAATTTATAGCTTTACGCTTGGGATAAAACTTGCTCTGGTTGGCAGAATGCTGGCCTAAGGCAATTTTTGTAAACAAGAGACGAAATGCGTGCGAAGAGCATAACGAGTTAGTGTTAAATCTGAAAAAGTCGCGATTAAAAGATAAAATGAAGAGATAAGTATGCATACTCGGACGAGATTTAACCGTTAGGATGCCACTTTAGGATGAGCAGCTTATTAATCTACATTTTAATAATAAGAAAGAAAAGCTCACAATTTACTCCAACTTTTTATAGTCTTGTTGACACGAGTTCAGATTGAACATATTTGCATTTAGACGCTTTTAAAAATATAGGCACTATACAGAAAAAAAAATAATCTGAATATTTATTTTTTATTATGAAGTTGCGCAACAAAACTACGCGCAGCTGCGTCACGATTTGAATAATTATTTTTTGCTTCGAGTATGTACAATTGAACTGGATAGGCAGGATGCCAATTTAAAATTAAAAAAACAAAAATTAAATGAAAAGACATTGGGGTTCATATATAGTATGAAAAGGTAAAAAACAAAATTTTACCAAAGGTTGCCACCTGTTTTGCTTTTTTTAATTATCTTTTTTAATAAAATTTTAATAAAAAAAGAACTAAACTCGGCGTTCATATTTGATAAAGCAAAAGAAAAAATTGTTGGCAAGGGTTGTCACTTATTTTGCTTTTTTGAAAAACGTTTTTTCTTTTACTAAATGTTAAATGTTAATTTTTTTTACTATCAAATTAAATAATATGAAAAAGGATTTTTAAGAAATTTCGTGGAAGCAGCGAAAAACTAAAAAAAAACTTAAAATATTTTTGAGTAAGGTTGCCACCTAGTTAAATTTTTTTTTTCAAATAAATTAATGACATAAGTGAAATTTTAAAACTTTACTGTTAAATTGTACGAGTTTAATATAAATTTTGAAGAAATTTTTGGAACATTTGAAAAAGGTTGCCAACTATTCTGAAATTTTAAGCAAAAACAGTATAAGATATCTAGAAATAATTGAAAATTGCAGTTCTGCTTTTAAATTACATATGTATATACGTTAAAGATAAATCTCGGATACATTTTTGAGTAGGGTTGCCAACTTTTTGAAAAATGTAAGCAAAAACCTTTATAAGAAAAATATACAAAAAAAATTTTAAAGCCATACTAATAAATTTTGAAAATGAAAGATAGATTTCGAACGTATTTTTAAAAAGAGTTGCCAACTTTTAAAAATTTTCAACAATACATTTGCAAAAAAAATATAAGAAAGTAAAATTTTGAAACTTGTACAGTTTTGAAATTTATGTCGAAGATAATTTTAAAAAGGGTTGCCAACTGTCTAAAAAGATAAATATAAAACATCTATTTATATTTTTTAAGATAGAATACACTGGTTTCCGAAATTTTTTATTGATTTGAATTTTTGGATAGTGTTGCCAACTATTTTAAATTATGTATTACATATATAAGGCACGTAAAACTAAAGAAGTCTGAGTAAGATTTTTGTAAGAGATCTTTTTTTTGAAAATATATTTTAGAATAGCGTTGCCAACTATTTTAAATTGCATCTTATATAAAAACGTAAAACTAAAAATAAGATTTTTTTTTAAATTTCAAAATTTTGCAAATCAATATATTATAAAATAGCGTTGCCAACTATTTTATATCGAATATTATATAAAACACGTAAAACTAGTCAGGTCAAGATGAAATGTAAGATTTATGTGGGAAATATATTTTTAGATTTTTTTTAAAGATTCCGAGATCTTTCAATTCATTATTGAACAGCATTGCCAACTGTTTTAAATGAGGTTAGATCAGATTTCCGTGAGAGCTATATTTTTGAAAATTTTACGAATTGATAAATGACATTAAGTATGCAATTAAAATTCAATTATTTTGAGAATTTCTGATAATTAAGAGCATGAGAAAGAAATATAAAAAAATTGAGTCTACTCAGAGCAACAATTCTCAGTGATATCGTTGGTTTGTTGAAAAAGAGTCGCCAACTCTGTAACAATTTTCTCGAAAAACACATTCAAAGGTGTTCATATGTGGTTTTAAGTTAAAAAATCACAACCACAGCTCTTGATAAATCCTTATGTATGCCTTTAAAAGCATCATGCTGGAACCTAGTTAGTACCTTGTTTACTAATATCTGAACAAAATGAGTATTTGTTCTACTTTAACATCTAATCACGCATAAATACTGAAATATTTACGAAAAATTTCAAAAGTGTTGGTACTAGTGTAACCATCACCATGGACAGTCGCCTCTAGTAATCCCGGTGGTATTATTCGTGGCCTCACGAGAAGGCGGGTGTACGTAATCTTAACTAAGGTAATAAAAAAGTAATTCTGTCCAAGAAGAATACCAGGAAAGTCATTAACTGTCGCCGCCTTGAGTCTAAAATTAGAGATGATAAGCAAGAGCATCACTAAGTGCTAAGCAAAGGAGTGCTTAGAACTCTTTACAACACTATGTAAATATGTATGTGTATAACATAATAAGTGCTTTTATCTTACGTCGCTATCTTGTTTCGTTTCCCTGTATAATTATACATCCACAAGTTTGTCATTAGCTCGCAGTCCCTGTCACAGTCATTCACGTATATCCGACACCAACAAGTGCCCTAGGTAAGTTAGCCAACACTGCTGTTTATTATTTAGCCGTTTTACTACTTTATTTACTAATTTATTTAACATACGTTCTACCACAGCTACAACAAAAATAAAAACAAAGTGAAAATCACAAAAAAAAAGAACAAAAACAAAATCAACCGAGCATGCAAGTCATTTGCATTCGGCGAACAAATTAATTTGCTAAACAAGAATGCATGCGAATCAATGAAGTTGTTGTTATTGTTGATGTTTTGACTGTTGTTATATGCGCAAACACGGTGGATGGCAAACAAGCGAGGAGTTAACAAAGCAAAAGTTCGTAACACTAGTAGAGTCGCATTCGGCTGCAGTGCGCCAACAGTATGTGCCAAAAGTATGTGCGCAAATGGCATTCAACACACACATATGCCCTGCAATAAGTGTGTTGCGGTATAAACCACAAGCGTGTAAAACCACAAAATAAAATTCAACACTTGAACCAACATCAAAGCTCGGGCTGCGCTATTTCGCACCGTCACAGCTGGAGAAGGTCTCATTCCCGGCTGGCATGCATATAGAACAACAGCAGAAAGACGTGTGTATATATACACATCTACTGCATGTTTACTTCATAAATTTATCACGTAACGTAACGTTTTAACTACATAACCTGAAATAATTCTCATATTAAAATAAAACTAATTGTCGTTACGACTTAGGCAACTTACACGAAACCCCTTGTCTTTACTCATTACATATAAACCATTGTTAACCAACTTTTTGCTCCCACAAAACGGAGTGTGGCCTGTCTTCCCTGCAATTTGATCAGCTGTTCGACTGTCCAACCAAAGAAAAAATTGTCCAACAACCCATCAGTTGTTGCTCAGCTTGAAATACAAATATGAGTGAATATTAGGGTGGTACTTAAGTGTCGAATGTATATATTTTGAAGCCAAATAAAAAAGTGCACAACAATTCATCAATTATGCTACATTTAATAGCCATCCAAGAGACCAGAATGAAAAAAAAAACTTGAATTTTTTAGAGCCACCTTAATAATATGCTTAAAAAATTTAATTTGAATTTTAATTGAATTTCATCACTCGCTCAAGAGACTAAAATGAAAAAATAAAATAAAATGAATTTTTCCTCAACCTTCTAAGTTAGAAAAAATAGTTTTGCATCATTTTTAGAACCCCCTTAATAATATTAATTAAAATTT
Source organism: Bactrocera correcta (assembly GCA_027475135.1). Classification (NCBI taxonomy): domain Eukaryota; kingdom Metazoa; phylum Arthropoda; class Insecta; order Diptera; family Tephritidae; genus Bactrocera; species Bactrocera correcta. Next base: position 37,686,535 of record CM050327.1, read on the forward strand.
AAATTTTATGTTTTGAATTTCATCGTTATTACATTTTCACTCAAATGATGAATATAAAAAAATTTACATTAATTTTAGAACCACCTTAATAATATCGTTAAAACTTTTAATTTGATAATTTTAATTGAATTTCATTAGCCTCTCAAGAGACTAGAATGAAAAAAGTTAAACTTTAATTTTTAAGGACCTCCCTAAACTTCCAGGAGGTAAAAAAAAATATTTCGCATAACTTTTAAGAACCACCTTAAAAATCTAATAAAAAAAATTAATGATTGAAATTGAAAATTGATGATTTGAATTGATTTTCAACATATTATTGCCCTCTCATATATTGCTGAATATGAAAAAAATAGTACTAGGAAATTTTAAGCACCACTCTAATATACACGCATACCTGTACATTTGCTACTTTATCGCCGTGTAAGCATCGTCATCCATTCATTTTCACTTCTCCGAGTGCAAGCACACCTCTGGCATTGTGTCGCACATTTCAAGGGCACAAGTCAGGCGAGTTGCTGGCAGCCGTCACCGCTTGTTGCTGCTCGGATTACAAAGCTCCACTCCACTCCAAGCCAACGCCACAACTCAGCAATCAATGTGAGTAAAGGTGTGCGCTAATTTATGTGCAACCGTAGATACATACATATGTACATGAGAACACCTAAATATATTTGTATGCATGTATGTATATAATTGCATTTGTTGGTGGGTACACGAGCACCGAGTCGTGCACGCGTTTACAAAATAGTCATTTGTACGTAATTGTGGTAAAATTCATCTCGGCAGCGCCACATCATTCGCCTGTACAGGGTTTGATTTACATAGTAGCACTATTATATACATACATATATGTGAAACATACATATACTATATGTGCATATGTACTATGTAGTTAGGCGTATGTTTGCTTTATTTGCATGCAAATGAGTTTTCTATCACACATTCGTCTGTTAATGTCTTTATTGTTGTTGTATGTGCGACTACCATATATCAGTTATATTTCCAGCTATTATTCCATACCTTTTTCATTTGTTTTTATTATGTCAGTTTTTTGTTTTTATTTTTATTTTTGTTTACTACCGTAAAGTTATAAACTACGTCGTATTTATTTACTCGGCAAATAACTGAAATTCGGTTTGTATATATTTGCTTAGGCAATTAAAAATACATTTCTGTACGATTTATGTGTGTATGTACATACATATATCTATTTGTTGAAACCTATATTTCAAATAGTCTGTGTAGGTACACACATACCATATAGGTAAATGTACATAAGTATGTATGTACATACCTGTTATATACCTGGTATGTATACCGTACAGCTGTAGAGCTCCATCTGATGTCAATCGCTTGTTGATCTAGGTCTGACTCAACTTAAGCCAAAGCCAATGCTAATTCATTAGTGTCAAACCGAAATAGAAAGCGAAACAGGCGAATCGAATATTTGCTAAATATTATTTAATAAACATTTATTACATAAAAAAAAATTTTCTTAAACATGTAGTGTAAAAATTCAAAATTCTAGAAGTTCACAACATATGTAATTTATTGAAAATATTTTATCAAAAATCTTTTTTAAATTTTTTAAGAAAAAATTTGAATTTTAAATCTTTAATATTTTTTACAAAACTTGCCTATGATAATTTTCTAAATAATCTGGGGGGCTCCGAGAGGGCTTCAGAGTTTTTCATACACACGGAATAAGCTGTAGGCACCACTGAGGGACGCCTTAAACAGTGTGCGACCAGATACGGTGGTTAAAGCCTGGTTATGTAGGTGTAGGAATAGAGAAGAGTTATTCCGATAGGTTAATAGGGGCGCCCGCAGGGTGGGGTACCTTACTCACCGCTTTGTATCTAGGTAGTTCACGACCTACTTAAAGTATTCTAGTCTAGAAAACAAATTTTGAGCAGTTTTTTGAATTTTACTTAAAAAAAAAACCAAAAAATATTTTTACTATCCATTTTTTATGGTGTTTTTATTGATATCTTAAGAATACAGAAAAAAAATTTTACAAAAAAATATTAAAAATTAAAATAATTAAAGGGGGCGGGAGAGACAGGTGTAAAAACAAAAAATGGCGCATCCTGGTGACATTGATCCTAACTCTCCTGGTGGTCTGAAAACAAAAATCAAAATAAATTCTTAATCAGTAAGGATACTGTTATAGTCCCTACCCCAGAGAACACGAATTTTTTTTTTTTTTTTTTTTAAATGGCGACCGCCTGAAAATAAAAATAGTTTTTTACACTTTTTTTTGAAATTCCTGAATTTTTTTTAAATATTAAAAACAAAAATTTTGACACGATGCTGGTAGGAACGATAAAGGATTATATAAAGAAGATTCACACAAAATTTCAAGTGAATCGGTTGTATAAAACTTGAAATAATGCCGGTATCGTGTGGAAAAAAGTAGTTTCGAGAAAAACGGGTTTAAAAAAGTGAGTCAAACCGAACCGGGCTAGGTACTGCGTCACTAAAGTAACTGTTGCTCTTAAAATAATTTAATTTTTTAAAAATCCTTTGGAGGATATGTTCTTAAGGGTCTAAACTTTAAATAAATGAAAAAAAAAATCGAATTTTTCAAAATTTTAGAGTAGAATACCCCCTTAATTTGTTATCCAACTGGGTGAGAAGAAGATTCCAGACGTTTCGTTTCCCTCTTTGGGAGGCTCTTTTCAATATGTAGAAAGATTTAGTGAAAGCCAAGTATTGAAGAGAGAATAAGGAAGGCATGATTTGCGTATAATGCTGAAGAGTAGCTATAGGAGAAAGTGGGGAGTCTCACCAATGGTGGTCTTTTGGCCCAACATGTTCAAGCCAATAATACTCTATGCTGTGTTTGATTGGTGGAGTTTTGTTATTCTGCAATGGCACTTAATGTTATTTTAGACATAGCTCTCGTAAACATTGCCGGCAGGTGAATTGCTGCGAATGTATTAAGGCTTAGCAAAGCTGGGTTAAAGAAGATGGCCGAACAAAGACACGTTGAAATTTTCTGCCACCTCAATTACATTCCTGAAAACTTGGATTGCTTTGGATCGTAGAGGCCTGTCGTGGCGACATTTCACTGCCCACAAGCCGACGGAATCCAGCGATCTTTTTGATCCGTCTCCTTCTCATACACATTTCTTTCGTCGGTACGCTTTTTCAGGCATGAGTCGAAGCTAGGAGTGGAGCTTGGAGAAAGAAGTTCCCCAATCAGCTTTAGGCTACCAGACCACTGTGGTGGTTTTCAGCAGAAGGCCCGATTATAGCGGAATCGCTGGTAATTGCAAAGCGGATGAGCTGCCTATAGGGACCTCACATATACTTAGCGGCCGACTGCAAGATCCTTTTGACCTAAAGTAGAACCCAATTAAGTAGGAGAAGGCTGTCGTGGAAACATACCGTCACTTTCTGCTTCCAGCCTTTGCAAGACTGAAATTGAAAGCGAACCAGTATTTCTACCTTTTTCATACCTTTTACTAATAACTCGCTTACTTTTCCATAAAATATCGAATTGCCACCATAATTATTCTACCATTAACTCAATACAAGCAACAACAATAAAGCAGCAAAAACTACTCACAAACACCTTTTTACAACCCATTCAAAATCACAAACTGACGTAATTCCATCAGTAGAAACACGAAAAACAGCTGCTGACCCAATGCCAGTGACCACATCGCATGGAAAATCGTATAAAAAAACAATAAGAGAAACAAATATAATAGTAATGAGGGTTAGTCATCGGTTAACGACATAACCTAGCGTGTCCTTGACAAGGTTTTTGTTTTTGTAAGCTAAATTGGAGCTATAAACACTAACACAAAATCTCATCCTTTCGCGAAGACGCAATAAATTCAGCCGAAATGTAAAATGAGTAGCTTGTACAGCACAGAACGGTCGTTAAAGTTATAAGACTGACACAACAAGAATAGGCAGCAAAAAAGAAAGGCAAAAATCGCACAAGCAAACTTTAGTAGACAAGGTACCGGCAGCCAAAAGCTGTAAACAACACAGCAACAAATTCGTATTATGTCAAAAAAAAATATATTAAATAAGTGGTAATTTGTGTGAGAGGGAGAGTGTCAGAAAAAGAAAATATTGATGATTCCAGTCGGACAGGGATTACATGGAAATATATCCAAGCGCTCTGACCGGCTCGCGTGTCAAGGCCAAATGAGTGGTTCACACGCCATGGCGCTATGTCGCCGTTGTCATTTAGTCGTAACTGCTGCTTCTTCTTCTCTTCAGTTCCTCCATTCAGTACATTTATATGCACATATATTTTGCTTGCTTTTAGCGTTTTGTTTGAGGTTATTCCAATTATTAAATACTGTATGTCCGACAAGTAGCCAAGCGCAAAAGCAACCATAGTTCTGGCGACCAGAACGCGCTGACAGGCAACGCACATACAACTTAATTATTTATTAGTTGTAATTGGTAAATAACTCAGCGGTGTGGGAATTTGAACACGAAATGTTCATGGGTTACTCCAATATTGATTTGGCTGGTGGTGAGTTGGGGTCAAGCAGAGCATTGACTTGTTGAACGCACGTAAAAGTTTGTATATATTTTTAACGCAGCAAACAGTTGACCCAAGAGCGCAATTAGATATTCTTGGAAAGTATATTGATGCAATGAGATAATGGTGCGCGGTGTTTTTTTTTTGTAGAAAAGGTCATACGTTGTAGTGTTCAAATTTCATTGAAGGTTGGCTTAGAAAAGTAACACTTCTTCTGCCTGATACTTTGAGTCCTCTAGGTGCTTATAATACCAGTGTAACTCGAGTTTATTTACCATTTTTCTCAAAACTATTGTTAAACTTCCATTAAACACTTACCTTTAACTCGAGTTGGATGAAGTTTAAGAGTTTCCTAACTAACTCACAAAGATAAGTTTAGAACTAAAATAATTTAATAATGGGTAAAAACTCAAAACTATCGTAAAACTCGCATTAAACACCAGCGTTAAACTCAAGTTTATTACAAAAAATATACCTTCAACTCTAAAATTTAAGTAACGAAATAACTCACATTAAACACTAACCTTAAACTCGAGTTAGAAAAAGTGTTAGGGGTTTATAATAAACTCACAAACTCGAGTTTATTTGCCTTTTTATCCCTTAGCTTTAAAAATATTTATAACGACAAAAACCTCAAAACTTTGATTAAACTCACATTACACACTAACCTTAAAGTCGAGTTTTTAACAAAATTAGTTCGTGCTACTCTGTAATCTCAGTAACTAATGTGGGTTATTTAGTTACAAACAAGGTAACACTAACCTTAAACTCGAGTTTAATGGAGTTTTAGAGTTTTCTGACAAACTCACAAACTCGAGTTTCTTTGCCATTTTATTATTTATTTATAACGGTAAAAAAACACAAAATTATCGTTATGCTTGCATTAAACACCTTAAACACTAATTTTAAACCCGAGTCAAGAAACTCAAAATTATCGTTTAACTCACATTAAACTCTAACCTTAAACTCGAGTTTATAAAAACAAAATTATCGTTAAACTTGCATTAAACACCTTAAACACTAACTTTAAACCCGAGTCAAGAAACTCAAAATTATCGTTTAACTCACATTAAACTCTAACCTTAAACTCGAGTTTATAAAAACAAAATTATCGTTAAACTTGCATTAAACACCTTAAACACTAACTTTAAACCCGAGTCAATAAACTCAAAATTATCGTTTAGAGTTTAAACCTTAAACTCGAGTTTATAAATACAAAAATTATACCTTCTACTCTGAAATCTCACTAACTAGTTAAGTAACTCACATTAAACACTAATCTTAAACTCGAGTTCATAAGAATTAATTATCCGCTCTACTCCAAATTTTCAGTAATTAAATAAATAAGGGCTATTAATTCTGTCTTCTATAAGGATTTTCGTCACTTTTCTTCGTGAAAAGTAATATGGGAACGAAACTTAATCTCCTAGACTTCTGCGATAGGGACGGGTAACTGAAAAAAAAAACTTTGAAAGGCTGTGCTGCATTGCCTACAGTTTTCAAAAAATAAAACAGTTTCTTGCCCGCCAGTGTCCAAATACCGCCACACCCAAGTGCCTAAATTAATCGAGGAGCCGCTTGCCAAATAAAATCATGTATTTTCAGCAACATTTCTCCGCCATCTATTCGCTAACAAATTCAGTGAAAGTGTTTTCACTGGTATTTTTAGTTTATTACGAAATGCATTTGGATCCAAGCCAATGTGGTAATCAATAAAAACGTAAAGTGCGAACACATGTAAAAGCTCGAAATAAAATGGAATACAGCAAACACGAAGGCGTAATATTCAAAGCTCCAAAGCAATAAAGAAAGCTGTCGCCACGGAGTCGCTAACATGCGATTTAATGCGATTTAATGCGAACGAAGCAAAGGCGTAAAGCGGAGTGGCGTACAAGGAGTCGGCATACAGCCGAAAGGTATGTCGCGCCGAGCAAAGTTCAACAAATTCAGTAGTGGTGTAGGTTTGGCAGTGAGCCGGGTGGCGAATGATGTCACCATAGCTGTCAAGGAAATGTTATTGAAGGCGTCAATTTGGCTATCTAAAACACTAATCGAAAATTGTGGTTTGTTGATGTGAAAACCGGTGAAAGAGAAGTAGAACAAATGGCAAATACTCATTGGTTGTAATAATCAAGCTACAGAGTATGTAAATAACTTTATATTTATAAGTCCTGTGGTCACCATTGCATGTAATGAAGCTATGAATAAATCTCAAAAAATCAAAACAGAGCCAACGGTTGCGTGTCTTGAGATTCATCACTAGACCTTCCGATAACTAAACTATTTTCTCCGACAATTGGTTCTAATTGACCTGAATATACCATGATGTATATCTTACATGGACTCTCTGCTCAACAACATCCCATGCAAACTATGTCCTAGATCAAAGGTAACATCTTGACACTATGTATACTTTGGGATGGACTCGAGTGTGTTTTGGATTTAAAAAACCTGCTCAGAAACTTCCTTAGGTGAGCTCATGCCGCTCAGATCTTTTTGATAAATTCTATGGATAGCCATGAAATCATTTATTTTCTTCGACAATCGGGTCTACTTAACCTGAAGCGCCCCAGATTTATAACTGATCTAGAACTCTCAGCTCAAAAACATTCCCCTCAAACTATATCCGGGAAGAAAAGCAAGATCTTTGCTCTTTGAATACTTTTGAATGGGTTCGAGAGTATTTTTAATTTGAGAACACTGCTCAGAAAACCCATTAGGTAATCTAAGGCTGCTCAGGACTTGTCGAAAATGTCTATGGATAGCGATGAAACTATTTATTTTCTCCGACAAACGGGTTCGGTATACTTGAGTCGACCTATGTTTATACCTGACCTTAAACTCTCAGCTCAACAATATCCTCCCTTCAAACTGTATCCGAGAACAAAAGCAACATCTTGACTCTTTGAATATAACACTTTGGATGGGTTCACGTGAACTTTTCATTTAAGAACACTACTCAGAAAGCCCATTTGGTAAGCTCAGGCTGCTCAGAACTTATCGATAATTTCTATGGATAGCGATGAAATCATTTATTTTCACCGACAATCGGGTCCGGAATACCTGAATCAACCTATATTTATACCGAACCTTGAACTCTCAGCTCAACAATATCCTCCCTTTAAACTATATCCGAGAACAAAATCAACATCTTAACTTTGTGAATTCGGATGGGTTCGACTGCTCAGAAACCTCATTAGCTGAACACAGGCCGCTCAGAACTTGTCGATAAATTATATGAAACCCGATTTGGCAGCAATACATACATTAATACTACCCTCCACTTGCGATTTTTCTGTAATACAGCCGATCTCTCAAATGGCTTACATCGAAACGTAGCTGCTCTTTCGTGACTATGTAATGACATCCTAAGTTTCTAAAATAAGGCGGCGCACAGCTCTTCTTACACTCACAACATCAATGTTCCTCGGAACACACTTAAAAATAGTAATAAATCATATTTTCTTCAGGCACACCCCACTTACCCTACCAATTACTAACGACAATGCGATTCCATTCATAATATTTATAGAAAGAAATCAGCTAGACATTCCTAAAATCTAATTTATTAAATTAATGAAAAAAGCATCTGTCATTGCCGACGATGCACTCCTGCAGCGAATTCCTCTCATCAAACGTCACGCGTTACCCAACGCATACACACAGAGTTGATATAGGCATTATGACATTTAAATATAGCTCTACTATGAGTAGAGTATAAAGCTATTTAAGCAAATGCCGCACTCAATGCCCACAAAATGCATTCAATTGCCGCAATGCCACTCACTCAATTTGCTCAATTTCGTTGCGCACGACCAAGTTGAAGTTCAAGAAATTTCGGTTGCATGTCAACGGCAGTGGAGGTCCTCAAATTGAATTGAGCATTAGTCGAATTGTGCATTACTTGTCAGGTCATGGAATCATACACATACTATAATACATACATATATAAATGCATAAATTCCTTCATTTGTGTGTAGAAGTGTGCGTAATTAATTGTTAATGCCGCCTTAATTGAATTAGTTGTAGGGTAGATCGTTATTACAGTTATATTTATTACACTCATCTATTACCCCAAATGTATATGTGAGTGTAGGTATTAAGGCAAACATTTAGTGAAGGTTAGAGTAGGTCAAATGTAATAAATAACTGCAATTAAAAATTTCTTTTATATAGTTATTGGTCGGAATACCTCAATCGGCTCTTGGCAAGTTTGACGAAGCGGAAATTTAAATTCCAGAGCCTGAAAAATGACAAAGAAGGTCCAACACTCATTTATATGCGCTGAGCGAAGCACGCAGTTAAGAAAATATAGCAGCCGTAGCTAAGGGTGTATACAAAGACCGGACTGACCTGTGAAACGACTTGGCGCATTTTAAGTCGATTGAAAGCGTCAAAAATACAGCTTTTGAAAGAACTGTTGCTGCTCGACCTTCCCAAGCGACATCGATTCGTTCTATGGGCTCTTGAAAAGTTCCAAGAAGATCCGATGTTGTCGAGGCAAAATTTGTTCAGCAATGAGGGCCATTTCTGGCTCAATGGGTATGTAAACAAAGAAGATTTCCGCTATTTTATCCAGAAAAAAACAACTGTTTGGTTCGGTTGGTGGGTCGGTGGAATCATCGATCCATATTTCTTCAAAAATGATGCCAGTGAAAACGTAATCATCAATGGGGACCATTACCGCGCCATGATAACCGACTATTTGATGCCTGAAATTGAAGCTCGTGATCTCGGCGACAGTTGGTCAACAAGATAACGCCCCTTCCCACACATCGCAGCAATCAATGGATTTTTTAATGGAACACTTCGGCGAGCTAATAATTTCACGTTTTGGGCCGGTCGATTGCCCGTCAACATCACGTGATATCACAGCGTTAGACTGTTTCCTGTAAGAAAATGGAACTTCTAAGGCCTATGCAAACAATCTTCCTTTGATTGAGGCCTTGAAGGAAAACATCACATGTGGCATTCACCAGTTACCAGTCAAAATGCTCGAACGAGTCATCGAAAATTGGACTCAAAGCAAGGGCCATGTGAGACGTAGTCGCGGTCAACATTTGAAAGAGAAAATCCTCAGAAAACAAATGTCGAAGTGTGTTATTTCGAATGATAATAAACACTCCCCATTAAATTTGAAGTTTCTGTTTGTTTTTTTTTTTACAAGTCCGTTTAGACGTTTTCATCAGCTCAATGGGATCTTCCAAAAGCGGGAGAGTCAATAAATAAGTTGTGGGAAGAGTCTATCTTATTCTCTTCGATACAGCTTGTTCAACTGACATCTAATAAGATTTTCAACTTCACCGTGTGCAACCGAAAGGATAGTAATCATTTAGAACCGCTACAACTACGTAAAGCCTAGCCTTACTGAGCGCCAAGAGCTCACTGGACCTCGTACGATCCAGCTTCAACCAAGAGAATTTTGCATAAGCTAACGGTATCTCAAAGCTGGCCAATCTTCCAAGAAACCCAGCTAATCAGTATTAGAATGCTGGAAGAAAGGAAAGCAGCTGTCTATTTCCGTTCTTCGGAGGGTACGTACGGGTCTAGGCAGCGTTTTTCTTGTCAACTCAACAGCTTTGCAGTTACTACCTACACTTCCACTGTGGTGTCGCACCCATATATGTTCTAGTCTTATCACATAGTGACTCGTTGCCATGGATAGATAGAGGTTACGCATTCCTTAATCAGCCCAAAACTCACAGTTACTCGAAAGAGAATATAATTAATAATGTGTAGAGTCAATCCTTTTGGGATGGAATTAAGAACCTAAAATTATTCTTCAAAACTGACGCATGGATTCTCAACCAAATATTTCTCACATGTTTTTAATTTCTTTCTGATCTTTGAAGTTCTTTACAGACGTGGGTGAAATGTTCGCATAACGCAAGTTTCTTACGATCAAATGACACTTACAGAGGGCTGTGGCTCTTATCGTACGAGGTACGACTATTGCTCAGATGGTTCTTAACAGATCTCAATTAAATTTAAGTGTTTCGTGAGAACCCCCCAATAAGTTCTTTAACCTAGCGATCTTTTGAAAAATAAATAGGTAAGAAAAGATCTGATTAACGTTACTAAAGCAATTTGTAACAAAGTTTTGACACGCCTCATAAGCACTTGAGTTAGCGTTAAGCCGAATTCTTTTCAAAAGATCTTACGACAGCCATGTTCGCACGTTTGAAACTTAAACATCTCCTCTGCTGTCTGATACTTTTGCCGCTATTATTGCTATCAATACCAATAGGTAAGCGAGATAAAACAAAAATAAGCAAAGCCAAAAAAATAATGTACTCTTCTAGATCCCCAATCAATGGGCAGAAGCTGTGGTCGCGCACAAGGCGAAGTGCGTTATTTCATACCCTTTCGTGGCAGTTGCTTTCACATACCCAAAAGATCGGTAAGTTGTCCAATAACTGGCGTTTAGTCAAGTTTCGAACCATAGTAAAGACATATTCAGCAGCTTTATTACTCTCACAACATCAAAGTGCCTTGGAACATTCTAATGACACATTTACTTCTTGCTTTTCAGATGAACTGGTTTACGGGCTTGCGCTATTGCCTAATCAATGGCCTAACATTAGCTACTCTGGATGAACATGAAAAAATAGTCTTGATCACAAGGCATTGCCAGCGCCATAGTATGCGTCAAGAGTATTGGTTTGGCGCTACGGATCTTGGTATGACAAATGCATTTTGGTATATTAGTAACGGTTTGCCAATACGGTATGGACCAAAAAAGTCGTTGGAGGAGGAATCCACAGAGCACTGCCTCAAATTGAATGTGCACGCAAATTCCACTAGTATTGCGAGAGATTCGTGCCTCGCCGTACATCCTGTTATTTGTGAGCGTGTGGAGAGTGGCACTTATTTTAGAGAATATAATAAACTCGTGTGAATAGTAATAAATAATATAATTTGATCGGCGGAGTGAGACCGTCAGTGAGGCAGCTGTTGGAGCTGGGAAAAATTGTTGGAAGAGTTTTCTTTATATTACTCAGAGAGTAAAGATTTTGCTAGCTTTATTTTATTGTGATCTCTGGTAAAATAATGAAAAGGATGATCAAAAGACTTTAGTCTAAATTGTTCGAGATATTTATTGATCTTTGGTTTTTGTTTTATCAAAAAATTGCTCGAGCATTAATGGTTTCTGTCCTCGGGAAGATCAAACGTAAGTCCTTGCATAGAAAACATTTTATTTGGCAAGATATCTTCACAAAATTTGGCACAGCTTACAAAGGAATACATAGCTATAATCTCCAATGAAATTGTTCAGATCGGATAACTATAGCATATAGCTGCCATACAAACTGACCGATCAAACTCAAGTCCTTGTAAGGAAAACTTTTTCATTTGACGAGATATCTTCACGAAATTTGACACAGAGTACTACCAAAGACATCGCTATAATCTCCAATGAAATTGTTCAGATCGGATTACTATAGCATATAGCTGCCATACAAACTGACCGATCAAAATCAGTTTAAAGATCTTCTTATGCTCTTTTATGGTATAAAAAAGCCTGTGAAGGGTACATAACATTTTCTTTTGTTTTTTTTTTTTTTCATTATCTTGAGGTCAGCGAGATAAATTCCTCTTGCTTTTTTTCAATTATCTCCACGTCAGCGAGATAAAATTCCTCCACCACAATCGCTTCAAAATTAAGCGCAAATTTTCTTCTTCACGCAAATATTTGCACACAACAAATAATTTAATAAAAAATAACAAAAACAAATTTAATAAGAATAACAAAAAAATATCCACATACTTATATCATTAAGATGAAAATGATAATAACTAATTTTGTGCCGAGAACAAATATTTTTAATTATGAAAACTGAAATTGTACCGCATTATTGCGCCATTTCAATTTCTATATTAAACATTTTTAATCGTCTTATACCCGACTGCCTAATATAATTGCAATCATTGGTGAGAAATGACTTAAATGAAGTCAGCGCGATAATGAACAGTGTTCATTGAACAAAGGCGCTCATTCATCGACTTGCTATGTGTGACCGCGAGATTGCGGTTGTTAATAAAAAAAGTACGAAAAGCTCGAATGGATTACTGCATACCAAAGTATGTAACTGTGTATGTGAGTTTAACCGCAAAATCGACGACACAAAACGAATTTGAAGAGGACAAATTTTAGCATATAAAATTTGTCATATTTTTGTTCTTCATTAAAATATGAATCGTCTTCAATTCAACCCTTCTCTATGAGTGACTGGTCTCTCTCTTGATCTCTTACTCTCTTTCTCTCTCTCTCTCTCTATACGTAGGCAGGGAAATTTACTAAAGTAAACAACAACAAAGTTCTTCAATTGTATTTGTTGCAAGAGCGTGTATGGATACTTCACTGAAATTCTAAAACCGCTTGAACGCTTGAAGCCACTTGATTTAAGCGAGTTGTTTGTTCGATTCGGCATTTTGCACATTCAAGCATAACGAAAATAACTCATAATCCTTTAATGTATTCATAAGAGCCACTGATTGTGTACGAGGTCTAATAGAAATAATGCCATTATACGAGTTCTGAAACGTCTTGCAATTTTTGAAGCCACTTGATTTATGCGAGTTGTTTGTTCGATTCTGCATATTGCAAGCTCAGGCGTATCGAAAAGAACTATTATTACTCATAATCATTTACTATATTCATAACAGCGACTAATTGTATATGAAGTCTAATAGAAATAATGCCATTATTTTCAAGGATTTATTTAGCATAGTTATAACGATTTGAATTAGGGCCAATTGGCATCGTTTTGTTCAATAACTTATTGCCGTTTTGAAGGTAATTTAATAAATCAAAAATCACAGAAGAATAATTTGGCATAGACAGGAACAGATAGTAATCACTTGTTTTCAGACCAGGACTTTAAGGTAAATAATTAGGAATCTTCCAATCGAGCTTCTAAAGCTTTTGGCGACCCACTATCGACTTATATAGCCTAACGTTGGAGCAAAAATCTTCTCCTATTGGTCAAAGCTAGCCGCCTCTTCGCGATTCCTTCCTTCAGACTGTTCAAAAGTTGACAGTAGAGGTTCAGCTCGAGGAAATTTTTCCAAGTATGCATTTTAAGTTTTCTATTTCCCCCGAAATAAAATGGAATAAAAGCAAGTGACATAGCTGAAGTGTTCTATTTGAGTATATTCTCTTTAGTACCCAGTAAAAACTTACACCAGTTTATAGGTTAAGTCTTGAACAAATATTTTTCGTACCTTCAAAATCTCAAAGAAAAATTCATTCGAAAATATATTAGTGAAAATTGCTTGCTCGATATCAATGTGCTATTAACAAACACTAAAATATAAAAATACACCTAAATATGTAGCACATAAATACACAAAAACAAAATAAGCATAAAGGAAAACACCTTTTCTTCATTAAAATATTTTCAAGTTTATTGCTTGCAAAACAGGAAATTCATATGGTGCAACGAAGTGCATCCGGTGAATAATTAACTTTGACTATTGTTTTGGTAGCCACATTCTTGGGCATGTTGTTATTGTAATATTTTACTTAGCACTTGCTTTACAAATATTCTCCATAAATAATTTCCTTGTATACACAAAAATTTAAAGGAATGCTTGGGAAATGCACTGCAGCTGCATTGCTTTGCGGCAAAGAAATTTATTATAACTTTATTCATTTGTTTTTGTTGTTTTTAATTTATCACATTCCACTTAATTGCCTGCCACACCCAAATTCAGTCGAAATACAGAATTTCTTTGGGTGAATAAGCATCTTTGGGTAAATATTATTCGTACATAATATATATAACATATATGTATGTAAAAATATATATATTAAAAAATATTATCATAATTTCCAATAATGAAATATGTGTGTGTATATGTGTTTTGGGTGCTAGCTTTTAGTAAGGCGGCGACCCAAAATTGATGGCTTTGGATTACTCTCTTTGGAAGTTCGACTATTTCGTGGAGTATTAGATGTATTTTTGATGATTGAAAAGTGCTCATATGAATATTTCGAATGGGTTTAATCAGTAAGAGCAAAACAATAAACTCGAGTTTATCAGTGAATTTGGTGTTTAACATTAAACACTACTCAAAAAAAATAAAAAAAAATTATACGCTGAATTATTTGGTTAATTACTAACTTCAAAATATTAAACTCGAGTTTATCATTAAATTTGGAGTTTAATATTAAACAGTGCTAAAACAATGGAATTTGAAAAAAATTATACGTTGAATTATTTGCTAATTACTAAAAGTAAAATATTAAACTCGAGTTTATCAGTAAATTTCGAGTTTAATATAAAACACTTCCCAAAAAAAGGAGTTTGAGAAAACATTATATGTTGAATTATTTGCTAAATAACTAAAAGTAAAATCTTAAACTCGAGTTTATCAGTATTTTTGGTGTTTGACATTAAACACTAATAAAAAAAACGAACTTTGAAAGAAATTATATGCTTAATTACTAGCTAAATAACAAAAGGTAAGGAGTAAAAGGTAAAAGGAGTTTAATAGTGAATTTGGCATTTACCATTAAACACTCCTCAAAATCTTGGGATTTAGGAACAATTAGTTTAACTCGTTATAAACACCTTTCTAATAGTGTTTTGTACAAATATTTTTTATGCACTAAATGTAAACCATAAACTCGAGTTTATTGGTTACCATAACATTAAATACTGCTTAAAAATTACCAAAATATATACTAAATCACTAACAGTAAAACATTGAACTCGAGTTTATCGATAAATTTGGTGTTTAACATCAAACACTTCTTAAAAACATTAAATTTGAAAACAAAAAACATTAAACTCACTAATAAATACCGTCTTCTATTAAAATTGTATATATGATGCACTAAAGACAAACTATAAACTCGAGTTTATTGGCCATTTTAACATCAAATACTCTTTGAAAATAACGAAAGTTGTTCTGTAATTTGCTCTAACTCGTCTTAATTGAACTAAACACTGCTCTAAAACACGGAGTTTGGCAATAAAATCATTTAACTTAACTTTAACACCACTTTTTTGGTGTTTTGCGATATTAATTATGAGTAATTAACTAAAAGTAAAGAATAAACTCGAGTTTATTGGGCACTTGAACATTAAATATTACTTAAAAATAACGGAAGTTGTTTTAGGCTTTGTTTTAACCCACCTTGGTTGGTGTTTAAGCTTAAACACTGCCCAAAAATATGGGGTTTAAGGAAGATAAGTATAATTAGATTCGCCCTAAACACTACTGTTTCAGTATTTTGCTGTGATAATATTTTTAATACATTAAAGTTAAACCATAAACTAGAGTTTATCGTTAAACAAAACTCAAAAATTTGGATTGAAAAAAAAAATCTTCCCTTTAAACACTACCTTTTTTCTAGGATTTCGATACAAATGATATCTAATTCTATGATAGGAAACCATAAACTCGAGTTTATCGCCCACTTTAGCAATAAACACAATTTCTAAGTCACGAAATTTTTTTAAGCTTTGCATTAACTCGTCTAAGTAAGTATTTAGCGATAAACACTGCTCAAACACATGAAGTTTGCAAGAAAAAATCATTAAGCTCGCCTTAAACACCACTCTTTTGGTGTTTAGTTGTAGCATGCTTTTTAACACTTTAAAGTTAAACCATAAACTCGAATTTAGCGACCAGTTTAGCACTAAAAACTGCTTAAAATTTACGAAGCTTTTGGTGAACTTCACTTTAACTCGCCTTAAACACCACTTTTTGGTGTTTATGACGGTACAATAAAGTTTTAAGTAGGTATTTTTTAACGTATGCTTAGAAACATTTGCCTGCAATGCTGATTATTTTGAGTGTTAAATATTCCAATAAAATTTTAACAACAAATTTCTGGAATTTTTCTTCCAACTTTTCGCCTACCTATTCGTTTTCCAACCACCTCCTCTTACTTATATTATTTTCATTTTCGAATTGCATTGAGTTCATTGAACTCGCGCCACCTCCATTGCATTAGCTTTGCATGTCCGCTTTGCTTGTGTGCCCAATTTTTTCATGTCACTCACAAGAGCACAACCACATATACCCCCGGCCACGCCCTTTTTACACAAAACCAAACCAAAAGGAAGCTAATGTCGACCCACATGCTCTACGGCTTGCAACAGCCACAGCGCCTCTGTCAACGTCACCGTCGGCACTTCACAGTTCACCGTCAGCTCTTCTCATCGTTCACCGTCAGCTATTTGTAGCTTCACAGTACTAGCAACAACAACACACAGCCTCTTTTTGTTATCTTCTGCTCAATCGCTGTGGCAAGCCGCTTCACCACATAGTTTATGCACGTATGTCGAAATTGATTCTTCAAGCCCATTCGTCATCGCCCCCCGCAGCACAGCAGCGCCGTTGCTTAAGTAATTTTCTCGGCTGCTTAATTAGAGAATCTCGAATCTGTGTCGCCTTAATTGTTGTAATTTACAATTTTCTTTTAGTATTTTTTTCGTTTTTCATTTTTTATTATAATTTTTTCTCTTTTTTCTATTTTTTCCTTTTTTCTAATTTTTTCCTTTTTATTATTTTTTTTTACTTTTTTCCTTTTTTGCTGTTAACTCGTTGGCTCTGCTTTATTTCCGTCACTCGGGCATTGTTTATTTTTCTTCACTTTGTACTTTATTGTTGTTGTGTTGAATGCAACACTAACTGTGCATTGTCAATTATAATTTATTTCTTGTTTTTGTTTTGTTGTTGTTTACGTTTCTTCATTTCCTCCGCCACTTGGGTGTGCGTGAGTTGCATTTATATGCTTTAGATTACCTTAATTCAGCCGGTTTTCGGTTGAAAAATTAAATAATTTTCACTTTCTCTATTTTTGGCTCATTATTTACTTTAATTTATTTTCTTTTGCTTAAATAATCCGTTATAATTCAGTATTTGGTAAGTGTTAATCAACTGAGCTTTCTTTTTTCCAAATAAAAAAATGTAGAGTTCGTTGACCAGTGTAATATTTGACTTCCGGATCGGACTTACTTATACCACACGGAACTACTTTAGAAATTAACCAAAAATACAAATGCCCTGAAGAACTGATGGTGCAATATCAAAAATATTTAAAATCTGATGGCTTGAAGATTTTTTTGTAGAAGATATATAGATATACATAGAGTTATAGATAGATAGTGGATAGAAAAATTGGGACCTATAGTCTATTGTGCCCTCTCCTATATCACATATGGTGACAAAGGTCCAGCATAGAACAATTCCAGGAGCCTGCTGGGCGTGACTGAGGTGTTGTGATCCCTCTGTCCACGTAGATGGTACCTAGGGCCTTGAGGCTGTTTGTTCAAATTGCCGGACAATTCATAAGCAGGTCTTCGAGAACTTGCTGTTGCATGGCGCAGAACCGGCAGTTTGGGCAAGAGATTATGCCCATGTTGGACAAGTTGTTACTGAGCCTGTAGTGCCCTGTATAGAATAGGGTTAATTCAGTCTGTACATTTTGTCCGCTAACTCTTCTACTCTCAAATAAAAATAGATTATTTGTGAAAACAAAATCACAAAAGAAGTCGAGTTAAGGAATATTTGCAAAGAAACGAAAATTTTTGGTTTCGTTAACCTTCGTAATATATCAGTAATAATACTAAACTCCAGGATAAATAACAATATTTATATCTACGAGATGAAAACCTCTAGACATGCCATAATAAATGATCTAGTAGAGTCAATAATAAGAACCCGACCGTTCCCAAGACAGTCGGGTGTAAGTAACTGTAACGGATCCGGATTATTATCCGGCCAAGGACCGATAACTTGGCAACATTTCTCGAAATTACTTCAGGTATGTATTCTGCCGCTACAACAACACATCTAATAGAGTAATTTAAGTAATTTTCTTCTGAATAATTTTATAAAATTTTAATTAATTGCTTGTCAATAAATAACTTCTCGTTTGAAATCGAAAGGTTGTACAATAATCAAGTAATAGCTACACAAATTATTATATGTGACCTGGTCTACGGAAAGGGGGTTAGGTGTCAAAAAATCAATTTTCAGTTTTTAGTTGATTCGGATGGAAGATGAGATGCTTTTTCACGTGATAGAATCCAAAAAGTCATAAAAAAAAGTCGCACGTTAGCTCCCTTTTCGTAGACCAGGTCACATATGATAATTTTTTCAGTCGCTGAGGATACATGCCTTGATTTCTATAAATCAGAAGTTATGGAATATTTCAGCTAAAATATCTAACTTACAAGCCTAACAAAAAAAAAGTCCTCAAAAAAAAGGTATCGTGGAACCCTTAGCCTCATTTTACAAATAAAGATATTAAACTCTTCAGACTCGTTGTTTACGAAGTTCCTTTTTATCAGTGAACTAATTCAATTTATAAATAATTAGCATAAAATGAGGCAATTAACCAAAACTGTAGGCATTTAGTAGCTTAAGCAGAAGGTTTGAGATAAATTTCCAACTTAGTTTTATAATAATTTATAACTGATGACTTTAAAAATTCGAGTTTATTGTCGAGTTCGGAGTTTAGCTATAAACACCACCAACAGACAACGAGTTTACTATGCGTTTTTCTTTAACTCACCTTAAACACCACTTTTATTGGTGTTTATAAAAATATGGAAGGCTTTTAAAATCTGAGGTTGAGAATTTGAGTTTTCAAGTTTACTTAAAGTAATAACAAATATTTTTTTAATAACTGGTAGCTTAAAAAAGTTGAGTTTATTGTCAATTTCGGTGTTTAGCTATAAACAACAATCACAGACAACGAGTTTACTACACGATTTTCTTTAACTCTCCTTAAACACCACTTTTATTGGTGTTTATAAAAATATGGAAGGCTTTTAATAGTTGAATCTGAGAGGAGGCTGAGGCACTCAATTTCTTATACTCTTATAAAAAAAATTATATTATTATATAAAAAAAAAATTATTACAAAAAAATTATATTAAATATTTTTTAGTATCTGTTAACTTTAAAAATTAGAGTTTATCGTCGATTTCTTTGTTCAGCTATAAAAATCAATCACAGGCAACGAATTTACTAAGCGATTTTCTTTAACTCTCCTTATACAGTGGGTTTGTTGGTGTTAGTGAAACAACGAAGACTTCTAATAGGCGAGGTAGAGAGTTTGAGTTCTCAAGCGAATACTTGGAGGAACTCAAGCCTTTAAATTCTCATGTAAATTTATAATAATTTTTGTGTTTTAATAACTGACAGCTATATAAACACGTTTTAATGATATTTTATGGTGTTGAAATATACACTTGACTCACAGACAACGAATTTTCTATGTAGTTTTCTTAAACTCTCTTTAAACACTACTTCTTTGGAAAATACAATATTGCTTTTCAAGAAAAATTACATAAGAATAGAAAATTTACTATAAACTCAGAGTTTTAAAATCACTCAAAAGGCAACACTTATTTGTATTACTTTGAGTGATTAATTATTAAGTAAGCTATATTAATATATACAAAGATATATGAAAATTTATATATGTATATTTTTTTATAATATTAAAAACTAAGCTAAAGCGGAAAAACATTTTTTTTTCAGTTTCAACTACGCCACTCAGTTTTAAAAGTAAATAATACCGATGACCTCAGCTAATCTGTCATAACAAAACCTGTCATAACAAAATCAGCGAGTAACCCAACATAAATGACTCATACAAGCGATTATCTAATACTCGTATTGAGGCTACAAATTTTGCTTATCTTGCAAATATTTTTTACATTCCAAATACTATATTTAAATGATTTATTTTGAAATGTGTAGCATATAGTAAAACGAAGTGATTTTTTATATAAAAAGTCAACCAAATTTGAACTTGAAAGCGATAAGCGCGCAACTCAACCAGCTTAAAGTAGATAATGCGAGTTGTGGGTAGGCGCTAGATTTTTATTTTTAAACAAGTATTTATTTAATGCTTGGTTTTTAACTTTTATATTAAAATCTTCTTAATTTAAAATTGATTGTAATTTCTTATATATGTTTTATTAATTATTATAATTCTTTAGTATTCGCTTGTGAATTTTTTGGTTGAAACCAATTACACTACTCGCGTGTCAGTAACTAAAAATATATTTTTATATAAAAAGTTAAAAGGGTTTAAACATTTGCAGGCTTATTTTCAAATTGATTTATAACTAGCTAACATTTTGTTTTTGTAAAACCCTTAAACTCGTCGTATACCGATTTATTTTTGCTTTTTTAGCTGAGTTCTTTTTAAAGCAATTTTATTTTCCTTTTTTTAAAGACAAAATGATATATTATTGCTTTTTTAGCTGAGTTCTTTATGTCGCAATTTTTTTTGCATATTTTTTTGCAACTTTTTTTATAGTGAATTTTCGTGGTATGCAAGTACATATAATATTATATCACGACTTTCACACTTCTCACAATTTTTTTAGTGTCTTTTTATAGATTTTTTTATATTCGCCAATTCTTTCGCAACAAAGAATATTTTGATATTTATATATACATACATACACTCTTTCTATTTTTTATTTTGCCACATTCTAGCAAAAATTGTGATTTATAGATGCTTCTTTCGTAATTGTTCGTCTAAGCATACATATGTGCTCGTAGATGCCATTCTAAGCAATAAAGTAGGCCGCAAATCTTCAAGCAAATAATAAAATTATCTAGAAACTGAATCTATTCCCTCTAATAGGCTCATTAGCCGCAAAAGTTTGTAGCTAGATAAGATAGACATAACAAAGTATTTATAAAAATCTGAAGTTGGAATTTTTAAGATTTGTTCGAAGATATACATAGTTAAAAACATATATCTTCATGATCTTATTGTCAGAATCGTATATAAACTCATTTGTAACCAAGTTTCTCAAAGGAAGCCTTCCACTCAATATATTTAGTCGAAAAGCCGATCTTTTGATCAGCTAAATGTCAAACATACAAGATTTCATGAGCGAGAGTTCTCCAAACTATACCGCCTAGACTTAAAGAAAGGCGCCACTACTTCAAAAAAAACCATATTCAGAACGAGACTTTCAAATAACTTGAAAATATGTGCCGAAACAATCAAGCTTCGGAAGACAATGGCATTTGTATGAGCGCAAAAATATACTACAAAATTCCCTGCGTCGCTCAGCAAATAAGTAACACGGCACTAACTAGAGGTCAGATTACGTTAAACCGATTGTCCGACTGTCACGCTATATATACATAGAACTACTGCTCCTTGTTAATGTCAGATGTTGGTTCAGTTTAATTTGAGCTGAAGTACTACAACAATGCTTTTTGCGAACTTTAAGAGTGACTTGTTAGCTAATTTTGGATCTTCATCTAGTCCTTTGCACAGCGAAGCTTCTAGGTATGTAAGACGAGTTCTAGATAATGCTGAACAGAAGCATAACAGGTGTTTCAGCATCTTTCTCAAACAAACTTCCAGGCACTTTCTATAGGTATTGTCGTTATTTATGCTCATCGAGCTCGCAGATGATGCCAGTAGGTTGTGGACTGTCATTAGTCTTAGTCTTAGTCTTACTACAATCAGATCAAGCTTCGCGAAGGAATGACAGATCTCTGAGTGCAAAAAGATTATTATAAATTTCCTGCGTCGATCAGAAAATAAACAACATGAAACTAACTGGAACTTAAAAGAGAATTTCGATCAGATAAATGTATCTTCAGTTAGCAAGCAATAACAGTTAGTCAAGTCGCGAAAAACTTCTGAAAAAATCTATTATCCACTCCGAAGTTTTGTTCAAGACTAAATACTTCGCTCTCTGTTCTCCAGAGTCTCTCACTATCAAATGTTTCTGTTATGATTCCTTAAAAATTACATCTTTTACTTTCTTCAGTCCCAAATTTTAAGCTTCTTCAAAAATTAGTTAAAAAAAACTCTGATTTGAATAAAAAGTTTCAAAGAACGAAAAGCTAGCTGTGCGTAAGTGTTCTCTTCGTGTCAAATGCATGAATGCTTAGAGCATAGATATGTGTTGAGAGAGTATAGTTTTCGAAATGATTTCAAAGATTAGTTGAGATTAATGCTGAAGAAAGTGTGTTATAAAGGGTACTTACATTTGGAGCTGTCTGCGTGTTTGAAACGTTTCAGCAGCAAAAAATTAAAGAAATTTATTTCATGTTATTTAGATATTAGAAAGAAATTAGTATAAAGAGAATATTAAAAAGAGTATATTAGAAAGAGAGCGTTTAGATTTTAAAAATTGTGAAGAATTTTTATGAATTCATGAGTACTCATGTGGTCAAATAAATGTCTCATACAACTATCCGTTATATGGAAATCGCAACAAATTCGGTGGTTTTATGACAACTTGAAGAATTTCCTATAATTTTTTTCTAGCTACATTTAAGTGACCGCAGGTGTAAGTTGTAGGTTTTAAATGAAACCAATTTGATGCACTATATAAACTTTTAAAAAAGACTTGCTATAATTTTTAGCTATAAATTGTATGGCTGTGAGCTTTATTGTATGACTAAAAATATGTAAAATGGCGTAAAAAATTTTTAAATTGTGTCTAGTGATTGCTTGAAGTTTTTTTGATTTTTTTTTTTTTTCAAATCTTCCGACTGACGAGCGTTTGTGGTTTGAGAAAGCAATTAGATGTTGGTGTAAAATGGCATATAAATAGAGTTTTAAAACATAAAAAATGTTAAAAATTTTATGTTGTTCTAGGAGTGTGGAGTCGTATTTAACGAAGTATTAAGCTATTATAATGCTTCTGTGAAATGAAACGTGAGACGTGGCAGGGCTGGTACGTGTAGTTTGTGCGTTGTACTCGTACGTTTACTAGTGGAGGACAGTGTACGTTTTATGAACGCGTTTTTATGACTGTGATTTTTATTATTTCTTTCTTTTATTTTCGAACAGTTTTTTGTGTTTTTTTATACCAATGAACAATATGAAAGAATATAAGGTTTTAATTAAAAATAGTTAAAAAAAAAAATCTTAAGACTTTGTTACGAAACTGAGTTTTATGAAAATAATTTAAATAAGATAAAAAAAAAAAATATTTATAAAAAATTCAATTTTATTAAATTTTATTTCACCTAAAAAATCTGAAATAATCTTCTTGAGCTAAAAAAAAATCTAAAAAGATATTTTTGTATTTCCTTGTATTTTTAAATATTTTTATCGGATTGACCCAATTTTTTTTAACTTATTTTTGTTTCTAATTCAATTATTGTATTTATGAAATATTCTGTTTATGTGGGCTGATTATAATACTACTATAATGATGATTATTGTTATTATAAAATATGCACACATCACCCAAATATTTAAAAAATAAAATTAAAAATTTTAATAATAACTTTATTTTTTCATAAAACTAAAAAATTTAAATTTTTAGTATTAGTTTGAATACTGCTTACTTATTTACAAAAAAAATAATGTACATCATATGAAAATTCTATTACCTTCTACTTTATATTGGCACAAAAAATTTAAATTTTTAATAAATTATTTGTATTTAAATTTTTTTATTTTTTATTTTTTAATATTTTTTTATAGAAAACTATATTTTTAAGCATTTGAAATTTAAAAAGATATAATTTGTAATTTCATTATTTTAAGCTTTTATATTAAAATTTAATATAATTTTTTAAGAGTTTTCTTACATCATATTTCTCATAAAAAACAAAAAACTTTACTTTTGAGCATTTAAAATATTAAAAAAAAGGATTTTACTAATTTAATTCTAATAAAATATTTAATTAATTAAATAATTTTTTTTATTTTATTTTAAAATTTTTGTTATTATGTTTTCATAGAAAATTATATTTTTAAACATTTATAATAAAATGTTTAATTAATTAAATTATTTTTTTCATTTTATTTTAACATTTTTGTTGATATTTTTTTTATAGAAAATTATATTTTTAAGGATTTCAAAAATAAAAAATTATACTAAGATTAAATTTTAAATATTAATAATTTTATTATTTTAAATTTTTATTTTTTAATTTTATTTCACTTTTTCCAATTTGTAATTTTATTTTCAAGCAATTAAAAACATGTTTATAAATTAATATTATTTTTTTATTTAACAATATTTTCTTTTTATAAAAATCTTTATTTTTTAGCATTTGAAAATTAAAAAAATATTGTATTAATTACAAAAATTATTTTTTAATTTTAGCTTACAGTTTTTTCTGTTGTTTTTTTTTTCACTAAAAAGTTTATTTTTAAGCATTTTTTTTATTATTTTGTATTTTCATTTTGTAGAAAAATTTGTTTCTAGACATTAGACAAATATGTATATATTTTTAAACATTATATTTAGTTTTTTGTTTTTATTTGTTTTTTCCTTTTATTTTTTTTATACTTGATTTTAATATTTTACTTTTCTATTATTGCTTTATTTTTTTATGGAAAATTTTCTTTTTATTACATACATATTATAAAGTATTTCACTAAGTTATTTATTTTTTTATTTTTAAGTATTTCAAAAAATATTTAATTTTTTAATTTTTATTTTGAAATTAAACTTTTTTCTTGTTATAGAAATTTGGGATTTTAATTTTTAAGTATTTAACAAACAAAAATATTTTACTTTTTTTATTTTTTATACTCTATTTCATTTTCTGTATAGTATTTTACTTTCATAAAAAAAGTTTATTTTAAAATAGTTAAAAAATGTTGAAAATAAATTTGTAATTTAACATTATTTTATATTTATTTGCTTTTTTTCATTTTTATTTATAAGTATTTTTTTAATTTGTAAGTTTTTGAAAATTTTATTTTTAAAAAATAAATTTAAATATTTTCTGACTTTGGTAATTTAAATATTATTCATATTATTTGTTTTTTTTTTCATTTCAATTTAAATATTTTTTGACTTTGGTAATTTAAATAATATTTCGTATTTTTTTATTTTCATTGTTAAGTATTTTCTTATTGTAGAAAATTTTATTTATGAGTATTCAAAAAAGTATAAAAACACTTTTGTAATTTAGATTTTTTTATTTAGCTATTATTTTTATTTCTATTTATTTATTTTGCGTTACTTTTAGTTCAGAGAAAATTTTATTTTTAAGCTATGAAAAAAATGTCCCTCTATTTTTTTGGATTTTTTAATGAAACAAATTTATATTTTAACTATTTATTATTTGTTTTGAATTTTTGTTTTTAATTTAAATATATTTACTTATTTGTTTGCTGTGTAAACTAGTTTAAATTTACAAATTAATTTATTCTTCCTTTTTTATTATTTAAATTCATTTTGTTTTACATATAATTTTTTATAAATTATAAAATTTTCTTATTTAATTCAATTAATTGTATAAAAATAAAACTATATTTTTAATCTTTTGTTATTCCCAATCAAAAGAATAATAATATAATAAAGACATTATACAATGTAAAATTAGAATTCTTATCTCACCAATACAAAAACTTAATTAATTGAAGAATTAAAATTAATTAAAAAAAAAATTAAACAAAAATTTATATAGAAAATATAGAATCAAGTGAAATCTTTAAACAAAATTTACATTTTTTGGTTAACTAATTAAATTATTTTTTAATTTTAAAATTTTTCTTTAGACTAACTTTAAAGAAACTCAGTTGTATATATTATATAACTATTACTAATGCTTCCTGCATATTGGCTTAATTAGTATTTAGCAAAACTATTTCACACTTCCTCACTCAACAAATTGCAAATTAATTGCAAAATTCATGGAAAGAAATACAAAATCAGAAAAATAACTACAAATCAATTTTACACACACAGTAGCGCCATAATCATCTACATACAAATATGTCCATACATACATATGTATTATAAATATACATAAATCTAAAGCATAAGCATACATAACTACATATTTTTCCCACAAACCGCAGCCACGTGCCACATAAAATTTACAAACAATTGTTCTATAAATTTCTGAATTGTTTTGCTTTAACTTCACAAGCAGAAATGCCACGCCCAGACATGTAATATATGTACATATATTACAAATGAAATAATAAAAAAAACAACAAAATACTTTTTCTGCCTGTCTTTGAAATAATTATTGTGTGCCTTTGAAATTTTCCAATTTTCTCCTTCAAATCGAAACAGTTTCTTTCAATACGCTTCCGATATTTTAAATTTCTAATTTCATTTACACATAAGTACATACAAACATTTGCGAGTATGCATGTTGGAATTTAGTAAATCAATTATGGAAGAGCACTTACAAAAGCAACAAAAATAGCTAAATATTTGTGCGCAAATTCCAAATGGATGCGTGTGCGGAATTTATTATAACAAAAATGGATTTTATTTTTCATAATAAAGTAATAATAAAACTTAAATACGCACGAATTAGAAAAATATCTGCGAATGTCTATTTTTATATATGATTCACATATTTTTTCAACGTACTTTTAAAAAAATTAATTATTTGTTAAATATTATTATTATTTTTTATCTAAAAAAAATTAATTAAAAAAACTAAAACTGAAATAACGAAGAAAAACTCAAATTTAAGTTTAAAAAAAAATTAATTAATTTTTAATTTTTTCTCAATATAAATTTGAGTTTTTCTTCGATATTTCAATTTAATTTTTTTTTATTCCTTGATTCAAAATGGTTTTTAGTAAAAAAATTAATTTATAAATGTGCTAACGCATTATTTCTTTCTTTACTTGTTTTTTACTTATATTTTCTTTATATTTTCCACATCGTGCGTACCTCATAAACAAATCAATTTTATTTGTATTTTAATATTTTGCGATTTCCATGTGCGCATCTCAACACACGCGCCAAATTCCAATGAACTCAAAATTTGAAACAAAATTTGAAATATTTTGAGCACTAGCCTTCCACAAACTTTTAACGCAAATATAATATACTTTCATAAACAATAATATATATTAGGGTGATACTTAATATGATGAAAAAATATTTTTTCCTCATCTTAAAATCTACGCTGATATTACCACAGTCGAAGATAATAATGATTGGTGCTGATTAGAGCATGACACAGAGAATATTTTATATGAACTCAGAAAACATTTTGTATCAAAATTCTTTTCCACAATTTTCTTTCATAAATTTTTTTTTAACTTTTTTTTTACATTTTCTTATAATATTTTTTTATGCCCTTATTTAAATTTAGATTTTTACCACAAATTTGTTTTATAACTTTTTTTCAACAACATTTTAAAAGGAAAAAAAGTTTTTGTGAATAAAATTTTCATGAAAAAAATTGTTGGGAAGAATTATAAAAAAGTTGTTGAAAAAAATTGTAAAAATTTAAAAAATTTTTTACAATTTTTTTCAACATTTTTTTTTTACAATTTTTTTCAACAACTTTTTTATAATTATTTTCAACAATTTTTTTCATGAAAATTTTATTCACAAAAACTTTTTTCCTTTTAAAATTTTTATTCAACAAAGCATTTTTATCGTAACAATTTTTTCATTCAAATTCCCTTTCGTCAAAATTTTGTTTCATTTTTTTTTCCTTCAAAATTGTTTTTAAACAAAATTTTTTTTCATAAAATTTTTTTTCATCAAACTTTTTATCTAAACAAAGATTTATAACTTTTGTTTCCTAAAATTTTTTTTATCAAAGCGTTTTTCCCAACAAAATTTTTATTCATCAAATCTTTTTAATAACAATTTTTTCATCAAAATCCTTTTTTCTAAAAATTTACCTTTACCTCAAAATTTTGTTTTTTTTTCCTTAAAATTGTTTTTCAACAAAATTTAAAAAACAAAAAATTATTTTTCATAAACAAATTTATTATTATTTTTTTCAACAAATTTTTTTTCAACAAAATTTTTTTCATAAATTTTTTTTTCATCAAACTTTTTACCTAAAAAACTTTTATAACTTTTTTTCAACAATTTTTTTTCCTAACATTTTTTCATCAAAACGTTTTTTCCAACAAAATTTTTATTCATCAAAACATTTTATTAACAATTTTTTCATCAAAATCCTTTTTCCTTAAAATTTAGTTTCATTACTTTTTTCCTTCAACATTTTCTTCCAACTAAATGTTTTTCATCAACTTTTTTCAAATCAAAATTTTATTCATCAAAACTTTTTTATTAAATTTTTTTTACAAAAATTTCTTTCGCAACATTTTTTTAATTTTTGTATCTAAATGTTTGTCACAAAACTTTTTCACCCAAAGTGCCGAATTTATATAACTATAAAAATTTAATTTAAGTACCACCCTAATGTTTATAAATATTTGAAAGTAAGGCATCAACACAAGCATTTTTTAAATTTTTTTACATCAAATTTTATTCATCCAAATTTTGTTTATTAACATTCTTTTAGTAAAATTTTTTTCGTCAAAACTTTTTTTCATAAAAATTTATTGTTTAAAACATTTTTCTAAAAAAATGTTTCAAATTTAGTCATTCAAACTTTTTTCTTGAAAATTTTTGTATCTAAACATTTTTTATCAAAATTTTTCACACAAAGTCCCGGATAAACTCTTAATTTAAGTGCCACCCTAATGTTTATAAATATTAGAAAGTTAAGCTATCAAAAAATTGTTTCATCAAAATTTATTCATCGAAACTTTTTCCAAATTTTTTTTTTGAAAAACTTTTTTTCCCAATTTTTTTTTTTTGAAAATGAAAAAAACTTTTTCCAAAATTTTTTTTTGAAAAACTTTTTTTCCAAAATTTTTTTTTTGAAAAACTTTTTTTTCAATTTTTTTTTTCTTGAAAATGTTTGTTTCTAAATATTTTTATCAAAATTTTTCATCGAAACTTTTTCGAAAATTTTTCTTTAAAATTTTTTTCCATTTTTTTTTTCTTTAAAAAGTTTGCTTCAAAATATTTTATCAAAAATCAATATCAATATTATAATAACTTCATTTAAGTACCACCCTAATGTTTATTAATATTTAAAATTTTAGATATCAAAGCAAGCACACGCATCCTCACACGCAAACAGTGCAAAGATCATAAGTATGCCGAGTGATTTTCCGATTTCTACGTTGCTAGGCACACGTAAACCTTGAAATTATAATAATAGACAGTCATATATAAAATAAATATTTATAAATATTTGTACTTTTGTTCATACATACATACATACATATATACATATGTATGTATATACAAATCATATGTAAATATAATTCGCATCATGTTCATTGCTTTAATGTACAAACTGAGCGATCCAATACAAGTACTTGTATGAATTTTTTTTTTTTTATTTGAGAAAATATCTTCACGAAATTCGGCATAGATTATTATTCACAACTACGGTGTAATCTCCGAAAAATTATGAAGCGTTCAAAATCAAAATAAATATATTTGTATACCCTTTATGCTAGCAGAATTGCACAAGTGAAGGGTATTATTGCTAATGTTGTCGAAATTTGCGTTTTTTTTTTTTGCTTTCTAAAACAGCTAATTTTAAAGATCTGCTGCTCTCGTGCTCTGCATTTGCGCGTGCCTTGAAATTCTTTCACTTATCAAAGTTTTAAATATACATATATGTATGTACATATGTATCTACACGCACAAGAACTTTTCGATGAAATAAAAATTTGAAATCCCATTAAAAATTGCTTTCAAAACGCCATTAATGCGCATTAAGTGCCTGCGGGTGTGGCACTCGACATTGTGGAATGTATGTATGTATGTATATATGCTTGCGTATTTTCCACATAAACATGCACTTAACTACTAAAAAAACTTTTCATCTTGCGCTTTCTAACACAAGATCCATAAAGCAATTGAACAGCAATTTTAAAACCACAGGCAGACACGGGCACATGCACACATAAATACATATACATACATACAAACAGTCATAAATACAGCTGCATACATACAGTCACGTACTTCCTACATTCTTAAGTGCATACATACAGTCACACATATTTATATTCCATTCAATAATACCGTCTACCATCTGGGGTCATACGCACCGAAGCCACTGTTTGTGGTCGCCGCCTCGTTGTTGATGACAAAATTAAATAATTAATATTAATTCTGAAACATCACTCAAGTGGTCACGAGTAGCCCCGCTCGCTGGCGAAAGAGCGCGAGTTGTGTTTTTAATGCGATTAAATTGAATTGTGGCACTAAGCCGGCAGTGTGATGATACCCCAGCGTAATTTCTTGCAAAAGGGTATTAAGAAGTTGATGATTCTAACGAACGATGACGAATCTAACGATTGCTTATAAAGGCAATCAAGATGCGAGAGAAGATACATATATACAAAAGGATGTGAAAAAGAGAGAGAGAAAGGAAGGAATACATTTACTTCATGAAAGAGAGAGAGGAAAGGATACATTTGCTTCATGAAAGAAGGAGAGGAAGGAATATGTTTTGTTCATAACTACAGAATGAAAGAAAGAAAGTATTAACTATAGCTCTTAACCTTCACTGGGAGAGAATATTGCAGATCAGAGAATATACATAGGTGAGTTCAAGAAGGACTAAACGCATTTTAGAATTCGAAATCGTATTCAACTGTGTCCAAGATTCCAGGCGAACTTGCTCCTAAGCTACACTTTCAATAATAGTGAAAGGACTGAATGATAGGTTAAGTGATCTCAAAGGGTTGATCCTCAATCTCACTTAAAACAAATTCGTTCTTGGTGTCACTCACAAACTCCTAAAAGTGGATCACTCTCCTAAATCGAAGCGTTTTGAACTGCTGAGAAATGTATTAAGGCGTTCAATTTCGATCCCAGCCACTTCGCTAGGTTCGCCAAAGCTGTGTCTACCCAGATATTTCAATCTCAGTCTGGCAAAAGCTGGATAAGAGAGGATAATAGAGAAGAAAGTGTCGACACGATTCCATCTCGCTTCGGACCATACAGTTTTGACAAAAAGTGTTCAACAAAATATTTAGCCGCATCGAGTGTATATCTATTGGACAGTGTCCAGTCAGAACAAATACAATTGCGGAGAGTTTGACTTTGCTGAGTGCAAGTAGTTCGGAGAGGCTCTCTCTGAGCCAGAATAATCTTATAGTCGCACAAGTTATGATTTTCGAGTTCACTGGAGGTTTTTAGGTCCAATGTCAGGAGGCAGGCGCATATCGGAAAACCGACTCGCTTTCAATGCACGAACTAGTTCCTCAGTTTTGAAGAGGTCCTCTTACGACTCATTCTGAGCCAGAATAATCTCACAGTCGCACAGGTTGTGGCTTTCGTGCAGCATTTGCTGAACTCACTTGGAGGTTCTTAGATGCAATGCCAGGACGCAAACAATATGGGATAGCCGACTTGCCTTCAATGCACGAGCTGGTTCCACAGTTTTGAAGATATTGATCTGAA
Organism: Bactrocera correcta; assembly: GCA_027475135.1. Classification (NCBI taxonomy): domain Eukaryota; kingdom Metazoa; phylum Arthropoda; class Insecta; order Diptera; family Tephritidae; genus Bactrocera; species Bactrocera correcta. Next base: position 37,718,245 of record CM050327.1, read on the forward strand.
ATTTTGCACAGGTACTTTTCATTTCAAGAAGCTGTTCATTTGTTGGAATCGCCGATATCGGACTACTATATCGTATAGCTGTCATACAAACTGTGCGATCAAAATTCAGTCGAAGTATGGAATACTTTTTTATTTAACGAGATATCTTCAAAAAAATTTACATGAATTATTTTTTAATACAATGGAACGATATCCGAAGAAACCATACAGATCGGACCACTATAGCATATAGCTGTCATACAAACTAAGCGATCAACATCAAGAACTCGTAAGGAATTGTTTGTTGATGTGACGAAGTTAGCTTTTTTTCTCATTTTTTACTTATTCACAACTGTTATACAACATACAAAAACAACAACAACAAAATATTTTTTTTTTAAATTAAGAATTCATAAAAACACGGTTTGAATGTCGTCATAATCGCTTTTATTTTGAATACAATGTTATTTTTGTTGTTGTTAATTTATTCTAACTGTCTTACAGCATTCATTACTCATGCTAACTCGGATTTTATTGATCATTCTCGTTTTATAGTTTTTTTTAGCATATTAACTTTTTATTTCCATTTACTTTACGCTAAATTTTTTTCTACATTATTGTTATTGTTGTGCCACCGCAAACCAATGAAGTCATACAATAACGTACAACACAACACACAAACAACATATTGTAAAACAACAACAGTGGGGGGCAAAATAATATTGCTAACTCGCTGTTTGCCAGCGCGGAGGGGAAGGGGTTAAGCGGCACTCAGCTAATTCAGCACACACACATATGCATACATACATATTATATAAGTAAGTATATAAGTATAAGCAATTATATGTATTTGTTGTTGTTTTTAAGCAGTTTGCTACCAATGATGACATAATACAATGCAGAATATGAGCGTAGCACTTCATCGGCAACGAAGTGTAGTCAACTCCGTGTCACGAAGGCGAGCGAAAGAGGAATTGTTAGTCTGTATGTGTGTGCAAGTGGAAGTGTTGGCTGATGGATGGCGCATCCTTGAGGCGGGCAACAAAAGTGGAACGAACAAAAACAGCAAAAAACAACAACAACAACTTGCAACATTGAGTCGCAAAAGTAACGAATTGCGGAAAATAACAACAACAACTCAGCGTTAAAAGAGAGAAAGTGTGAAAAAACTGAGAAAGAAAAATGCAAACTGCAAGAAAATGTGCAATGCGCCATATTACAAGGCTGAAGTGGAGCCTAGTGAGGCGCAAACACACACAAACAAACAAATTTTTTTTTGCAGTCTTCCAACTATTAGCCCTTCGCCAATAACTCACCACCCACTCCTTACAATTATTTGCTGGTATGTGTGTATTTGTGTGTCAAATACAATTTGACCGCGCCTGCTTGGCAACATGTTGATAGATGTATGTTGCTGTATAATTGCACGTTTCTTTTCCTATGAATGTGTGTGTGTTTTTTTGCATGTGTGTGCAAATATTGTCCGTTTTGTTTATACAAGTAAAATTTCAAGTCAACACTGTTAGGCGAAATTGTTGATGTTGTTATTGTTGCTGAAATTGATATAGTGGCATGTGCGAGATGTTGCAGGTGATGATGGTGATGTTGCTATTGGCCAATTGCTGTGTTCGATGACTAATGCATTTCATAATATGACTGTATATATTTGTATATACAAACACATGGATGTATGTATGTACATATGTATATAGTATGTATGTTTGTATGTGTGTAAGCTGGAGGTGTGTGTTTTCATAAATTATAGGCAATGTGTTTTGAATGTACTTTGTGCAAACAAACTTTTGCTGTTTATAAAATTGGTAGACCTAATTATTTGTTTAAAATAGCTTGAAATAATATAAAACCTTTTTAGTAAAGATAATTATAATGCATTATAAATTGCTGTAACTACAAATTTTACGTTTTATAAAATATTTATTTAGAACTAAATTTTATAAGAAATTATGTTGAAATTATTATTTTTTACTTAAATTTTTATATATAAAATTTTTTTATTATTTTATTATAAACTTTTTATTATGTTTTAAATTATTTTCATTATTTTTTTTATTATTTTTTTTTTTTAATTAAAAAAAAGTTGGCTTTAACTGGACCTTAAATAATAATATTTTTAATAAAAAACAATATTTATACAGAACAAATTGTTGTAACTAAACATTTTTATCTTCATAAAATATTTTTTTAATTACTTTTTTTATAGGAATTTCTCCTGATATTTTTATTTTTTACTTAAAATTTTATTTTCATTTTTTTTTTTTTTTTGTTAAATGTTTTTTATTTTGTTTTTATTATCGAAAAAATATTGCTTTAAATTGGTCTTAAATATAAATATTTTTAATAAAAAATAATAATAATAATAAAGAAAAAATTGCTTTAATTAAATATTTTTTTTAAATATTTATTTCGAATTAATTGGACATAAAAGTGTAATAATAAAAAAATATAATGTAGAATATATTTCTATAAATAAAAATTAATTTCTGTATAAAATGTCTATTTGGACGTATTTTTTTAAGAATTTATGTGTAAATTAATATTTTTAACACAAAAATTTTTTTTAATTAATTTTTTTTTACCCAAAAATTGTTTTATTATTTAAAAAAATTGCTTTTACTTGATCTTAAATAATAACATTAAGAAGAAAAAATAATAATAATACAGAAAAGTTGCTGTATTATAAATTTATACTCCGTATAAAAGGTTAATTTGGCCGTATTTTTATTATAAGGAAATATAAAAAATTACATATTTTTTACAATTTTTTTTTCTACTCATATTTTTATTAAAATTCTTTTTTACTTTTTTTTTTTTTTACTTAAACTTCTTCTTTACTTAATTTTTTTAATTAAAATATTTCTTTTATTAATTAAAAAAAAATTTTACTAAATATTTTGTTTAATAAAATTTTACTTAAAATTTTTTTTACTATTTGTTTAAATTTTTTTTTACCAAAAATTTTGTTTAATTAAATTTTACGTAAAATTTTTTTATTATATTTTTATTTCCTAGAAATCAAATATTGCTTTAGCTGGGCCCTAAACTCATACACATATACATTTAATTTAGTTTTCACTAAAATAAAAGTATTGTTTGAAAATTTTACGATGTTTTTTTAAAAAATCTGAATTTTAAAATTTTTTTTGTTATAAAAAAATATAAATATAATTTGTTTAAAATTCAAACGAAAAGGTAGGTATATTACATTTATTATTTTTCCCAATGTTTTGGTTTAATATAAAGTAAATTTAATCGTTGGTCACAAAAAAAAATTTTATTAAAAAAAGTATTTTAAATTTAATTTTATTTTTAATTTTTTTTTTATATCATACAAAATATTTAATAAAAATGAAAGAAAGACTAATTACAGCAACTTATTATTAACATTATTATGTTTTTATTATTATATTTTTTTTTAATTTTTTATATTTACATATTTTTTAATATTTTAATTTTATAAACAAAAAATAATTTATATTTTTTATTTCATTTTGGGTTAGAATTTATTTTTTTTTTATAATAGCAATAGTAAATTACTGATTTAAACAACTCAATATGTCATTTTTTTCAAATTTTATTTTTTGTTTTATTTATTTAATTTTATTGTTTAAAAAAAAATTTATTATTTTTATTAATACTATTTTTTTATTAACATTTATTTTTTTAGCACTTATTTAGGTATATAATATTTTTAAAATTAGTTTTCCAATATTTTATTTTCTTTTTTACAATTATTTATTTTTCAATCATATTTTTTTTTTTTTAAATCCGATTTCAACCAAAAATATTGTAAAACACTTCAATCATGCACTTTTAATGATATTTTTATTATAATAACAAACAAAAAAACACAACCTAACCTCACTTTCCGATTTCAATGCAAGTTACGCATTATCTGCCTTAATTCAAAAGTATTTTTTAAAAAAAAAAATATTTTTTGTTTTATATTTAATTATTCGCACATTACCTGTGAATGAGCTGAACATCTTGTTGCTGTTGTTTTTTGTTGTTGCGGTTGCAGTTAAAATTTCACAAAAATGCGAAAATTGTCTCGCTTTGATTTGCGCTGTTTCGCTCGCTAAAAATTCGTCGCAATTTATTGCGTGGGCGGTCTAGTTATATGGGCGTTGTTGGTTTTGTTGTTGTTGCTGTAAAAGGAAATTGACTTTCCAAACACACGAATTTCGCAATATTTTATAAGTATGTATGTAAAACGAATTTACGACACAAAACTGCGTTTTAAAGAAAATTGCACTTCTTTCTTACAAAAAATTAATTTTTTAAAATATTTGTTTTTGTTTTGATTTTGCTTGAAATTTTCTCAACACGGGAATTATATCGACACGTACCACGTTGTTAATTGCGTCTAGAGCCGTTGGCAGCATAAACACGATTGAAGATATTCGCTGGCTGTTGAAGAAGTTGCTGCTGCTACTGCTGCTGGCGCTGTTGGCGCCGACGCCGCTGTCGCTGTCGCTGTGTATTGTTGACGGCAAAAGCAAAGGCAATAAAGTAAGAACACCAACAAACACAGCATGTGCGCATTAATCACAAAATACCAGCAGTAACAATAGCAAACATGTGCGTGTGTATGTACGTATGTATAATGTGTGCGGGTATGTGTATGCGCCAAAGTGCTTTTGTAGGCAACCCAAAGCCCACCACCAACCACAACAGCAGCCAGACGCTCGCTCATGGTTTTTCATGCGGCGACGGCATGCATTTTGTTGCTGTATCGGCATCTTTCGGCTTAAATTGTTGTGTTTGTTGTTATTTTACTTTTATTTTATTATAATTTTGCTTTTGCGCATTGACTTTTACTTATTGTGGAACGCATTGACTTTGGGCTCTCCAAAAAGCGGTCGTTCCCGACAACTTGGCAACTTGTTGCTTGGGTTTGAATCACGTTGTGCTTGCAACATGTTGCTAGATCTCTAAAACGCATACTCATACAAATATTTTTATGTACACGAGGCATATTTATTAGCTGAAGGTTCAAAGTCTACTAAGTCGAGGAAGAGAGCGAATTTAGCGCAGCAGTTTAGATACCGTTGTAAAATTATTAAAATAAAATTCTAGAAAATTTCGAAAAAATGCGCAAATTTTATAAACCGTCAAAATTCCATCAGTGAAAGTATACCTCGACAATTTTCAATAAAAAGATGATTTATCTTTGGTATGGACCAATCTTCATCAAGCTAAGTTTAACGATTGTACTAAGTTGTTGGTGTTATTGTAGTGATTATCCAGTCCCCGCTTAAGTGGTTAGGTGGTTCAGTTTGGTCGGATCAAATTTGACCCGGACTGTTCATAATTTTAATAAAACAAAAAATGTTGTTGGTATTGTTGTAGCGGTTATCCAGTCCCCGCTTAAGTGGTTAGGTGGTTCAGGTTGGTCTGATCAAATTTGACCCGGACTGTTCATGTATTTTAATAAAACAAAAAAGTTTCTGGTATTATTGTAGCGGTTATCCAGTGCCCGCTTAAAGGGCTAGGGTATTCAGGTTAGTTGTTTTTGATATCATCAAGCTGTAGGCCCGAGACTTATTACACGCTGAACATATGTATGTATACAATATTTGGTATGTCTAGGTCGATTGTGGATAAGTAGGAGTTTAACCGGATACAGTATCCAGAACAATGTTTCGCAAAGGTCACTTTAGATTATCGGGACAACTCGAGCTCTTCGTCTGCAATGGGTGGTGATTTAACTGGAGGGAGTCGTGGGAGGTTTGAAAAGCGGTCAGTGCGTCTCTGAAGTTCATTGTGCCCGAAGTCTTGTTCGGCGTACTGGACGATGTCGTTTTCGTAAACGTTTTTTTTTTTTTGATGTTCCTAGGAGGCGGCTCCCACTTCAAGTATTATGGTATGGTAGGTATGGTTTCCGCGAAAACTGTTTAGAGAGGAGTTCATTATGTTCCTCCGCCTCACTATTGAAGTTTCCGACTGGAGAAATCAAGTGCAGTTTTCTGAAATGTCTGAAGTTTCTTCGACTGCGTTCCATTCAGGCGATCATATCGGTACAACGGAGCTTATGACCGGTCGGCCGTTTGCTCTATACAAGTAGTATGTTGCCCAAACCGTTTCTTTGTCCTTTCTCCAGAAGCAACGGGTCAGCGACTATGCAGCAATAATCGCGATCATATGAAGAGTGAAGAAGCGTAGTCTGTCGATTGTAACACCTAAAACCTTAGGGTTGTTAACAGTCAGAATTTTAACGCCATCGACTGTGATATGAAGATCCAATTTCTGCTACTTCGTGGGTATACGTTGATGGAAATTTCTTGCAGTGGTTGACGGAGTTTTGAAATATAGAAGCTAAATAGTAGCAGACACCACCTGCGGAACGCCCTTTTTTAATTCTTCTTAACTTACAGTTTTGTCCTCGAAACAATACGAATGATTGCCGACCGCTTAGTTAGTTCTTGGTATACCTCTTCAGCCCTGAAAGAAGTATACTTATATTTTAACACAAATCTTTACTATCGCCTTCAAAAAAGGCTCTTCTTGAGCCAATCGACTATTTAAGAACAAGATTCACTGTTTTTCAAAGACGTACGCTACAAGAAAAGTTTATTACTCGAAATATTACATACGAAAACAAACTTTCTTTACAAATAACCCTGAATCTATATGACAGACTACAAAAAAGGTATCACAACTACATTTCAATTACATAACCTGAAGCGGTTGAATGCACCACGACAAACTGTTATTCACTTTTCATAATCCAATCATAAGCGTTTACTTCTTGCCCTTCTTACCCTTCTTCTTGCCTTTTTTACCTTTCTTGCCCGGTTTCTTGATCTTCATGCAGGCATCGATATCGGCCTCCTTCACCTGCACGCTCTTATTCGGCTTGGGCGGTGGTTGTGTGATCGGTTGCCTAGGCAGTATCAGCTCCATTTGCATATACTCACGGCGGGCACAAGGTCCAGCACGCTTACCTACCTCCACCAGGTATTTTTCGTACGGGATCTGATGTTTCACCATCTGCGGAGAGCGCAAGTATGCATAGGCCATTGTTTGGGTTTATTTTCTAGTTTCTTTGCTGTATTGTCGTAGAAGAGGCTCGAGGTAAAGCGCTTTGATACACACATAAATTAAATATGAATTTTATATAGAGCTTGTTAGGAATGATTTTTACTAAAATTTAGTATTAATATTAATTTTATTCAGCGTTTAACACAACGCCTTTTGATTGTCTTATTTTCGTTTTTTTTTTTTTTTTTGTGTTTTTGAAAATTGTCAAATACTTCTTGAATGTAATAAAAATAACAAACACGATTGTAACATTTGGATTGGAGAGCAATTCATCGAAAATATGTCGGAGTTGCGTTTCAATACGAAGTATCTACAATATAAATTGAAAAATTTTCTTAAATCATCATTAATATGTATAAAAGGAGTTTTTTATGAAGCTTTAACTATTCACTCTGTTTCTCGGGGTAGATCTTCGATTTCATTCCCCCCAATTAGAGGATGTGCTTTTGGAGGGTATTATGAGTTTTTTTCGAACATTAAAATTTTTGTAAGCCGTTTAATGACTGACGAAGCTAGTTGCGAACTCATTTGATCCATTTAGTTCGACAAAAGTGGAATTTTAATTTAAAACAGTCAAATTTAAAAAAAAAAAAGAGATTATTTACCGAAAGACAGAGTTACTAAACCTTAACTGAGAGACGGCTGCTAACCAGACATTGTGAAAACGTTCCTTAGTAAGTTCACGTTACTACCCAATACCACCAGTTTTAGAAAACCCATATTTAAGAGAAACAGAGAAGAATTGTATAGTGATGTCCACCTTGGACAGGCATAACGTACCTGCTGACGACAGCCTTACTCCACGGCGCTCAAAGGCACAGCGGATCAAATCAGCGCTATGAAAATTCCAGCCATTTTCAGTACCAATTAACAGTGTGGAATTGACACACTAACCACCTTGGAAGGGTTTGAGACCCATCTAAAACTTCTGGCGTACTTTGGGTTCGGCACCAGGTTGCAATGCAACTCCAGATTCAAGTGACAAAGTCTCAATTCTATCCGTATTTGGGTTTTAACCACTACCACCATGATACTCCTCGAGGAGCCAGACCGCTTGAGCAGGTTGGATCGAACTCCAAGGGCTCCTGCTCTCTTGGTACCAGAATTAAGTCTTGTGGACAGGAACACAGGCATAAGTATGTTTCCAAACTAGATAATCGAATAGGAGGTAGTGTCTTTCAGCAAAAGTAAATACCAGAATCGCCTTCCAACTACTGGACCAATGTTGTGTCTTCCAACCAAAGATCACAGCAATTTAAGAAACCTTCATGTTCTGAAAAAAACTGATCTCACAACAATAAATATATTTATGTATACAGATAGGCAAGTGGCTTTAAAATCACTAAAGGCTCTTAGGATTCCTTCGAAGATAGTGAAAGAATGCCTTGATCTCTCAGGTGATCTAGCATCCTGAGGGTTACAAGACACGGTGAAATTCCTAGTAACTGTGGATTAGAAGAATTAGCCAGAGCAGACACCATCCTAATATTAGAAAATTAGACTCTAGTACCTTGCACATATTTAATAGCTGAGTTTGACTCAGCTCCCTTAAGTGCTCAACAAGCAGACAAAAGTAATATCAATGGATGGGTGGCACATGACAACTATAAAAACTCAAAAGAAATGATATAATAAATCTAGTAGGAGAGCTAATAGGTCACTGGCTAATTAGCAGACACGGCTCTCGGAAGGTAGAAGATGAGGAGATTATAAAACATCTTCTACACGCGTGTAAAACTTCGAATAAGTGAAGAATGGCAACTACGATATAAGTCGAATGTTTCTTGATGATATATCGGGGTTGCACTGATACTACTTTTTGTATTGAGGAACTTGATCAAAAGCACAGCATGGTTCATAGAGAATATATTGAGCGAGGTTTTGTTCCAGTGATTTCACAAAAGGCCTCTTAAGGGGGTATTCTACTCTAGAAATCAAATTTTGGGCAGTTTTTTTGAATATTATTAAAACAAAAAAAAAACAAAAAATATTTTTATTATACATTTTTTATGGTGTTTTTATTGATATCTTAAGAATACAGAAAAAAGATTTAAAAAAAAAATTTTTAAATTAAAATAATGAGAGGGGGAGAGAGACAGGTGTAAAAAAAAAAAATGGCGCATCCTGGTGACATTGATCCTGACTCTCCTGGTGGTCTGAAAAAAAATCAAAAGAAATTCTTAATCAGTAAGGATGCTGTTATATCTCTAAATCAGGGAATACAAAAATTTTTTTTTTTGAAAAATGGCGACTGCCTGAAAATAAAAATCATTTTTTACGTTTTTTTTCAAATTCCTGAATTTTTCTAAAATATTAAAAAAAAAATTTTGACACAATGCTGGTAGGAACAATAAAGGATTATATAAAGAAGGTTCACCCAAAATTTCAAGTAAATCGGTTGTATAGAACTTGAGATAATGCCGGTACCGTGTGGAAAAAAGTAGTTTCGAGAAAAACGAGTTTAAAAAAGTGAGTCTACCTACCTACCGGGCTAGGCACTGAGTCACTAAAGTAACTGCAGCTCTTAAAATAATTTTAATTTTTAAAAATACTTTGGAGGATATGTTCTTAAGGGTCTAAACTTTAAATATATGAGAAAAAAATCGAATTTTTCAAAATTCTGTAGTAGAATGCCTCCTTAAAGTCCTAAGTGTGTTGTTAGATATCCACTCGACCGAACTTCCAACCTAACTTCCTTTGACCAGGTTGATTTTAATATAGATATCTCGGGCACGAAGAGAAATATTGTAATGAAACTAAGTGAGTCTATAAAGGCGAGAAGGTTGTGCGATAAAAAAACAATTTTTATTGGTGAGAATGCGATCTCTGTGTATATGTACATATGTATAAAGGGCAAAGAGAAACGGTTAATTTTTTTTTCTTGAATATTATATTTCTTATTTTAATATCATATCAAGGTCACAAGTGTCATGTGGAAAGGATATTCCAACTCACTATCAATATTGAATAATTTTCAAATTTTCATCCGCTTTTCATTCTTAAATTTAGTGCTCATATTAAACTGTAAATACAAAGTATTGAATGCTCGTGGTTTTGCATAAAGTTGTGATTAGCGTGGCTCGAGTGCATAAATGTAGCGAGTAAACATGAAGTTTATTATTTAATTTACACCTCAACATGGCTAACGAGCCTATTAACACATTGCAGAAAAAAGTAAAGTTGCAAAAAAAATCCAGAAAAAGCCGAAAGCTGTGCACAGTGATCGCATAGCCGTGAAAAGATCAACAGTCCGGCATTTTACTCGCTGGTAGGTAACAATTGTAACTGACAGCGACCGCAAACGGCTTTAAAAGGTAAAGCGAAGCAAAGAGTGAACAAAAGAAAAAGAAAAATCATGCCGCATGCTACACTTAGCCGCAAGAAACTCGTTTCTGCTAGCATTCGGCAACAAAATAAATAATAATAAGCTACACATGGTCCACATCCATAATAACTGTTGGCCAACGAAGAGCTTGACGCTTAGAACTCGATAGTAGCAAAGCGGGCAACAAAAGCAAAATATAAAAGTTGAAAAAAAGATACTTTGTGCGGCACAAAAGAACCGGTATGTGCTTACCACATATGGTCGATTGATCGAATCGTAGAAAATCGAAGAAAATAGAAGCAATGCAACGACTAATATAGTATACTAGTTCATAACATAGCGAATAAACTTGAAAATGTAGCTGCAAATAGCCGGCTATTAAAATTCAATACATAAACATTGTAGCCAAATGATTTCCTTTTAAAAAAAAAAAATACAAAAAACGTCTAGAGGCTAGCGGGCTCTTGCTTGGAACAATTTTGAGGCTAAAAATATATGTACATACATATCATGCAAATATACACAGACAGAGTCGCGGAAAGCCAGTGACGTCGTTAAGATTTAAGGAAATAGGAGTTAGCAATTTAATTTAAATTTAACTATTTTATATATAGAAACATACTTCGATACCACCTACTTGAGGTGTGGTCCTAATTTGTGATCCGCTTGGCACAACTTCTTTTCAACAATCGGTCTACTGACGTATTAATCGCAACACAATCTCCTATTTGGAGACCCAGCATTTATTATTGGATTATATACGACCAAATAAACCCCGTCCAGCGCGCAGTCAAGAAAATATAGCAGCCGTAGCTGAGAATGTACACAAAGAAAGTGGAGAGTCAATCGGTGCCGTTCGCAGAAACTCGGACTGCCATATGAAACCACTTGGGGCATTTTACGTCGAGATCTTAAATTGAAAGCATACAAAATACAGCCTGTGTATGAACTGAAACTGCTCGATCTTCCCAAGTGACATCGCTTCGCTCTATGGGATCTTGAAAAGTTCGATGAAGACCCGACTTTTTTGAGCAAAACTTTGTACAGAGATGAGGGTAATTTCGGCCTGACAATGGGTATGTAAACCACCAAAATTGCTGAATCTGGAACGAAGAGCGATCTGAAGAGATTCAAGAGCTGCCATTTTGTCAGGTTTGGTATGGTTTGTGAGCCAGTGAAATCATTTGTCCATATTTCTTAAAAAATGCTGCCGGAGAGAACGTAACCCTCAATCGCGACCGGTATCGCGCAAAATAACCGACGATTTGATGCCTGAAATTGAAGCTCGACGACATTTGGTTTCAGCAAAATGGCGCCAACTCCCACACATCGTAACAATCAATGGATTTATTGAGAGAACACTTCGGTAAGCAGTTAATTTCTCGTTTTGGGTAGGTCCATTGGCCACCAAGATCGTGTGATATCACTCCGTTAGACTTTTTTCTGTAGGGATATGTAAAGTCTAAAATATATGCGGGCAATTCTGCTTCGATTCAGAACTAGAGCAAAGCATCACGCGTGTCGTTCGACGGTTACCAGTTGAAGGGCTAACGTCTCATCCAAAATTGGACTCAACTGATGGACCATCTGAGACGAAAATGCGGCCAACATTTGAAAGAGATAATATTCAAAAACTTAATGTCAAAGAATGTTCTTTCGAATAATAGTAAACATTTCCTATAATTTTTCGGAACCACCGATATTGGATCATTATAGCACATAGCTGACATACAAACTAAACGATCGGAGTCACGTCCTTGTAGGATAAACTTTTTTATTTGATGAGAAATCTTCATGAATTTTTCCATGGGTTATTCTCTAAAGCAATAATGCAATCTCCGAAGAAATTGGACAGATCGGACCATTAAAGTGTTTGTCTATATATTTTTTATTCCTCTGTCGGCGTTTTTATTACAAGTCAGAATTTTAACTTTTTTACTTTATTATTTTAACTAAATTGTATATTTTATGTAAATTAAAAATTAATTTACTTAATTCTTAATTCTTTAATAAAATTTATTTAATTTAATATTTAGTTAATTTATATTTCCCTTTTAATCTTTAATTTTTTTTCTTGAATTATTTAATTAAATTTTTTTACATAAGTAGATATTTATATTATTATTTATTTACCATATATTTTTATAGTTTTATTATTTTTATAAATTATATTTTGATGCATATTTTATATAATTTTTTGAAATAATTATTATATTTTTATAATTTTTACTTTTTAGCCACGAATTTTAGCAGAAAACTCCAGCTGTGGCCAAAGCAGCAGCCACATTCTATCAACTAGCAACAATGTTGCACGCAACATGCTGCCAAGCAACAAACTCACTGCCGAACGTATACACTCTCGCGCATTCCAAACGAATTGAGCAACAGGTTTGCGCTAATGTGGAACGAAAATTGTTGTTGCTCAAATGCGGCGCAATAGTGAGTCATACAAAAGCCAAACAACAACCACAACACAAGAATATTAGAATTACAAATGAGCAGCTATAGAATAAAATAAAGAAGAGCCAGCGCCACATTTGCCACCAAAGTAAAATATATATTGTATATGAGTGTGAGTGTGTGTATGTGTAAGTTGCTCATAAAAATAGCAACAATCAAAAAGTAGCCTAACGCCAGTGGCATTCCAACTTTGCTGTTGGCGCAGTAAAAATATTTTAAATGATATTACGCGATGCGCATACTTTATTTTATGGGCACATACAGAAGCGCATAAATATACATACATACATACATATGTATGTATGAAATTCATAGTCCTCCAGTCATCATTTAACTCATATAATTTTATTTGTATTAGGGTGAGTCACATATTTTATTAATTTTTTTCCTAGTTACTGTGAAAATACAAATATACAGAAAATAAAGAAAAAATGGTCCACCCTAATAAAAATGCATACATACGTATATGTACATATATTATACAAATTTCTATCTTAGTATAGCAACATCGAAAAAAATGCTTAAATACATTACACTTGTAATATTTATCACCTTTATTTTCAACAGGTGGCAACCATCACAATCATATTTTTATTTATAAACGTTATTAAACCAATTTAATATGATACACACATATGTATGTATGTATGTATGTTGTAATATTTATTTATCAGTTTTTTTCAAACTATTATTTTTTAACAGGTGGCAACCATCACTAACATATATATTTTCAATTTTACACTTTCATAAAACGGTATAATTGACACTTATATTTATTGTTATATTTGTCTACCAATTTTATTGAAATATTTTTTTAACAGGTGGCAAGCCTCCTCCAATAAATTTTTACTAAGAAGCTTTTTTAATTTTTTCAGTTTAAATCCAAAAAATGCTATTTGTTTTATTATATCAGCTCTTTTAAACAATTCTCCAAAATTATTATTGTAAAAAGTGGCAACGCTTTTCAGAAATATTACCAGTACAAACCTAAGCTGTTTCGTTTGAGGTTCACTTTGTCATAATTTAAATATTTTTAAACAAATTACTTGCGTAAACAATTTAAAAAAGTGGCAACCTTCTAAACTTCCTCAATAGAAAGCTTTCTTAAGCCCTTTAGTGTCGTAACTATGTTGTAAATTTTAATTTGTATTGCCATTTTTATTAACATTTTTTAAATTTAAACAGGTGGCAACCTACTCAAAAATATTTTAGATTGTAATTTATCCAAAAGTTTTTACATTTATAAAAAAATATTTATTTTATATTAATTTGTTTTAGTTTCAGTTTAATTTTGTTATCTTTTAACTTAAAATTTACCAAATGTGGCAAGACTCCTCAAAAAAAATTTCAACTGAAAACTCTGCTAAATCTCTTCAGTTTGATATCAATAACGCGATGGTTTTTCATTTTATTATTTTTTTTGTAAATCAAATTTTCAAACAGGTGGCAACATAATTTTTTTTTTTAATTTTCAAAAAAATTTCAAGCGAAAACTCTCCTAAACTGCTTCAGTTTGATGTCAATAAAATGATGAATTTTTATTTTATTAACTTTTTTTAAAATAAAATTTTCAAAAAGGTGGCAACATAATTTTTTTTTTAATTTTCAAAAAGATTTCAACTGAAAACTCTGCTAAATCTCTACAGTTTGATATCAGTAACCTTTTTCATTTTATTAATTTTTTTGTAAATCAAATTTTCAAACAGATGGCAACATATGTATGTACATACATACATACATATGTATATTTTTTTTAATTTTCAAAAAAAATTCAACTGAAAACTCTGCTAAATCTCTACAGTTTGATATCAGTAACCTTTTTCATTTTATTAATTTTTTTGTAAATAAAATTTTAAAACAGGTGGCAACACATTTTTTTTTATTTTCAAAAAAAAATTCAAGAGAAAGATCTCCTAAACCGCTTCAGTTTGATGTCAATAAAGTGATGAATTTTTATTTTAATAACTTTTTTTAAATAAAATTTTCAAAAAGGTGGCAACACAATTTTTTTTTTTATTTCGTATTTATCATGCTAGTAATAGATTTTATACAAAAATAATATTTTATTATTTTTTTAAATAAAATTTTCAAAGAGGTGGCAACATTAAATTTTTTTTGCTTCAAATTTGTCATGCCAATAATGGATTTCATACAAAAATGTTTTTTTATTACGAGTATATTTTATTAAAATTATTTTTATAAAATTGTACACAACTGGCAACACTAAAAAAATTTTTATCACCCTAGTAGCAGATTTCAAACAAAAACTCAAAAATGTACATATGTACATATATACAAATCCATTAGCATCTATTGAGGATGTGACGAAATTTTGTTGCGTAACACAATTTCGTTGCAGTCAATGTATTAACATACATATGTATATGTACTACCCTTCAGCTAAAGAAATTAATAATCTTTAATAATTTGACTATTGCTAGCAGTGCGGTATTGCCATCAATTTACACAAGAATGTATTTTCTACTTTACATATGAGCTTTGTATGTATGTATGTGGATCTATGGTAGATTTGTGTGTTTGCAAGACAATGATGAAATAGATTTACATCAATTTCAATATCGTGGTAGTAAGTGTGGCGCCAATAGTTAATACATAGTTTTGCAGCGGATATAATAACCCTTACTTACTTACTTGCACATATGATTACATTTGTATGTACATATGTATGTATTAGTGTTCAAGGCAAGCGAGCAAAATAAAGCATTCTTGTAAACACTTTCATTAAATATGGCAATGCTAAATACATAAAGGAAAGTTATAAGGGAAAGTCATTGGCGCGTCATTTAATTTCCAACCCTCTGTTTTCCAACAACAAAGTTTAACCTAGTAACGTGCTGTATAAAAACTTAAAGGCCAACTACACACCCCTATCCCAAGGGATGTGAGGTTTATGTGTCTTCTTTTTGTTTTTAGAAGTTCCCCGAGTATTTAAGTAGTTTTATTGCGCACTTAAAATTGAAAACCAAAAGAAAATATTGACCATCTCAAATTGAGATTGGCAAACTTTGAGTGCAGAATTTTAGAAAGAAACAGAGTTGACCTCTTCTTAAGAAGCAACCAAAACCTGGTAATCCCTTTGAATCCCTTAAGACTACCAGATTTGTTCTTACGTGAGATTCAGAGGTTCCCTGATCGGTTGAAGCTTGTTTCCAGTGAACAAATTTAAAAGTGAAATAATAAAAAGTTGAAAAAAAAATTTTCAGATCTGACTCACCCATCGATAACTCGAAGATTCTAAGAGATCTCGAGGTTCTATGATCGGCTGAAGTTTGACTCCTGTGACTAAATTTAAAAGTAGAAGTCCTTGCATAAAAGTATAAGTTGAAAAGACTCTTCAGATCTTACTCCCTCATCGAGTCCACGATATTCTGTGAGATTGAGAGTTTCTTTAGACGGTTGGAGCCTGACTCCTGTGTCCAAATTTAAACATTTTAGTATAAAAATTTTCTCCACTTGCGATGGAGGAAATCGATTCAGTCCACCTTGATGCTTTAGTTTATATTTTAATATTTTAAAGCAGATTTCTAACCCTTACTTTACAAATCACGTATATTTTTTTACCTTTAATTAGAATTAGTTCTTAAGTAGAATTAGTCTAAAGTAGAAAATCTCCGAATAACTATAGCATATAGCTTAGATCGACTTGAAGGTTATTTATATCAAACAACTTTCCCTCACGTCCTGGTTTCTGGTCACAGAAGCGACTCAAATCCATGGAGCAGTACCGTAATCTGTGTAGACTACACCGCAGCCTTCAGTGACCTGCAAAGAATCCCACAAACTGTGTTAGTTTGTTTCTGGGAAAAGTTTCTTGAACCGTTTTATATCCACTTCTCCCAGAAACAGGCTTGCCTGTCGAAGCCCAGACACTTGTCGCCAGTGGCGTTTTCTACCGACCCTTTCCACTTTCAAGTAGCTTCTATCGTAAAGTGCGGAAGCCCATAATGAAAAATGGTTTCTGTCCTGGTCCTAGTTGCACCAGCTTCTTTCACCAGGATATCGGTTAGCTCACTTCCATTGATGCCTCTAAGTCCAGGGATTCATGTTAGTAGGATATGGTTTCAGTGCGGGAGCCCATAATGAAAAACGGTTTCGGTCCCGGTCCTGATCCCGGACTGGTTGGCGCAACTTCTTTCGCCAAGAGATCGATTAGCTCATTCCCATTGATGCCTGTATGTGCAGGACTCCATGCTTATTCGATTTTCTTTTCAGTTTTAACTCTGTCAAGCACTTTTTGGCACTTTAGTACCCTTTTTGATTTGATTTCAACGGACGAAATTGCCTGAAGTGCCGCTTGACTTTCACTGAGTATGACAATTCGTTCCCTGTTGTAGGTTTTTTTGTAGAATAATATCGGATTATCTTCTATTTTCATCAGCCACAACTAAAAAAATGTTTGGAAGCCTGTCCAAGGGCACTAAGAGCTTCATACGTGGTCATACTATATCAGCCCAAATTCCAACTTCCGTTTCCGTGTCAGCTGTATAGCATTACATAGTGCTCTTACGGTGTTATCCCTCAAGTATGGAGTCTTCCCATTTCATATTATGAGTTTTATCAAATTTGTTGTGTTGAAAGAAAGAGAAAATAACTGTACTTTATATGATAAGGAAGGGTATACACAGTTTATTTTATATCTGATATAACTTATGCACATGTTTTGCACAACACTTTAAATTAACTGTGTATCCACCCCTTTATCTTTCATAAACTAAAAATTATGAACGTCGCTTAATGGTGTGAGCCATAACTGTAAAGTAAATTGTGACCTCAGCCTACTTTTAGGCGCTACCAATATGACAGTGTTCTCTGGTGTCAGACATAAATTTGTAATTTTGCAATTTACTCGTTCATTAAATATATAATATTTTATATATTATACATATATATATATATTATTATATTTAAAAAATTTTTTAATAATAACATTAAATCATGCCTAATTTTAAATATAAATATATATGTAAATATAAATGTAATTATTTCTAAACAAAAAATCAGTTTTATTTTTAATAGATGTATTTTAATTCGCTTGTTTAACTTTCGATTCCATTTTAAAAAAATTTAATGTTTTACATTTTTCTTCTAAATGTTTTCATAAAAATTATAAGAAACTCAATAATTAAAAAAATAATGTAAAGTGATTGAAAAGATAATAAAACTGACGCCTCTCATTAATAATTTTTCAACTTGCAGTATATCTAAGCAACTCTTCATTTCTCTTTCATACACTTCGTAACTCTCAGTTGCTTTAGAAAACTGCCGTTAGTCGGTTATAAGATAAATCTATACAAAAATTAGCTCCACTTTTAAAACTGTGACATCACTTCACACAGTAGTCCTTGCGCTGTTGCCTGATGACCGCCTCCAGCTTAAGACAGCGTTCACGCAGACTGCCATTTTCTTTCTGCAGCAAGTCAATGGTGGCATCCTTCTTCTCTATCGCTTGTTGTACCCTATAAAATAGAAGATGAGGTATTTAATTTTTATTTTCGAAAAAATAAATTTTTTTTCTAAAGGTATATAGTTCAACACAAACCTCTTGTGTATCTTTTGTATTTCGGTATCGCGCTCCGATTTGATCACCGCCACCTCGCTTTGCACTTCATTGCGTAAGTTATCACGAAGTTGATCGCGTTCGGCCAAGAAGTCATTGCACATCTGGAAAATCCAAAAAAAAATAATAATTCTTAGTTATATTTGCAATTATAATAAAATACAGAAAAATCTAACGATAGTCAAATATAAATCCAGTTCTTGTCTCGAAAGGTGGACTACGTTTTAACTGAGCAATATTAGTCATTATCGGTCTTATGAAGTCAAGAAAATCAAGCAAGAGATTGCGTAACGAGTACCGCTTCTGAAAACTTTCTCAACCAACAAATAGAGTTTTGGGTATTCATAACTTAAACAGAACCGAAATTATCTATAACCGATAAGGTCTTACAACTCAATATTTCTTAACAGATAAAATAACAGGTATTCATAAACGGATTGGACTCGAATTTACTCAAGTAACAAATAGAGTTTATGGTATTCATAACTGGAATGGATCCGAATTTATATCCGGTTAAGGTCTCACAAATCAGTATTCCTCAACAGATAGAATAACTGATATTCATAACTGGTATGAACCCGAATTTATATTCGGCCAAGGTCTCGCAATTCAGTATTCATCCATAGTATATGGAAAATCTTTCTTCTCTGACTCTACGGAAAAACATTTCTTCCAAGTTAAAGAGTCATACTTTCACCTTTTCTCGCTTCTTCAAAGTAAGTGG
This sequence comes from Bactrocera correcta, assembly GCA_027475135.1. NCBI lineage: Eukaryota > Metazoa > Arthropoda > Insecta > Diptera > Tephritidae > Bactrocera > Bactrocera correcta. Next base: position 37,737,373 of record CM050327.1, read on the forward strand.
TATAACTTACTCCTCTATTAAATCTCTGCTGACACGGTTTATCAAACCCATATAAGATCGGACTGGAAACCTGACACCATTCTCATAACACAGATCACTTTCGTGAACTCTTTCCTAAGGAATGACATTCTGTGAGCAAATGAAAAGCTTGAATTGATACGAGAGACTTGCATAAGCCTGGCGCGACTTGGTTACTTTCTTCTTCTTCTTTACTGGCTTAGACACCACTTACACAATTATAGCCGAGTTAACAACAGCGCGCCAGTCGTTTCTTCTTTTCGCTATGTGGCGCCAATTGGATATTCCAAGCGAAGCCAGGTCCTTCTCCACTTAGTCCTTCCAACGCAGTGGAGATCTTCCTCTTCCTCTGCTTACCCCGGCGGATACTGCGTCGAATACTTTCAGAGCTAGGGTGTTTTCGTACATTTGGACAACATAAAAACTCTCCAGCTCTGAAAGTATTCAACTCAGTATCTACCGGGGATAGAAGAGGAAATCCTTCACTCCATTGGAAAGACCAGGTGGAGAAGGACCGAGCTTCAGTTGGAAAGCGAAAAAGAAGAACGACTGGCGCGCTGTTGTAAACTCGGCTATAACCGCGTAAATGACGTCAATAAGTCGCAGAATAAACCAAAACAAGAGGTCTTTGGCTCTTCTAACATAAAAGTGAAAAATCCTGGAGAAATGGAGAAAGGAAAAGTCTTATGGATATCAATAGAGCCATTAAGTCTAGGCAATATACACAAACCGCTTTCGATAAAGAATAGAGTGTGCGTTGATTATCGGGAATGCTGATGAATTATCATTCCAAAAGCGATCGAAATCAGTTGCAGACCAACTAAACTAACTAAAATACAATACAAAGCCTTAGCTTCCCAACCACAATGCTAATTGTCTTACACACCTTCTTGCTATGTTCCAACTCCATTTTCAACTGCTTTATCTCCGCTTCGGAGTTTCGTACTTTGGCGTCAGCTTCCGCCAAGGCACTACGCGTATCTGTATATTTCTCACGCAATGAACGCTCGGCATTCTCAACCAACTGCAGGTCCTTTTCATACTTCTCCTTCAAGCGACTACAAAAACAAACAGAGCAGTATAAATATTTTTTAACGCGCTTACTCTTACACTCACTTTAATTTGGCCTCATGCTCTTCGGCATGTTTCAACGCCTCGGTGTCCATGCGACTGACAATAGCATCGATTTGTCGATCACGTTCGGCACGGTAGTGCTGCCGGATCGCATTCTCCTTCTCAACTTGTGACACCTTGCATTCGTTCTCATAGTCACGCTTCCAAAGCTCAAAATCGGCTTCGTACTGTTTCTCAATAGTGTTGATGCGATTCTAATGAAAAGTAAGTTAGCTTGATAAGACACTATTATACTACGACACAAATGTCAGGTAAGCCAACCTGATATTTCTCCTCTTGTTTGAACATCTTCTCCTGCAACTCGGCGACCGTTTGTTCTAACTCGACTTCTTTCTCACGTTGTAGCTCCTGTCTACGCACCTGGAAATCGGCGTCTTTCATCTTCAGCTCGTTCTGCAGACGTGTGCGTTCAGCATTGAAGTCTTCAACGAGTTTTTGTCGCTGCTCGTCGAAACATTTGCGCTCCTCCTCTAACTGACGCTCGAATCTGTAGAAAGTACTAGTAATTAGCAAGCGTAAGATATAGGCAGCCTCAAGTAGTTCACCTTTCGCGTATTGCCAGCCGTTCCTTTTCAATAATCGACTCACGATCTTGTGCACAGGACTCACGTATAGAATTCTCAATCTGTTCGTGTTTGAGACGCGCCTCTTCCAGTGAGTCCAATAGCTGTTGCTGATGCGCCTGCTTAAGTTCGTTCACTTCACGTTGATGATTGCAAGTCATCTTATTAATTTCCGCTTCTAAACCCTTCACAGTGAGCTCCTGTAAAGCAAGTATAACAGCTAAAGCTCCAATATTGTTTCCCATTAATTCGCAATACCTTGATCTTCTTTGTGTTCTCGCGCACCCAACGCTCACGCCTGATCTTCTCGCCAGCCAAAGTTGTTTCCTTGACGCGCGCCACCTCTGTTTCCAATTTGTGTTCCCAAGCTTGATTTTGACTCTCTAAACGGCGCGTGAGAGCAGCGACTTTCTCGCAAAGTGAACCCTTGTCTTTGAGTAACTGCGTAAGAAGAAAATAAAAAATTTTAAACCTTGACAAAACGTATTTTACCGCTCTCACAACACACCTGCTCTATAAAACCCTGATGTCGCTTTACAATCGCCTCGTAATGTTTCTTCTGCTCACGCAAGCGATTCGCAGCAGTCGCTTTCTCAGTGCGTATAGACTTCTGCTTCTCCGTACGCACTTTCATCACATGTTCTTTAGAGAGATAAACGGCATTGGCGAGTTCGTTGGCACGCAAACTCAAAGCGATGACGCGACGTGCGAGCTGATGATTGGGCAGCATGAGTAGATCGGCTAGTCTGGTGTGGTATAGAAAGTTGGAGAATAAATGGAGTCAAACATATAATTCCCAATACCTACTTCGGCACATCTTCAGCTATATCGGGTTCGACGACAAATTCGATTTCGGAGCGATTAGACTCCGGTATGGAACGACGTGTCTCAAGCAATGTGCGATCACAACTATCTTCGACAGTATCTAAGTAGCTGAGGATGTCTCTAAAAACAGGAAAACTTGTTTAAATCTCTCTCTCAAAAACTTCTCTCATCAATGCATATTGTTAGTCCGCGTTTCTTTCGCTACAAAGCGGCTTAGCCAAAATTTTCAATGAACTCACTTGTACTTGTCCGGCGACTTGCTCGTCTCAGCAGTCTTCTGCTCACCTGAGGCAGGCAAGGTCACCGTATCTGGTGTTGTATTGAGCTTCAGCTCCAACTCGTTAGCTGCCCTCTCCGCAAAGTTATCTAGAAGAAAGCGCTAAGTATCAGTACTTCTCTCTAAATTATTTATCAAAATGTGAACCTTTCTTTTTGTCTTCATCAATCTCTTTAATCACCGAGACGATCTCATCATACGTGGATTCACCATCCGACTTGGTAGACACTTGTGATGCGCTGTCACCATCACGCTCATTTAAAATATCTTCTCCATGTCCGTCTTCCCCTAATTCACCACCTGTAAGCTTCTCGAAGTCGGCGTCTAAAGACTTGTGTTTCGCAAGCGTTTTCTGTTGATTCATGCTCTCGCCATGCATAGACATCCAGCTATCGACTTTGTCTATATTAAACTCAGTTAAATTGGCGTCTTCACGTAGGCTGCCAAAACTCGTCGCTTTCTTCAGCTTAGTGTTACCATTGCTTTTGCTATATGTTGGTTGACTATTCGGCGCTGCGGTTACCGTTTTGTTTTCTTTATTTTGAACTTGCTTTTCGCCCGAGTTCGGCCGATTATTTTCCTTCTTCTTGATCATCAGTGGTGTAGTGGCTGCTACTTTCAAGTAATTATTGATGACTGTATCGCTAGTAGGCGCATACGCAGCCTGCGACTTGAAATTATTTTCCAAATTATTATCCATTTTGTTGAGTTCATTGGCGGTGCTGCCAACTAGATGCTTTTTAGCGCCATTTTTAAAATTAGTTGACGGTTTCGTTTCAGACAAGTTATTCGGTTTGTCTGAGTAAACATTCGATTTGCTTGGTGATACATACTTATCCAAGTATGTGGGCATTTCAAGCGTATTATGCGAGTTGTCGTAGGCACCAAATTTCGTATTATCCTCCTCGAGTATCTGCTTAACCACAGAGTTCTCCAGCTGATCGCCGACGACACTTTTGTAATCACGTATTACCTGCAGTTCTTCTGTGGCAGCGTTTTTCTTCTGACCATCACTCTTAACAGTAAAATCCATTTTATCGTCTAAAGCTGTTAGACTCGAACGTCGCAACATACGCTCAGCGCTCAATTTACAAGTTGGCGAGTCACAAGTACACTTGGCCTCCGCACCAACGTCTTGGGTGCTGCTTGCCGTCGACGAACTGCGCGTGCTACACGAACAATTCTCCGATGGACATTTTGGATATTCATAGGTTTCAGCGAGTATGCCGCCGCCACCAGCAGTTGCGCCGAAATGCACGGATTTCTTAGCACCGGCCGACGTGGAGAGCTCGCCACACGATAAGGTTGGCGCAGCGAATTCGCGTTTGCTGTTGAAGCTGACTGCAGCAGGCAGTGTGACAGGACCTGGTTCCGAAATGGAAGTATTGTTGGGAGCATTCTTTGTGGTTGCTGTAAATTCATGTGGGTTTTGCTTTTCAATTTCGCAGTCGCTAAGGCTCAGATCTGCTTCGTATTGCAAGCCCGCATTGGGCTTAGAGAAGGACACACGTCCCGGAAGATCGGGTTTGGCTTGCTTCTGGAGCATTGATGTCTGCGTGGTTGTATTATTTGTATGCCAATAGTCAGTGGCACGTAGCGAAGTGGTAGAGGCGGTGGAACCGGCAGACTTTTCACGCGAATAACTCGAAACCGAATTGCCGCTCGACAGACGCGAGGTTGAGGCGCTGCGAAGGTATGAAGTTATAAAGAAATCTTTAGTATAGCCTCGTATGAACTGAGTTATGTAGATTCTACTAATCCCACCTCATTGGAAATCTGTGATTCTCTACACCGCCTGTGAGCGCTTTGCGGTACCGCTCACTCTCAGCACTACTAGTGTCCGTGCGCGTTCTCTTATTGTAATCGTTATAGGTCGATGTCTGCTTCCTGGCACTACTCTGTTCCGATTGCGTTTCTGGTGAGGAGACACTACCGCGGCACAGCCAGGAGCGCTTTATGGGCTCGTCGAGCAACAGTTTTAACAAACTCGAAGAAGAAATAGATTGATAGCGCTTCTGAAATGCACACCCATTACATATTTATATACTTTCTACTAGATATTACGCAGACAACTTACGGTTCTGCTCAATTTGTCCGGCACGTACTCGCCACCACGTCTTTGATACTGACCACAATTGCCACCTGAACTGCGTCCAACACCAAACCCAGTACTACCAGCAGCACCAACACCGGCACCAGCACCGAACTGACTGAGCTCCGCTGATTGTGGACGATTGAGAAATGGCGAGGAGCGACTGCGTTTCGTAAAGAACTGTGCCGAACGCGGACGGGCGCGTGTGTTGTAGTTGTTAGGATTGTTGCCACTTGGCGGTTGATACAAATTCGTTTGGGAGCTATATTTGGGACGTGGTTTCTGACGTTCAACTAGATTAATCTGCGCGTAGAAGAAGAAAGAGAATTTCAATTACAAATTTTCAAAACTTTTCGAAGTCTTCACACTCACCTGCGACCCTCGCAGGCATAAATCCATACTACACAGTCCAGGCACATGCAGAAATTAAACGTTTTTTCAATTATTAATTATTTTAACACAACCGGTTCCAAAAAAAAAAAATATTTTTTGGCAGAAAAATCTGATAACTAAAATTTAGAATTTTTTATTTTTTAAGTGTCATCCCTTGACGCGGACACACATCGTTCAAGCTTGACTACTAAAACATATCTGTTTGCGGCTACGGCAGGTGTCCTGCGATTTGTTTTGGCCAAACTTCGAGTTGGCTAGTTACACGCTTGAGTTTGTTTTAGTGACTCGCCTTTTCAACCCCCGAGCAGCGTAGCCGCGAGTCCTACCACCGCTGGCAGTTCAATGCTTTGTTATTGTTTAACAATATTGATTAAACGCTTCGCACGTGTTGTTCGGTCTCAGCTGGTCAACGTAAATATGCTTAGCAGTTTTTTTTTTTTTTGTTCGTAGCAACCCTGTGTAACGGGTCACGCATACGTCCAAGTATCATGCAAACCTACCCCATTACCATTGCTAGTGCAGTGGTTCCTTTAAATAGTTATGTGTGTTATGTTGTTGTTCTACTTGTAACTTTTGTCTTTAGTACCGTTATGATAAGTATATTCTACACTTGCTCTATATCTGTTCGACATAATTTGCACCGATGTACGTAAAATATGCCGTCAAGTAAGAAGGATAACATTATTTTTTCAATAAATGGAAGGTTTCACTAAGCACAGTTAGAAAGATCCAAATTCGTTCAAATATACACAAATTTATTCGACAACTCAATGGCATTTTTAAGATAGTTTTATAATGTCTCTCTCATAGAAACCCTCGTCCAACCCTCCGCCAAAAACTTGTACTGTCGATATTCACAAGTATCTCTTCAACCGATTTTTTACCAGCGAAATCCTCCGCCATAGACAGGAGCAGTTTGCGCCTGATCTGAACTATAAAATAAATGCATAAGTACCGCCCAACCAGGGTGACCGCAGGGTAGACGCTTAAAACCTAGTCGAATGGATTTTCTCATTTACGCAAGCCGCAATTTATGCTCAGCTCGGCTTTGAGTGTTTGTTTTTAATCCTTTTTTCAACACCAACAAACACGTAATCCATGAATCCGCTTCAAAATTAGTTCGATTATTGCTGTGAAATGGGCTCTAAGACTCACAGAAGCTGGGTATATGAAGGAGTCCGAACAAAGAAACCTACTTCAATTGCATTCCTGAAAACTTGGATCACTGCATCGCAAAGGTCGCTCGAGGCGTCTTTTTCTCTACTCACATAACGACGAGAGAGAAGTCGCTGGTGAAGAAGCGCAGTGAGCTTTTTCACGGATGGGTCGAAGCTAGGAGGTACGGTCGGAGCGGGAGTTTTCTATAGGGAACTCTCTTAGCTTTAGACTATCGGATAACTGCAGTGTTTTTAAAGCAGAAGTAGCTGCTATCAATGTTGCAATAGACACATTGCTATGAAGTGCAGCCCTTATTCCTTAGAGCTTTTCTGCGTTGGATTTCCAGGCTGGCATTGTTGTTGGTTATAATACTGGTTCCAAGATGGACGAACTTATCACCGACTTCAAAGTTATAACTGTGAACAGTGACGTGGTAGTCAAGTCGCAAGTGCGACGACTGTTTGTTTGATGACAGGAGATATCTCGTCTTGCCCTCGTTCACTACCTGATCCATTTGCTTCGCTTCCTTATCCAGTCTGGAGAAAGCAGAACTGGATGTTAGGACCAATGATATCAATATCATCGGCATAGGCCAGGAGCTGTACTCTCTTATTAAAGAATATACCTGCTCGATTAAGTTCTGCAGCTCGGATTATTTTCTCCAAAAGCTGATAAAAGAAGTGGTACGAAAAGGAATCGCCTTGTCCGAAAGCTTGTTTGGTATCAAACGGCTCGAAGAGGTACTTCCCGATTCTGACGGAACTTTTGGTATTGCTCAACCTCAGTTTACATAGCCGTATTAGTTTTTCTGGGATACCAATTCTGACAGCGCGGCATAAAATCAACTCCTTTTCGTGCTCAAAAGCAGCTTTAAAATCAACGAAGAGGTGGTGCGTACCGACCCTCTTTTCACGGTCTTTTCGAAGATTTAGCGCATGGTGAATATCTGTTCAGCTATTGATTTTTCAGGCCTATAGCCACACTGAAAAGTCCCAAAGAGTTTGTTTCCGGTGGCCTTATATCTTTCAAGCTCGATGAAACTTTTACGCGATGAGATGTATCCCACGGTAGTTGGCGCAGATTTTGGGGTCTCCCTTTCTATGGATTTAATTCCAATCGTTGGGCTTGCTTTCGTCCGACCATATTCTACACAGAAGCTGATGCATGCTACTTATCACTTCCTCGCCGCCGTTTTTGAATAGCTCGGCTGGCAATCCATCGGCTCCCGCCACGTTTTTGTTCTTCAGACGGGTAATTGCTTTTGGAACATATTCATGGTCGGGCAATGGAACGTCTGCTTCATCGTCATTGATAGGGGAATCAGGTTCGGCAATTCCTGGTGTTAGGTTAGTTTAATAAGATAAAATTCTTGAGACCACCAATAATCCCACTTGGACTGCTAGAGACGGTTGTTCGTTGTAATGCCCAGAACGGATCAAAAAGGCCGTCGAATATCTAGAAAGCGCCCAGAGCCAGCCACAAATTCATTGAGCTAGCTAATGTTTACTCCAGCCAATTCTCCGGGTTCGTAGAAAGTATGGCAACCAAGATGTTTCAACTTTAGCCTGGCGAGAGCTGGACAGAAAGTGTCTAGATGTTTCCAGCTCATCTTCCTCCTTTGAACCTTTTGCGTTCCACTCTGCGCCAGAAAGCTTTCGAAGCCCCTGAAAGTATCTCCTCAAATCTTACAGCTCATCTAGCGATAGACTTTCGAAAGCTATACACGAAGCGAATTTCCAACTTTGCAGTATTTATTTTTAATTTTGTTTTGATCAATCCCGAATCACGGGGGACCGAGTTCAGATAATAAGATGTATACAGAAATAACTCAAAATCCAATTTCTTTTCATAAATTTGTGATTCGACTTAACTTAATTGTCCAAAATAATTTTATAAATATTTTTATGACGCCCAAAAGGGGCTGTCCAAGGCTAGCAAACATGTTTCAAAAATATATGACAGCTTACCTAGTATTAATTCATACATTAGCAGAGGCTTCATATTATCAATTATAAGTTATCTTTCGGCAAATTAGTCATATGCAGTGATTGTACCTCAGGCGCAAAACATTTCCGATAGTTTGGATTAAAAATTGTTAAGTGCCATTAGTAAGATACTGTTATCTTAATTGGCGGCTCATCAAACTAGCGTGACTTGTGTATACAAAAGGCAAAAAAAAATCACCTTCAAATAAAGAAAAAATACAAAAAAAAATAAAAGTAGTTTTCAAAATGTTCAAAATAGACGATGATCAATCAAAAAGTAAACGAGCACTTCAATAGCCAAAAGTATCAACGCAGAAATGGCAATAATGCAATAAATATGTGTGCAAAGAGAATAAAATAAATCAACAATAGTTAACGGTATGATAAATATAGATGTACTTTATTTTTTTAAGCAGAGTGGAAGTTATAAATTTTAGTATGGGTATGCATGTATATTTGTGTGTGTGTGGGTACTAAAGAAATATTATCTAACCTCGAACAATTGAAATTCGCAGATAAGGCCAGCCTCAAATAATAATATAACGTGCTATATGGCATGCATACAAATATAAACACTATAAAAATATTATTTTTTTATAGAGACATAACATATATACATTTATATGTGTACATTTTTATTTTTATATTTTGATTGTTTTTATTGTATTTATTAAGTGTCGAAAATTGAGTGTCGCTGATTAGCTGTCAAATTGCAATGTGACTCCAAGAACTGTGGCATAAAATAAAAAATAATAATATTAAAGAAATAACCATAAATTATTTTCAAATTAGTCAGAAGAGTTAGCCGATAACGAAAAAGAACTGTAATAGCGAGAATAGCCACCCAAAAACCACACACAATCCACAATGAGCACAAATACGAATTTATGCATTAGATGACAAACACAACTGCGAAGATTACGTCAAAGAAATATGCGAAAAAGTTTTGAGAAAGCTACAAACTTTCATTTATCAAAAGTATCAAATTATATGAGAACAAAATTACTTAGAATATTTTTGGCTGATTCGGAGGAATGCCAAAAACTTGCCTGGGAATCCCCAATAATATTTAATTACTAATCTGGACAAAATTTCTACTAAAAATATATTCCGTATAAAGCGGCCAAATGCTAGGAGCTCACATATATTTTTCTTTAATCACAAAGCATACTTTGACATTGCTGATCTAACAACCTTATGTAACGGGTGATCCAAGTAGAGGTACTTTTTTTAATAGCCTGTTTCGACAGATCACAAGTGAGTCGGTTCAAGCTGTCATCGTGAAAAGACTTACGTCTGAGCAGCCTTTACAAATTGTTCAGCTTTATTACGAAAATTCATGTTCTCACAACTTACGGTCAACATAATCGACCTACTGAATGTACTATTCGCAACACCATATCCCATCTTGAGATCCAGCATTCATTATTGGATAATATTCGACCGAATAGACCACTTTTAGCACTCAGTGAAGAAAATATAGTAGCCGTAACTGAACGAAGACCGTGGAGAGTCGATTCGGCGCCGTTCGCAGCTACTCAGACTGCCATAGAGAAAGACTTGGCGCATTTTACGACAAGATCTTAAATTGAAAGTGTACAAAATACAGCTTGTGTAAGAACTGAAGCCGCTCAACTTTCCCAAGCGCCATCGCTGCGCTTTAGGGACTCTTGAAAAGTTCTAAGAAAATTCGAAGTTTTTGAGCCAAATTTTGATCAGCGATGATGCCGATTTCTGGCTCAAGGGGAATTTGGGTCGAAGAGCAACCTGAAGAGATTCAAGAGCTGCCATTTCACCGGGAAAGAAACAACTGTTTGGTGTGGTTTGTGTGCCGATGAAATCATCGGTTGCCTGAAATTGAAGCACGTAATCTCAGCGACATTTGGTTTCAACAAAACGGCGCACTTCCAACACATCGCATCGAACAATGGATATATTAAAGGAAAACTTCGTTAGGCGGATAATTTCACGTTTTGGGCCGGTCGATTAGCTACCAAGCTCGTGTAAAATCACAGCGTTAGACTTTTTCCTGGTTGGATAAGTAAAGTCTTAAGTCTAAGCGGACAATCCCGCTTAGATTCTGAGATGTAGCCGCGGCCAACCTTTCGAAGCGATAATCTTAAGAAAAATAAATGCCAAAGAATATTTTTTCGAATGGTAATAAACATTCCTCAATAAATTTGAAGTTTCTGAGTTTTTTTCTTTAAAAAGATTGGATCACCTTTTAGTTAAAATGTCGAAGTAACGAATGTCGGCCAAATAGTCACCACGGCTCCGTTTGCCTATCAATGGTAGCTGGTTCCAACGCCAATTTTTGACAACACGGAGCAATTTGGCTAGAATTTCGGCTATAATGGGCTGACGGATGTTTTCGAGCTCTTCATGCATTGCTGATAGATTGGCGTAAACCTTTAATATAAAATACTTCCAAGAGCAAAAAGTGAACTTCTGGCGGTCAACATCGTCTTATAACTCTCGCTTTTGATGGTTACAGAACTTCCTGCATCATTTCGAAAGAAATAGGGTCCGATGATGCCCCCTACCGCAATCCGCACCAAACGGACAATTTTTGAAAATGCAAAGCATTTCCGTAACCACATAAAGCTAAGTTCGAGTGTAACGAAGTCAAACTATGTACTTGTAGGTACTTCTACTTTTACTATTCGGTCTTGAATAGTTTTGGATGAATTCGGATTGGTCCGCTCGTCCAAATAAATATTCGTTCTTGAATAGTTTTGGATCCATTCGGACAATTTTTGGATGTAAGATGGTCTACTTAGAGCACACTATTTGGACAAAGTTTTATGCTGAAAGAATCAGATTGAATTAAAAATTTTGTTATATGGGAAGTAGGCGTGTTTGCAGTACGATTTCGCTCGTTTTCGCACTGGAACATAGGAATGTGATGATAATAAAATGTACCGGATTTGATTGATATCTATCAGGTAGGTTCTGAGACTTGGATTTTTGTCGAAATGTGGCTGTGCCTCGCCCATCGTCCAATTTTCACAACCGTCCCCTATAGAGTCCTCTTTTATAATCCTAGATTTTAAATTTATTGTCTCTTTCGCTTTTTTATTGATTTATCTCGCTTTTAGGATTTTTTTATGAAACCGTTATATGGGCATCCAGTTTTCATCCACTTTTACCGCGTAGGTCAGGATGTTTTGTTCGGGAATAATTTAATTGTTTTGACTTGAAGCGTTTGGGAGATAGATTTCATAAGTGCGACGAAGAACGAAGTTACACTTGCATAAAAGCACAAAGGAATATTGATAAACATTTTGAAAAATTGTTTAAGTAAAATTTAGTAAATTCCTTTAAATCAATGATAGTGATTTGACATTAATTATTATGGCTTAGTCATGCCCACTTCACCTGTTTAGTACCTATAAATACATATACAATTGATTATATTTCACTTAGAGAGCATGCAAGTATAATCTGACAGCTTCAACAGCATGTCAAATGTGCATTGAGAACTGTCAAAATCAAGTAAACAAAGACAAATGACAGCCCTTAAAATTAAGGAGAATTGTAATTTTCCCTGAGTATGCCAATTCAATCGACTTCCAAGTGAAATTATTTTCGATTAGGTGTTGCCTACAGATTTTTAAATAAAGCTTAATAAACGGAAGCGTTAAGTGACGCTTTAGTAGATGTCAAGTGAAGTTAAGTGACACACCTAACGGAGACCTTAATAGAATAGCATCGAATATGGAGTATAAAAGACACTTAAAAGTAAACGTTAGATCTGTTTCTGGTAGATTTCGTTATAAATATTTGAAGTCATTCTATGCCAAGCCGTAGTAGAAATATAGTAAGCAATATTTTTACCGTTAAATAATACTAGTATTGAGCATTGTAATTGAATTTTAAAATCTATAACACTGTCAACGTTTACAAATCAAAGTATTAATGACACAAAGTTGCTATAAATAATAGTAGAATTGAAATATTTACCGTTGTACATACATAAGTAACAGGTCAATAGAAAAATCCTCGGCCTACCTTTGTGGAACAAATTTTTTTGGCAAAATACGTTTTTAAGAGTACGACCCCAGTACATTTCGATACCATTTTTGTTGTACGATTTGTGCTTGGCTTCAAAATAGGACTCAATTTCGAGGATCACTTCACCATTCGACAAAAGTTTCTTTCCAACGAGCATTCTCTTGAGATCTGAGCACAGGAAATAGTCGTTGGGGGCCTCATCTTGAGAACACGGTGTATGTGGAAGCACAATTCATGGATTTTCGTCATCTTTTTTACTCACTTCTGACAAGGTCGAATGATTGACCTTGAATTGATGAAACAACAATTTCTTTTTCCCCAAATGCGGCCAAGTTTCTGCGATTTCATCCTTCAAACGATCCTATAACGCTCTGCAATAGTCGTAGCTGATAATCCTTCTGTTCTCAAAGTAGTCAATTAAAATTATTCCATCTTACGCGGTTATAGCCGAGTTTTCATTAGATAGAAATTCAGGGTTCTTCTCCACCTGGTCTTTCGAACGGAGTGGGGTTCTTCCTCTTCCTCTGCTTCCCTCGGCGGGTACTGTGTCGAATACTCTCAGAGCCAGAGTGTTTTCATGCATTCGGACATGACGGGAAGATGGAGAGCCATGTGGAGAAGTGAGTAAAGTTCTCGGAGCTGAGGTACCGTTGAATTTTTCCATGCTTTGGAGCGTAATCGACGTAAGCAGCCCACTAGGATAACTCTCGAATAGCCTACGGAGTAAAATGATGGAACCATTTTCCATCCATTGTCATATATCAATGCAAAACCTCAGGTTTATTAAGCTTCCACAACTCCATAAATTGCTCCGAATATAAATATGACATATACACGTTCAGTTGACATCTTTAGAGTACCTGTTATCTCGAACTACTTCACTTTGTGGTCATCCAAAATTATTTTTTGGACTTTTTTGAAGTTTTCGGAGTCTAATGAGTCAGCGTGTTCGGTGCTCATAGCAACATGTTTAAACTTAGCTTACCAAACCTTGATGGTTGTTTATCCTTCGGGGTCGTCAAGTCAAGTTTCTGCTTTGCCTGTATTCTTTCCCTCTAAAAGCAGTAAAAGCAGTATCTTATCAACACACGAAATTGCTTTTTATCAATTTTTTTTCACAATAACAAAAGTGGCGGCACTCAACATTATATAATTCACAAATTAATGGTCCGAGCGATATCAAACCTTTGGAAGGTTAGGGTTAACCAAAAATTATATTGATTTAATTCTATTAGCGTCATCTATGTGCCAGGCCGGGGACTTTTCATTTCACCTGTTGTGTGTAATTTCCATACATATATATATTTCATTATTGTTGTTCATTGAAAACCGATTCATTCGATCAGTCAATATATCATAGCGTCGCGCTGTTATCTACGGATGTCGCGACAAGCACCTCTTCAATTTCCCGTTTTTTTCCGCTTCTGTTAATTACAGTCGCTCACATGCCTTCGCACCATACACTCGCTCACTCACTCACAACCAAATTGAACAAAACTAAATGCAAATTTCAGAAAAACAAAACTTAAAAACTGCTCACGAACGACAAAAGTTTGCTTGAAATTGTTTATCGTCGCAACCCCCATTGTCGCACTTGGAAACGTTCCGCAAAAGTCACCTGCTTCATTTGATGGATAGTCAATTTGAGTGAGCGCGTGTTGTGACAATCCATTATTGGTTAAACGGTAGTACTATCACATGTTGTATAACATCACACACCAGACATGCCTTTATAATTAATTGATAGGAAATTCTCCATAATTAACGATTTATGTGATTCCTTTTTTGATATCCTTGTAATGTGCTTTCTGGTATTTAAATGTAATTTGTCAGTGGCTCTAAAGCCTTTGATGACCATACGAACGTGTTTGACATAATTTCCCAGCCGACCGAGCATACTAAAAATCACATGATCTCATACACCGGCGGGTACTCTCAGGGCTGGAGTGTTTACATCCATTCGGACGACATGACCTAGCCAGCGTAGCCGCTGTCTCTTAATTCGCTGAGCTATGTCAATGTCGTCGTATATCTACGGTATTCGCCGCTGTCAATGCGCAAAAGACCATAAATCTTTCGCAGACCCTTTGTATCGAGAACTTATAACGCCGACTGATCAATTGTAGGTGTTAATGCTCATTCCAAGTTAGACGAAATTATCTACGATTTCGAAGTTATGACTGTCAACAGTGACGTGGGAGCCAAGTGGCGATGACAGGAGATATCTCGTCTTGCCCTCGTTCACTTTTAGACCCATTTGTTTCGCTTCTTTGTTCAACCTAGAGCAAGTAGAACTTATGCTGCGGTTGTTTTGACCAATGAAATCGATGTCACCCGGTTATCCGAGTGGTTAGATACGTCTTTGAAAAACACTTGTCAGGTAATCTGAAACTGAAGTTGATAGAGACTTCTTTACAATATACCCCACCACCAACCTTTCCACTTAGCTTTGATTCTTCCGCAAAGAAACTCACTGTCCTTCTCTTTCAACGGCTTCTATCTACCGACAACTCCTTCGTATCGCTTCATTAGAGATGTTGAGATCCTCTGCTGTCTCTCTGCTGCCAACACCACGGTTTTCAAGCAGTATTTCTTTACATTTAGAATAGAACTATTGTAATCTCGAGCTCTGTGAAATATCTCGGAACTATCTTAGATAAAAACTTAAGCTGGAAGAAACACATTGAGTGCAGATTTTTAAAGCCCTTCAAATCTGGAACTTCTGCAGTGCAGCAATAACCTCAAATAGCGGTTTAGGGCCTCACATTTTATATTGGCTCTACACAAGTGCCATCTGTCGCACACTTCCACATGATGCGAGGTGCATGGTATTATTGTAAAATGCAGCATTAAACCCCTCGTACATCCTTGGCGTCTATTCAAAGTTTCACTGCTTTCAGTGAATATAATACGAGCAAGCAGTAACTTTCAGAAAGTAATTCGGTTAATCTCAACTTCCACCCAGTCGTAAAGAAAAAGCAGATAAGTTGGCTCCCTCGGGGCAACATATTCCCATAAGCTGCATCAAATCATTCAGCTCCTTCACAGGTTGTTTAAAACAATGGAGTCTGGAGAAACAGCTCAGGTCTTGGAACAGTAGCAGTGTCGACATACTTCAAAGTACTTTGGGGTAATGTTGATGGTGGACAGACCAAAAAGTTCCTACTTATTGACAAAAACGAACTTAGTAATATTGTGGTGGTCATATCAGGTCACCTACCCTTGAGATCTTACTTCCAGAAATATTAATATGTGGATCCGTCGGAACACCGATCATGCGCGGTGAATGATGAGATCCTGGAAGATTATCTTTTCGAATGCTCAGACTTCAGGATTGTCGGCATAGACTTAAGACTTTACTTATCCCACAGGAAAAAGTTTAACGGTGATATATCACACGATCTTAGTGGCCAATCGACCGACCGAACTGACTTGAAATTATCTTCTCACCGAAGTTCTCTCAGTAAATCCATTGATTGATGCGGTATGTCGAAAATAATGCAGTCTTGTTCAAACAAATGTCGCCGAGATCACGAGCTTCAATATCAGGCATCAAAAAGTCGGTTATCATGGCTCGATAATTGTCGCCATTGACGTTTACGCTCTCACCGGGATCATTTTTGAAGAAATATGGACCGATGATTCCACCGGCCCTCAAACCACGCCTAACCGTTATTTTTTCTGGATGAAATGACAGCTCTTGACTATATTCAGGCTGCTCTTCGTCCCAAATGAAATGGCGATGAGCGCTGAACAAAATTTGGCTCGAAAACGTTGGATCTTCTTAGAACGACGAATATTCCAAGAGCCTACAGAGGGAAGCGATGTCGCTTGAGAAAATCTATTGCTACTGAAAAAAATACCACTGCTTAGATCACCCATTATTAAAAGCAGCAAGAAAACAATAGCATCTACATATATTGTCTTAATGAGTGCTTTCAAAATTTGTGGCATGCATTTCGTTATAAATATCCATTTGGCTACTGAAAGTATTTTTATATAATTGTTTATATTTTTAGCTAAAAGCCAACACTAAATTGTTTCAAATAGTTGGCAACAGCAGCTATCAACAGTTACTATTCAATTCGGCTATACCGTTATCGTTTCATTTTCTTTCGCCACATTTAGCCATAATTCCCCTTCAAAATGGTTTGTATTCGCAAAATTCCGATGAAAATGTTTGCATAAATGTTTAAACAAAAAAAAAAATATCTAAACGCAGTCGTCTACCGTTATTCTTTCACCTTATTACATAACAGCTATTTTTCAGTCAGTATGGTATTCGCGTGGTGCCAGATTGTTTGCGTGAATGGCCTTATCGTTTTTGGCAAGACAGATAGGCTTTTATTATTGTTCGCTACGCGCGTTTTGTTATCAACGCAGTTATCATGTGACAATGCAACAATCAGTTATGAATATTTCAATTTTCATAAACATTTCCGTTTATTAATGTATTTCTGTTACTAAACCTTTAGCTAACGATTTGTTTCCGAATTGAAGCAGTTGTGGTGAGAGAAACGAAAGTAAATTAAATTGTTAATTTTCAAACAATAAAAAATCGTTGTTTGTGTGTCTTTGCAAAATTGTTTGCTTTATTTCTTTTTAATATGCAATAAACATAGCTTTAACATTAAAATCTATTATAATAAAGCATTTGTATGGATATGTATGAGTTTGAAGATTTGCAAATTTTTATTTGTGCTTTTTACGTACATAAATATACGAGTATATATTTTTTTTTCAATAGTTATGTAAGAGCATTGCTAATAACAGTGACTAAAATTTTTTTGTAATTTTTAATATTTTTTATTTTTAAATAAATTAAATTTTTTATTTTTATTATATTTTTTAAAATTCATATAAAATTAAATTTTTTTTAAATTAATTTATTTTTTGTTTTATTTATTATAAGTGCCACTGTTTCATATTTTTAATATGTCTCGTAGTCACTATACTACTTTTTATCATTTTTTGAAATTATTATTATTTTTAAATTTCATTTATTATTTAATTTTTTTCATTTATCTTTATGTTTATTTTTTTTTAATTTTTGTTTATTTTGATTTAAAAATCTTTAAATTTTTATTCTTAATGTGCACATTCCGTATCTTGAAGCCATTAAATACTGTTTATAATTATAATTATTTTTTTATTTTTAAATTTATTTACTCTTTAAAATTTTTTTTAATAATTTTATCTATACTTTAATTTTTTCATATACTCTTAAGCTTTTTTTTGTGTTAATTTTTTCATATATTTTTATCTTTATTCTTCATTTTATGTTTTTTCATATATTTTTATATTTACTCTTCATTTTATTTTTTTTCTCATATATTTTTATATTTATTCTTCATTTTATTTTTTTCTCATATATTTTTATCTTTATTTTTTATTTTTATTTTTTCATATGCTTTTATCTTTATTCTTCATTTATGTTTTTTCATATATTTTTATCTTTATTATTTATTTTATTTTTTCCATATATTTTTATCTTTATTCTTTATTTTATTTTTTTTTTTCATATATTTTTATTATCATTTTTTTATTTTAAGGGGGTATTCTTGTCCAGAAGCATGAATTTCAGGTAATTTTTAAAGTGTCGTAAAAAAAGGCAATTAATATTTTTACTATCCATTTTTTACTAGTTATTTATTAATTTTTGAAGAGTACAGAAAAAAAGTAAGAACTAAAAAAAGTAAAAAATTTCAAAAATTATAAGCTGACGAAGTGGGGGTCTCTAAAAATTTCCACGTGACCTTGCCCATGATTTCAACCCTCCTAGTTATCTGAAACCAAAAAAAAAAGATTATTAATCTAGAATAATGTCGCAATGGTCGGAACTACGAAAAAGTTGGAAACATTTTTTTTTTTCACAAAATGGCGACTGCCTGACAACAAATTTTTTTTATCACTTTTTCTGACTATTTCGAATTTATTAAAAAATAATAAAAATAAAAATTTTGGAATGGGGCTAGTTCCAACCATAGACAAGCCTATAGAGAAGACTTTATACAAATTTCAAGTAAATCGGTCCAGTAGAAGCTGAGAAATCGTGGGCATCGTTCCGAAAAAAGTCAGTTTTGAGAAAAACGCGTTTAAAGTTTCGCGTTCCTGCCGAGCCAGTCTGGATGACGTGTCAGAAAAATGCCTATATCTCCGAAAATAATTTGAATTTTGAAAAATCCTCTTGTACAAATATTCTTGAATAGCTAAACTTTGAAAATATAAAAAAAATCGATTTTTTTGAATTTCTAGACTAGAATACCCCTTAATTAATTATTATTATTTTTCATATACTTTTATCTTTATTTATTTATTTTTTTTCATTGTCATTTTTCTAACATAACTTATATCATTATTTTAAAATCCTTTGATTTTTATTTCCGAATCTTGATCATTTCATTCATCATTTATAATTTTATTTCTCATATTTTTTTATTTTATGTTTAAATTTTTTTTTCGTATATTTTCATCTTAATTTTTTTATTTTAATTTTAAAATCTTTTGATTTTTAGTTTTAATGTGCACATTCGGAATTTTAAAGCCTCCATAGTACTTTTTATAATTTTAATTTGTTTTTTATTTTAAAATATCATTTATCATTTATTTTATATTTTTACATATATTTTTATATTTATTTTTTATTGTATTTTTTTATTTTTTTTTATTTTTTTTGTTTTTTTTTTTTATTTAAATTTAATTTTTTTTTTGTTTTTTCTTGAAGTCGCTATAGTTCTAATGTAACAAGTAAAAATTGTATTTTAATATTAAATATTTTTTTTGGTGAATTATTTTTGTTTCAAATATACTTAAATTTGTCATATTAATAATTTTAATTTATTTTATTGTTATATTACTTTCAAAATTAGCATAAATACGTATAAGTATATGTTGAAATGCATACATATTTGATAACAGCGTAGGAACGAATCAAAATAGGAACAAATTATGAAAAATTTTGCCAAAAAAATATAGGCTCTTAGCGATAATGGAGTTTTCTAACAATCTTTGAAAATTTCTCAGAATTTCACCGTTTCATACCAGAACGTTCCCCTCGAGCCAATCATGTACTGTTAGTAACAACCTTTTGAATGACACTAAAAAGGTTCACTTTAATGTTCAATTTTTTCAACAGTACAATACTTATTTGCTCTGAATAATTTTGTTTTGAAATAAAGTTGTTGAGTGCTGAATGGATCGTTACTGACATGAAACTAGCAAACTAAAGGTGTTGCTTGGAAGATATAACATTGATAATTATGAATTTTATACATATAAGTTCCTACTATTATAAAAAAAAGTAAAATGGTAACCCTTTAACCTCAAATACAGGGTAGGCCATTTAAAGTTGACCCATCTGGCAACGCTGTAACTTTTAACAGCGCTGACAAATCGGCTAATGTCATACCGCGTTAGAAGCGTCATTCGAAGACAATTTATACCATGGAACAGTACACTCCAAAAGAACGCGCTGAAATTGTTCAGCTTTATATTCAAAATAACTTTTCAATTGTGTTAACTCAACGTGCGTTTCGCCAAAAAAATAAAGTGAAAAGTGCTCCAGTTAAGAACACAATTAAGTCTTTATACGCAAAATTTGTGAACACCGGTAATCTCAGTAATGCCAGTCATGCATCCAGACAACGCACAAGACGTTCTGATGAAAATATCGAAGCTGTACGAGCCAGTATTGAGGAGACTCCATCGACATCGAGTTATCGCCGCTCTCAGGAATTAGACATCTCTCGCACCACTCTCCGACGCATAATTCATAAAGATTTGAAGATGTTTCCATATAAAATTCAAATGGCACAAAAACTAAACCCAGCTGATTATCCGCGACGCCTTAATTTTGGCAAACAAACAAATGGGTCAACTTTAAATGGCCTACCCTGTAGTTTACATCTGGTCGTTGCCTTGAGCTCAGGAAGAGTCAACGGGAGAATTCACATGAAAAATTTGTAACAAAAAGTACTCTAACAACGACGAGTTTACCTTAATTAATTTAGTCTTATCTATTGTTTCAGCAGCATGCTTCTGTGGCATATTTTCAGTTTAAAAAAACAGTCATCATATTTAAGACATTACTCGAAGACTTATTTCTTTCGTTCCAAATAATGTCTGTTCCATTCTCACTTATAGCTTTTTTTTGCATAAAGAAACATATTTCACTCACATTTGGCATATGTAACTTAAAAGTGAATTCGATTATGCATCAGACATTATATTTATATACTTTTCAAAAACGAGTGTTTCAATATCACTCGTTCCATATTTTATTTTAGATCTCAAAGAATGCTGATGAACATGCTTTATCATTTGCAATTCTTTTTTAATACATACATACATATGTGTCTTTAAAGTTTATTCGTTTCAGTTTGTGTATATTCCAGTTTCATTTATGTTTCATTTTCAATTATTCCGCAGTTTATTTATTTTCGAAAATGGAATTAGTTACGTTAACTAATTTTTACAGTAATTCATTATAATAATATTATAAATTTGATCGTTCTATCCTCTTTTGCTTCATTTTCAATTGTTCCGCTGAATAATTTTTTTTCGATAAATGAAAACGTCTCTAAATTTATTTAGTAGTGCATTGCAACAATTTTAAAATTTTTTTCGTTCCATTCTCATTTGTTCTCTTTGCTTCATTTTCAATCGTTCCGTTGAATATTTACTTTCGAAAAAGGAAAACGTAACAAGTTTTTTTAGTAACGTATTGAAATAATTTTAAAATTTTTTCGTTCCATTCTCATACGTTCTCCCATGTTTTCATTTTCAATTGTTCCGTTGAATATTTATTTTCGAAAATGGAAAACGTAACTAAATTTTGTTTAGTAATTTATTGCAACAATTTTAAAATGTTTAACGTTCATTCTCATATGTTCTCTCATGTTTCATTTTCAATCGTGTCGTTAAATATTTATATTTGAAAAAGGAAAACGTAACTAATTTTTTTTAATAATTCATTGCACCAATTTTAAAATTTTGAACGTTCCATTCCGATTTGTTTTCTCATGTTTCATTTTCAGTTGTTCCGTTGAATATTTATTTTAGGAAAAGGAACGCCTAACTAAATTTTTTAGTAATTCATTGTAACAATTTTAAAATTTGTAATGTTCCATTCTCAACAGTTCTCTCGTGCTTCATTTCCAATTGTTCCTTGATATATATTTTCGAAAAAGGAACACGTAACTAATTTTTTTTAGTAATTCATTGCAACAATTCTAAAATTTTGATCATTCCATTCTCGTTTGTTCTCTCATGTTTCATTTTCAATTGTTCCGATGAATATTTATTTTCAAAGATGGGAATTTAACTAAATTTTTTAGTAATTCATTGCATCAATTTTAAAATTTTTAATGTTTCATTCTCATTTGTTTCTTGTTTAAAATGCATTGTGTTTCAAGTATTTTTTTTTTTACTTTTTGTTGTGACCCTAAGTTCATATACTCAAAGCCCGGTCTGTACTCTGTTCTATAGTAGTAATTTCCTAAATTCTTTGTTTCAATTCCAAACGTATCTTTATCACTTTCAGCTGTTTTAAAACATAAATTGGCTTCTTCATTCATTCATTTTTATCGATCGATTTTAATGTGTTGAAAACTTCTCCGTAAAGTTTACAAATTTGCCATAAATTTTTGTTTTCTTTTATCGGTCCATTCTCATTTGTTCCTTAATGAAAATAAACTAGTTTGCAAATTTTTATTTTTTATTTTTTTGTTGTGAATTGTGTGTTATAACAAAATATGTCAGAAAGACGCTGCTATTCTTTTTAGTCTGTCTGATCAGCAAAAACTACTTAATTATTATAAAATAAGAATTACGTTCCATTCCCAAATGTTTCATATTATTCCTTATTATTTCAATTCTTCTTTTCAAATCCAATTTCGCATTCCCTTGTCAATTCCTCAATTCCACTACATAAGTAATATTGAAAGAGAATCATGTTCCATTACCAGTTGTTCCATATTACTTTCCATGTCTATTTTGCATCCCATCATTCTCTTATCAATTCTTCAATTCCCCTACAAAACTATTATTGAACAATACAATGTTTCATTCCCAAATGTTTCATATTAGTTTCAAGTTCAATTTCGCATTCCTATCATTCTCTTATCAATTCTTAAATTCCACTACACAACTATTATTGAACAAAAAACAATGTTCCATTCCCAAAGCGGTTCCATATAAGTTTCAAATCCAGTTTCGCATTCCCATCAAACTCTTAACACTTCTTCAATTCCACTACGCAACTATTGTTGAACAAAAATTATGTTCCATTCCCATTTGTTCCATATTCCAAACTAATTTTGGACTCCCACCTGCCATTGAAACTTCCAAACTCTTCGAGCATTACCACTGAAATACCAGAGTTGCCATTTAAAAATAAAAATGTAGTCCATTTTCAGTCGTTGCAACGCTGTTAATGCTTAAACGATTGTGTATATATTTATTTTTAATTTATTGTACAATAATAAAATGAATTTGGCAACTTTTTTGACTTAAATAATATAAAACAAAATTATATAATGTTACAATTTAATAAAAATTACAATAAAATAATAATAATAATAATAATAATAATTTTATTTAATAACGAACAGTGTGCGCTAAAACTGTCGTCACTTATGGCTATAATGCACTTATCCCACGCTTGGCAAACATAATTTTTGCTAATACCAACAACTTTCTTTAAGCATGATCCCAACTGGGTCTCGGCTACTGCGGCACTTTTAAAGCAACTTATTTTTCCCCTATTTTAAAGTGACGTTTACCCCCGTCTATGCTGTGTTTGTGCGAACAAACATAAATAGTATGTACATAGGTATGTTATATAACCCCCAATTGGCTTATTACTGCTCTCAGCTCAAATCCCCTACTTTTCGTGTCGTCTGTGTTCGCTCGCTCTAGTCGGTTCGCAAAACGGGCGTCACTTGTACATCATTCTCGTCGGCTTTAATGTCGAATTTCAATTTCGCCAACTCCTTTAGCTCTTCGGTCGCCGGGTCCGCAGCTGTTTTCTTGTCGCCATCTTCTTCCGCTGTTTTCGTGACCTTAACTGTATCGGGATACTTGTTTGGTGCATCTAAATCCTTTGAAAAGGAAACCACTGTCTTTGGTTCGTAATTAACACCCAAAGCACCACTGGGATCGGGTGTGGGCAGACTGGGTATGGCAATGTCCATTAGTTATGCCGTTAGCGACGCCATTTGTATGTGAAATGGTGACATCTTCCTCAGCGTGGCCATTCGTTTTTGGTGTTTCGGCTGCAGTAGCATCGCCGTTTTCTTTGGGTACCTCGACTGCGCTTGTTGTTACTACAGCAACTTCGGCATGTTCTGCTATCTCGGCTACTTTCTGTGGCTCAGCTGCCAAATCAGCTGTCGGTGCTACTGTTGCTTCAGCGGACAACTCTTTTGGCTCTTCTTCTACGACTAAAGGTGCGCTCGTTACTGCAATTGTTACAACAGGCGTTTGTTGTTCTTCGACTTTTGGTTGCTCAGCCTGCACCACTTCAATTTTGCTCTCCTCCTGTGCCACACTCTTCTGCTCTTCAGCTTTGTGCTCCGCAACGGCTTGCTCTTGAGCATCCACTTTAATTTCAGCTGTGACTGCAACTGTTTCTTCAACTGCCTGCTCTTCTGGTTTTTCATCGTCCACTTCGCCAGCCACCGCTTTGTTAACCTCTTCAATTGCCTTGGCCACTTCTTCTTCTTCAACCTGTGCACTAGTAGCCACTGCCACGCTTTCTTCATGTGCTGGTGCCTCATCATTGACGGCGGCACTTACTTCAGCATTATTCTCCTCAGCTATGGATGCCTCTCTCGCCTCCTTTGCGGGCGGCGGTATTTCCAAGGATGGCACAATCGGTGGACTGGACATGGTTTCGACCAAAGACTGGCGATTCGGTGAAGATGGCGATATGACAACGTGTGTAAAGTAACCGCTGCGCCGATTTTCAAAGTCCAGGATGTTCTCCTTAGCTAAACGCTCTTGTATACGACGCTGACGTAGTATAAACTCGGGCACATTTTCATCATTGCCATTCTCAGCCGGTGCTGGCGTTGTTTCCGGCTTTGGTACACGCCTCAGCACAACGGGGCTATCAGCTTCATCATTACTCTGTACGTTGGCGGGCTTGAAGACGCCATTGAATTTGGTGCTCTGTATGATCAATTCATCGCCATTCTGACTGCTATTACTGCTGTTGTTGTTATTATTATTGTTAATTGTAGCGCCATTGGTTTTTATGCCAGTGCCGTTGGTGAAGACCCCCGTAGTGCCCTTAACACCGGCGCTTTTGTATGGATAGTAATTGTTGCGATTGTTATTTTGTAATTCATTATTTAACGGATTGGCGCCGCCATTTTGTTGTGCCTTCGGTGAACGCTGTATGGTATAGTTCGGTTTACCGTGATTGATCAGTAGTTTTGTGGCCGGTGAAGGTGGTGACTTTTCGTCGCCATTACCGTTAAGAACGCTGCCGTTGACTGGGCGCAGTTGTAGCTTAATTCGACTCAATGTGTCCGACATTTTTGGTTGCTTCGGATCTGCAATTAAAGAAGGTAAGATAATATTTTAGATCATCATTTTTTAAAGCAATTATATATAAAGGGTGATTCATTTCATAGTGCCCTACTTTCTTAAAGAAAAAACACAGAAACTTCAGATTTAATGCGGAATGTTTATTATCATTCGAAGGAACATTCTTTGGAATTAATGTTTTGAGGTTATCTCTTTCAAATGTTGGCCGCGGCTACATCTCAGACGGTCCATCTGTTGAGTCCAATTATCGATGACTCGCTCGAGCATTGCGACTGGAAACGGGCGATTGAGGCGCGTGATGTTTTGCTCCAAGGCCAACATCGAAGCGGGATGTTTAGACTTTACATATCTCCACAAGATCTTAGTAGCCAATCGACCGGCCCAAAACGTTAAATTATTGAAATCAAATGTCAAGCCATGAGTAGAACTGCTTCTGAGCCAGACCGACTGCCATTGAACATAACAAGTAAAAATGATGGGTAAGGCTTCCCATTTAAGCGTTTCCCGGTATGTTTTTACGGGTTCGGTAACGTGAAGCCAAGCATTGTCTAGCAGCAAGCTCACTTTTTCATGCCTGTCCTGGTATTGATCAGAAGGAACCCAATTTCCTTTTTTCTGAATCATTCCCGGCTCATATAGTCGCTTGAGTGACTCCCAAGGCAGAAACAAGCTCTTCTAGAGTTTGGCACGAATCCTCATCCAGTAACGTCTCCAATTCAGCGTCATCGAATGTTCTTAGTATATCTGTATAGGTTACATCACGTTTTGGATATATCAAAATTGATCACCACCTAATAATAACTAATCATGAGTTTAGGATTCGTCGATTCCGCTCCGGTAATACTAATGTCAGAAATATGACGCTTGAAGGTCAATTGTCAAAAATATCGACACAATAATGAAAACCGTCGAGTCCGACCATCGCTTAGGAACTTTTTCGATATTTTAGGAGCTAACTAAGCATTACACAAAAACGGTTTAAAACCTTAAGGCTGTATACAAATAAGAAGCTTGATGTATGGGTGCCACACGAGTTAACGCAAAAAATCTCAAGGACCATGTTCCCAACTGCGAATCTCAATAAAATATATCCATTTCTGAACCGGCTGATTGGTGGCAATTACACCATCACCCAAAAACGCTTTCGTCCGAATCGAGGTTAGCTGGCGCAGAAGGTGGCCAAGCCATGATTAATCTTCAGGAAGGTTATGCTATTTTTTTGGTGGAATCGGCATTTCCTGAGCCCCGCTAACACTTTTTCACCGAACTCTTACTTTGGATTTTAAGGAAGCAATCGTCCAAAAGCGGCTAACTTTAGACAATAGGAAAGAAATTGTGTTCCATCAGGACAACGCCGGGAGAAACACTGAGAGGGTTTTATCCATCCAGCTTCTTTATAGTCGGGATCTGACATCAAGTGATTACAATTTATTCGTTCTTCCTTCAATAGGAGAGCTTCGAGATACAAACCGATAGTCACTCGTCCGCAATTTCGATAGCTTGATTAAGAAAATTTCATCCATTCACCTTTCTTTTACTTCGGATCTGACATCATTACTTGCTATTCCTATCTAAGGCGAATAATTTTGGTTAGTAAAAATTGACCATCTTAAAGTTGTATCTAAAAATAGGAGTGTTTCTATGACATTGAAGTTTCTGTGAAAGTACCTTTACTTTTGACCAAGAGGTTATCGAACAGAATGGTACATATTCGGTCAGAATCGGAACATAAAATAATAATAAATAAAACCTTCAGTTTAATCCAAAAATAATGGATATTTTAATAGACCTTAAGGGCTTGTTTTAGACGGTCTTAGATAGATCAGTAACCATATAATAGATATAAATATAGAAATTTTTATGTCAAGTTGTCCAATTGCGATCTTTGATCAGCCATCTAACCTAACCTAACGTCAAGTTCAATTTTCAGCTATTCTTATGACAACTTATAATTTCTTCCATAACCAAAAGTTTTAACTGCTTTGCCATTATTTTGTACTCGCTTTCCACCTAACAACAGCGAAATAACTACAGCTTATCAAATTTTTATGGTAATTATTAAAAATTAGAATTAACAAATACTTTCTACATAATTTATTACCCCGACTGCTAGCTAATCACTCAGCCAGTTGGGCAGTTTGCCAGATTATTCCAAGCGCTGTAAAAAAATTAAAGCACACAATGTCGTTGTGAGTTTGAAAATCAAACAAATCAAGATTACAAGTGTCATAAGGAAATTAACACATATTTGTTTGCTGCAGTATTAACCGATGATTATCAGCTTTTTTAGCAACTGCTGCTTATCAGAGACCTTGTTGATTACACTATGTATGTGCAGCTAAAACTGAGGGTTTTATGTCAGAACAGTGGCCTTCACCTAACATTACGGTAAATCAGCTCAATGTTAATAGCCTAAAGTAAGCCAGCGCTTTAATGAACGCAGCTTAAATTTAGAGTGGTTCGAACCGACCTTTGCTTGAGCTTTGCTATGAGCGTATTATGCCTATCAATCAAAATGTTTGCGTTAATGCCACGAATGGACGCGTATTTTTACTTTTGACCAACATTCGAAGCGATTTGGTTTGATAAACTTATTTATGCAACGGTATTTTACAAAGACATGTAAAATAATAAATGAGAAGGACAGTAAAATATATAATAATATTGGTAATACTAATTTAATTCATTTTTTTTAATTTTATTTTCAATTAATTTTTTTTAATCTTAACATTTTTTTTTTTTAATTTAAATCTTTTAGTATTAAGTAAAATTAAAATTTTGAATTTTAAAATTAAAAGTTTAATTAATTTTAAATTTTTTTATTATCCTTTTAATTTTTTATTTAAAATTAATTAAAATTAAAATTTGGAATTTTTAATTAACAATACTAATTAATTAATTTAAAATTTTTAAATTAAAATATGTTACAAAAAAAATTTAAAATTTTTGTAATACACTTTTATTTAAATTTTTTTGTAATATATTTTAATTTTAAATTAATTAATTATTATTGTTAATTAAAAATACCAAGTTTTAATTTTATTTAATTTTACAAATTTGAAGTAAAAAAATTATTTATTTTAATTAATTAAAAGAATTTAAATTAAAAAATAATAATAATTAAAATTAAAATTTAAAAAAAATACTAATTTAATTAATTTTTTAAAATTTTATTTTCAATTATTTTTTTTTTTTTTAATTTACAAATTTTTTTTTTAATTTAAATCTTTTAATATTAAGTTAAATTAAAATTTTGAATTTTAAAATTAAAAATTTTAATAATTTTAAATTTTTGTAATACACTTTAATTGAATTTTTTTTGTAATATATTTTAATTTAAAAATTTTAAATTAATTAATTATTATTGTTAATTAAAAATACCAAATTTTAATTTTAATTAATTTTAAAAATTTTAAGTAAAAAAATTATTTATTTTAATTAATTAAAAGAATTTAAATTAAAAAAATAATAATAATTAAAATTAAAAAGAAAAATAGTTAATTTGATAATGAATTAATTTTAATTTTTTATAATAAATTTTATTAGTTTCATATTTTAAAAAATTTAGTTAAGTTTATATTTTGAAATTTTTTAAATTAAAATTTTAATTTTAATTAACTTTAAATTTTTAAATTACAAATTAAAAAAAAAAGTCCTTTGGTGTTAATTATTTGTCACGAGCAAGTGTTTTTGATTGGTACAAAGTACTCAAAGAGGGTCGTAAGAGGGTTTTGATTGGTACAAATTGCTCAAAGAGGGTCGAGAACGCCTTGATAATGAACTAATGACGGCCATCAACCACAACTGATGACCTACACGACAATAAAGTAAAAGAATTAGGAATCGACGAATAACAGTCAAAGATATTACTGGCATCGTTGGAATGTCGGAAAGATCAGTGAAAACCATTTTGAAAGATCATATGAGCCTAAGATAAGTAAAAGCATGATTTGTTCCAAAATCACTCAGTTTTTTCGAAAAACATTTCGTTAACGTCTGTGAAACAATAATTTTCAAATAACAGGTTGTCATGATACTTATTATTATTGCCGATGAGTCTTTGATCCATGCTTGGGACCCGGAAACAGACGATCAATCGGCCGAATATCGTGACGGAGGTGAGCCGAAGCCGAAAACCACGTCAAAGCCGGTCAAAAATCAAGCTTATATTGACAGTTTCATGCGATTATCGAGGTATGGGGCACTTCGAATTCCTACCGACCGGTCAAACTGTCAACAAGGAATATTATTTGAGTGTTATGCAGCGTTTGCGCGAAGCTTTTCGTAAAAAGAGGCCGGAATTATGGGCCGACAACTCCTGGGTTTTGTACCACGATAATTCAGAGTCACATCCTGCATTGATTCTTCGAGAGTTTTTCGGCAAATTTTCAACAATCATCGTGCCGCAACCACCGTATTCGTTTGATTTAGCTCCGTGTGACTTCTGGCTATTCAGCAAACTTAAACGACCGCTTCGGGGTAACCGTTTTGAGTCAATTGAAGATATTATATGAGATTTGAAGACGCGCATTGAAGGTTGGGCCGGAAAGTGACTCTTAACAACAGTTTCGAGGATTTGAAAAAAACGTTGGCACAAGTGTATTGGAGGTAAGCGGGATTACTTTGATGGGAATGACATAGATTTTGGACTCGATTTTGATCTTTCAGTCTGTATGACAGCTAAAAGGTTGCTTGGTTCAGATCTTGTTAGCTTCAACTTTGCAGGTCACAGAACGGCTCATCTCAGGAGTAAGACTGCGAACTCAATCGAACTCACCAATATTCTTTAAGTTTTATGGCCAAATTTGGCAACGCCATACAACATTATTTACCACATACATACATACATACATACATATATATGGACGTAGTTTCAAATACCAAACATAACGCAGTCATTCGCTGACACAACCCATAAGCAATAAATATCTCAAACTGGCAATTATCACGTACAACACACTTGGCTTTTGCGCAAACGCATTGCGAAATTCACCTAAATCTGGCAACCACCACAACAACGCGTACACGTCAACAGATGAGCGCCGTGTGAACGCACTGGGCATTACTATTTGGAATTTGTAATTGTAATCTAAATATATTTATGCGTATGTGAATTACACACTCAACACAACGAGACAACAACAGCTGATATGCATAATAGCAGTGCCACAATAGCAACAACAAGAGTGGCTTTACAGAAATTACTACAATTAAAGCGCCGCAAAAGTGAAAACAGTGCAATTCATTAACAAACAATTCCACCTTTTTCTTTGCAAGCTTTACTTACAAGCCCACCAGTGAACGCCTAGCAAGGCAGGCAGCGAGCTAAGCAAGCATGCAGTTGCTACGTGCGTCCGTCAAAGCGCTTGGCCGCCAATTCAGCTTGGCAACATTTCAAAATTCAATTCATTAACGCTTTCGTGCAACAACAACAACAATAACAATCAGACAACAATCTAACGTATAACGCTTACGCATTACAACAAGCAACAATAATAGCGGCGTAGAAGGGCAACATTGCATGTTATGAGTGTGTGTTTGTATGTATGAATTTATGCTTGCGGCAAAAGTAGTGGCAGCGCTCACACAAACGAGGCGATTGTGCTGATGGAATCATAAAATATCTAAATAAATACAAGCAAAAGCGCTGAAAGCAACCTTTTCACGCACCCGGCGCTGGTAAAATGGTGAATGGGTTTGCATGTGGAGGCATGTAGAAAGGCAAGCAATTTGACTGCCAACTGTAGATATAGAAAATATTACATACATATGTATATATGTATAAATAAATTTATATGCACATACATACATATATATTTTTAGATACATACATATATACATAACTAGAAACATACATATATCTCTACTCTTTCTAACGACCTTTGCGCCAAAAGAAAACAATAAAACAATCAACAACCGCCAACCACCTCAAGTATGCCTTTTCTTCCAAGACACTGTCTGTACATATATTTGCCTGTCTTTGCATTATAAATATTATCAGCTGTCAGTGCATTGCAACAGGTGTGGCAACACTATGCGCTTGCAAACATTTTTTGCATTTCCACCGCATGTTGGCATTTAATTGCGCGAAGCGGTCTTGCAACTGCCAACAGTTGGTGGTGTAAGCTAATCGCCTGGATCTGTCTGTGTATGTGTTAAGCGTGCGGGTATAATTTATATAACTAACAAACCTATATATAGATTTTGTGAAAAAAGAAGGCTGCACCAAAACTATAATACCCTTCATCGGTGTATTTTTTATAGCATAAAGGGGTATAAAGGAAATATTTATCTCGATTCTATATGGTCAGTTTATATGGCAGCTATATGGTATAGTAGTCGGATCGGAATAAGATAGTAATAGATTGCTATGCCGAATTTCCTGAGAATAACTTGTAAAACAAAAAAGTTTTCCATACAGAGAACTGAGTTGTTCAGGTAGGTTTGTATGGCAACTAAATGCTATAGTGCCAAAATTCATCAAGATACCTTTTCAAATAAAAAAGTTGTTCATACAATTACTTGAGTTGTATAGGTCAGTTTGTCTGATAGTAGTATACTATAGTTATCCGATCTAAAAATTTCTTTCAGAAATTGTAGAGGTGCTTAGAATAAGAACTCCTGCCAAATTTCATCAAGGAGGTATTTTAGTCTAGAAGCATGAATTTCAGGTAATTTTTAAAATGTCGAAAAAAGGCAATTAATATTTTTACTACACATTTTTTTATTAGTTATTTGTTAATTTTAGAAGAGTAGAGAAAAAAATTAGAAACTAAAAAGAAGTATAAAATTTCAAAAATTATGAGCTGACGAAGTGGGGGGTCTCTAAAAATTTCCCCGTGACCATACCCATGATTTCAACCCTGCTAGTTATCTGAAACCAAAAACAAAAAATGATTATTAATCTAAAATAATGTCACAATGGCCGGAACTACGGAAAAGTTGAAAAAAAAAAATTTCACAAAATGGCAACTGCCTAAAAAAAGTTTTTTTGGATCTCTTTTTCTGATTATTTCGAATTTTTTTAAAATAATAAAAATAAAAATATGTGGATGGGACTTGTTCCAACCATTTCGAGCAAATCGGCCCAGTAGAACCTGAGAAATCGCGGACATCGTTCCGAAAAAATCAGTTTTGAGAAAAACGCGTTTCGCGTTCCTGCCGAACCAGTCTGGATGCCGGGTCAGAAAAATGCCTATTGCCTATATCTCCGAAAATAATTTGAATTTTGAAATTCCTCTTGTACAAATATTCTTGAATAGTTAAATTTTGAAAATAAAAAAAATCGATTTTTTTAAATTTCTAGACTAGAATACCCCCTCAAGATACCATTTCAAATAAAAAAGTTTTCCATGCAAGGAAATTTGAGTTGAATAGTTCAGTTTGTATGACAGTTATACGTCATAGTTGGCCGATATCGGTTCCAACAAATAAGCAGCTTCTTACTGAGGAGAAGACGTATGCAAAATTTGAGCTCGACATCTCATAAACTAAGGAACTAGTTGGCGCACATATAGTTAGACCGATGGACAGATTGACAGACATGTGTATACTTTATACAGACTCTGGAGTTCCTTTTGTGTGTTACAAAGGTCCTTGCAAGCTCAATATACCCTGTTCAGAATATAAAATGGACCATTATTTCTGCACCAAATTCAAAATTTTATCTGGCATAGTTAGTATGATCCAATTTAAACGCATAAGTGGTGCCTACGACAATAAAGAAGAAGAAAGTAGTATGAACCAATATGCAAGTAAAATCGTTGTTCTACTCTCAGAGAATACTGTGCCCAACCTTCCCTATTAAGAAAACGGAACGGAAGAAAGTAGTATGAACCAATATGCAAGTAAAATCATTGTTCTACTCTCAGAGAATACTGTGCCCCACCTTCCCTATTAAGAAAATGGAACAGTACATAGATTTTTATAAGCTTCCGTGGAATCAAATTTTTCACCAGCAAAATGCTTCGTCATAAACAGGAACGGATAGTCACTTAGTCCACCACCATATCCGAACTATAAAGTGGATAGATAAGAATCACTTAATCCTGCGCATTGATTAAAATTGATATGTTATGGCTGAGCTCTTGGAAGAGCGACGTGTGTTGTGCCACAAAAAGCTGGAGAAAACTACAAATAACTTATCCAACTTATTTGAAAAACAATTTGAGCACAGTTAGCTGCGATTATTTTGAGTTGGAGTTGCACTTAATATCTCGAAAGTATTCAAGAATAATTAATGGAGCTCATAGAACTCATAGAACTCCAAAAATATAGTCGTGTTTATTACACTTCTTTACAAGCACTTTTCTTTTTGTGGATATAATACTCATCATAATCATAATATATATTAATTATTTAAGATAGAGTAGCTGGAGACTCTTTTTAGCTTATTTTCTTATATGATCTTAGATTTTAAAAAAATTTCACTATTTTCCGACTTTTATATAAATATGCGCCGTAATGTAGGCCACAATAAATCGATGCCTACATTTAGGCACATCATATGGTTATTAAAGCGAAATAGAAAGATATTAAACTAAAGCTTATTATGTATTCAATAGTAAAGTTCAGAAAATATTCTGAGATTAAATAGTAAATAATTTCTGCAATGAAAAGCATTTCAAAAACTACTTTTCTGTGGGAAGCCAAGTGCAAACGTCTATCTCCAATTAAGGTCACATATTATAAAAGATCACCTACCCTTTTCACCCTGACGTTTTGGCTCTTACATAATAAGTCAATACTCTCTCGAAAAAGAGTCGAAAACCAAAAGAAAGCCTTATCATCAATCAAATCTACGCAATCGAAACGCAACCGATTAACTTGGCAGCATTCCACAAAATTACTTTAAGAATGTTTTCGGCTGCTGCAATAACCATAACAAGACCAAAAATTCAAGCCCAAATAAAATATTTTAGGAAACTTGAAATATTAATGGATTTCAAGTAAATTAAGTTAGGTCGTAAGGTTAAACCTAATAAAAATAGATAGATCTCACTTGGACAAATATTTGTTTTTTTTTTTGTTACCCCAAAAACTACTTCAAGTTCATGACCTCCTAGAATAACGCCTCGTTTTGAGCTCACCACAAATTTATTAAGGCGATCAATATCAATCTGAACCACTTCACTAGGTTTGAAAAAGTGTGTCTACCAAGATATATCAAGCTCAGTTTGGCAAAAGGCGGCAATGACTGAAAAAGTGACCAGACGATTCCGCCTCGCTTTCTTAAGAATATATTTGTGGCGAGATTGACTTTGCTAGGTGCACGTAGCTTTGTGCACCTCCTACAATTCACTCTGGGCCAGAAGGATATCGCAGTCGCACAAGTTCTGGTTGTTGACCAGGCTAATGTAGCTCACTGGAGGTTCATAGATCCAACGTTAAAATGGAAAAACCAACTCGCGTCTTATCAGATTCCGAGTAAATAAAGTGGATTTATGTCGGTCTTAACACCGTGTTAAGCCATTTATGTGGAGTCTGTTGGTTATGTAATGACCTTGGAGGTGGTTGTTGACCCCGCTAATCGAGTCGAAATGTCCAACGGTAGAACGCGGGAGCACTTCGAAAAACCAACTCGCTTCTAATTTGGTAAAGGAAGTGAAATTCGTTTCGATCTTAACCACATAACAAGCCATTTATGTGGAATCTGTTGGGCTTAGGACTATGTAAAGACCTTGTATTATTCATATGTACCATACATCTTTCCAATATTCCTTCAAATTCTTATGGGGTATATAGTACACCTACTCACACACACCATAAATAATAAATAATATAATAGTATAATTTTTTTGTCTCAATTATAATTTTTTTTTCAGTTTATCGCCTTTCTTTTGCGTATTAAGATATCACTTGATCATCTGACGTGAAATTGAAGTTGAGCGCACAAGTGTATGAAGTGTATGAGCGTATGACGTGTGTAATACTATACACACACATACATAAGTATGTATAGCCGTTTATGTTTAGCAAATGATCGAAACTGGCCATTTATGCAGCCATTCACTCGTTTAATCGTTTCGGCTAAGTGTGCAAGCAATTTGAGAATTTGTTGCTTCATTTGCCTAAGCGACACTCGTTTTGCTGCCAGCCAACATGTTTACGATTTATCAGCTGAGCGGTTATTTGTACGACACAGCCACTTGTTGTCTGTGCAGCGACAGGAACGCATGCGCACAACGTACACTCACATGAATTTTTACTCAAATTGCAATTTAATGTTTTGTATGTGCAATGATAACTCGATTGGCCGGTGACAGACGTAATAACAAACATGGCTTATGAACGAGTATGAAGTAACGGTTTTAGATGTCAAAAATTGCTTACGAAACGGCAGCGAATATATGTACATATGTATGTGGTATGACTTGCGCATGCTTTTGGCTTATTTACATAACTACCACGTAATGCTGATAACTTTATTTAATTTTTCTTTATTTAATTTTTCTTTATTTACTTATTTAAATTTTTTTATTTTCCCCTCCTTTAATATGTCACTTTTGTAATTACAATTGTACAGCACTTTAATTTGTCCAATTATCTGCATGTCGCGTGTTTGGTTTCTATTATAAAAGCTCGTATTTAGTCTGCCATTCTTGTTTTGCTCTTGTCTTTCTGCATTTTTAGTGTTTTTTCTTTGAGTTTCTTTGTTCGTTCTGCTTTGTTTTACCACAACCCGTTACTCTAAATACGCGCACAACGCCATGCAACCCGATACAGCCAAGCCCACCTCCGCTACACCAGGCTGATTGTTGGCGCTCGTGTTCTACTTCCGCATCGTCGTGATTTATAACTAGTTTCGGTGTGTCTTGTGCTCTTTGTGGTACTCTTTTGAGCGATAATTGTGGCTTGGGTGCCAGCGAGTGGTGTAACTGGTTTTCGGGTGTTTGCAAAAAGTGTTTTGTAAATATATAGGGTTTTCCAATGAGAGAGATATGATTTCTTAAAAAAAATTAAGACTAATGACTTCAAATGACCCACAAAAAGTAGTCTAATGGTGTTAAATCGCAACTTCTTGGATGTCACATTTTCATGAAATAATCGAAACTCCAAACATATAATTCGGTTCTGACACGTAGTCCCGCCTTTTTGGAACCAATTGTTGTCAAATTCAAGTTCATCAATGACACTTAGGAATCATATCGACCCAAAGCGCACTATTTTCCACAAAAAAAAAGACTAGTGATCCAGAACAGTTCATAAGAAATCCAAACTAACCCGTTCACGAGAAATTTAAACTAGCCGCTGAGCGGGATCCCAGCATAAATCCTTTAAATACTCGGTAAAGAGCGAACGACAGTACTTTTATTTACAACACGTACATCGAAGCCGTCATTTTCCCTGAACTCTGGAAAAAACAACTACTGGTTCTAATCAGTAATGGAAGAGGAGATCCCAGCTTGCTATCAGCTTACCGTCCACTATGCGGGTTAGTTCTATGAACGGCCGCTTCAACCCAGACTCGAAAGAACTAACAACAAAACTGGAGGAATCTCCCCTAGACCATACAGTTTTAGATCCCGCACTTCAACTATACTATAGGAGCTATCAGATGAGTCATTGAAAGTATAGAAACCGGACAGGGTAGATGGCATAAACACAAAATAAGAGTTTTGCTGACGACCATAGATTTCCGGAACGCCTTCAACAGCGCTAGATGGCTGAACATGAGCAACGCTCTAGAGAAAAGCTTTGAAATCCCCGAGTACCTTGCAGCTGTGGTGCGGAGCTACCATAGAAATAGAAAACAGCTGCACCAAAGTAGAGTGGGATCACAAGGAATAGCGGTTATCATCTACGACATTATACTCAAGGCCGAAGTGCCAGACGAATCGTACTAAATTGGCTTCCTGGATGTAATTTCAATAGTATTTGCAGCCCACGACAGCGGCATAAGCATGGCTTGAACAACACAACCTCCAGCTGACTACGGAAAAAACAGAGCTTCTACTGAAATAAGTAAGCAAACGACTATAGATATTCTAACGACACAAATAACAGGAAACTAACTCGGTGTAAGACTGGACCACAGATTACATTGGGTACAAATTCAGCACGTCACAGGAAAGGCAGCGAAAGTCATCTCCGAACCTGGCAAACTAAGCCAGACTAGCCAATATAAGGGGGATCAGCCGAGAAAAGCAAAAGCTCCTAATGTCGACGATTAGAAGCGTCCTTTTATATGGAACAGAGATCGCGTAAGGTATTGGCCAGAGCCCTCAGAGCTAACTGAACAGGAGAATGAGAGTCGCGGCAGATGGACGCCCAGACTTATAAGAGATCTAAACTTATGGACAAGCCGTAAATTTGAAGAACAAAACGCAGCTTCTTTGTGATTACGTATACTTCAAAAAGTACCTCCACTGAATGGCAAAAGTCGAAGTGTCGTCATGTCTATATATATAGGTATTTGTTTATTTTTTCATTGCTGATGTAATTGCTTGCTTTTCATCTATTAATCGCCGACTATTTATGCACTTAACTTCTAATTCCATGCTTATTATGTTTTCACTCTTTATATTATTGTTATTATTATGTTTATTTATAGTAAATGAAAGCTTTATTGACCGTCAATTTTTTATCAGCGAACCGCATTGTTACACTGATTATTTTAAGGTTTTAGAGTGTAACGACTACCGCCATTATTGTTAATGTTGTTGTTTAAGTGTTTACATTGGTTTTTTTATTTTCATTTTACATTCTTCATTTTAAGTGCTGCTTTATTATCCACTTATACATATACATATATTTACAAGTATCTATAGTTAGCCCACATTGTTTACTAGATTTTTCCCAAAGTTGTTCTAAATATTTTCCATTCACTTTTGATTTGTTTACATTTTACTCAAGACAGTGTAAATAACTTGAAAAAAAAATAAAAAATAAAAAAAAATAAAAAAAATAAATAAAAAAAAAAAATAAAAAAAAAATAAGAAAAAAAAACAAAATAAAAAAATAAAGAAATTAAATTTTTTTAAAATAAAAATATAAAATACCAAACAACAAGATACGTTAATTTTAAGAGACATTCAAGTAAACTCTAAAAAAAATTAAAAAAATTAAAAAAAAAAAATCGGAAAAAATCGTAAAAAATGTTTAATTGAATTCCAGCTGTTAGAGAAGCCTTTCAGTAGTCAGAGGCACGAAAAGATGAGAAATTTCAGTATTTTTTTTTTTGCTATTAAATTGTGTTATTTTACAAAAGTAGTAATATGGCATTATTATAGAATGTGTTGACATGAAGTCACGAAAATTTCAAAACAAAAAAGTTTCATTTCCAAAGTTATAGTTGTTTGTGTTG
This sequence comes from Bactrocera correcta, assembly GCA_027475135.1. NCBI lineage: Eukaryota > Metazoa > Arthropoda > Insecta > Diptera > Tephritidae > Bactrocera > Bactrocera correcta. The sequence goes on from CM050327.1 coordinate 37,775,690, forward strand.
ACCCGGTTCCAAAAAAAAGGTACTTGCGGTGACAACCCTAAATTCTTGGAGATTCATCTAAAATCAATCGGACAAAAAAAATAGTTTTATAAATAGATAAACTCAGGCCTGATCAAAGAATTTTTTGTTTTTTTCAAAATGGCGGCCTCACGAAATGTTTTTCTAAATTTTTGCGAAAAAATCAACAGTTAATTAATTGGTCTTAAAAAATCGAAATTTTTGAAAAAAAAATCCTTCGATCAGGCCTGAGTTTATTATATATTCTAAAAGTTGTATAATTTTCATTAAAATCTACTAAGCGGTTTTCGAGCTACAGTTGTCACCAGTTCAAAAAATATATGTAGTTTTGAGAAAAACGCGTTTAAAGTTTCACATTAACGCTTTGAAGTGCCCGAGCTCTCTTTGTTATTTGTCGAATAACTCAAAAACTAATTATCGGATCAACGTGAAATTTTCAAAGAATATTGTTAAGATATTACACTTAACGAAAATGCAAAAAAAAATTATTTTTTGAAAATTTTTACTATCCCTAACCTCTTAAGAAACTAGGTAAATATAAACGCGAATTAGTCCCTCCGATTTTGAGATATCCACCTGAAATTTGGATTTCTTTTCTCAAGCAATAAACTGTTCATTTGTTTGGACCATCAATATCGGCCGACTATAGCATATAGCTGTCATACAAACTGACCGATCGAACCAATGTCCTTGTTTGGAAAACTTTTTTATTTAATGAGATATCTTGATGAAATTTGGTATGAGTTATTATCTAAGGCAACGGTATAATCTCCACAGAAGTGGTTCTGATTAGACAACTGTACCATATGGCTGCCATATAAACCGACCTATACAACTCAAGTCCTTGTATGGAAAACTTTTTTATTTGACCAGTTATCGTCACAAAATTTTACATAGATTATTACCTAAGACAGCGTTTTAATTTCCGAAGAATTTGATCATATGGAATCACTATATCATTAAGCTCTCATACAAACTGATCGATCAGCCTCAAGTCCTTGTTTGGAAAACTTTTTTTATTTAAAGATATATCTTCACCAAATTCGGCACGAATTATTGTCCAAAGCAATGAAGCAAACTTCCCAGAAATTGTTCAGATCGGATCACTATAGCATATAGCTGCCATACAAACTGATCGGCCGAATCCCATATGCTTGTATGGAAAACATTTTTATATGACAAGTTATCGCAACGAAATTTTGCCTAAAATATTATCCGAGTAAGTGTTGCAATACCCGAAGAAATTATTCAGATCGGATCACTATAGCATATGGCGGTCGTTTAAGCCAACCGATCAAAATCAAGCCAAAGATCTTTCAATACCTTTCTATGCTTTGAAAAATGCACCAGTGAAGGGTATTATAGCTTCGGTGCAGACGAAGTTAAATTTTTTGTAGTTTTATAGTCTTCTATTTTTTAATTTTTTTTTTCATCATGAGCTTCTATAATATATTTTTTAGTAATTAATCGAAGATTTTTTCTCACCGATAAATATTTTTTATAAACAATCTAAGACAGAAATTTTGGTCAAAAATCGATTTTTTTTATGAGAAACCAATATTTTGTCAAAAATATTTATTTTGCTATTACTTTGATTAATTACTATATTTAACATTACTTTAACGAAATCTGTTTGGGTTTTTGATTTCATAGGAATCAGTTCAGAGATACAGTGGTCACCGCTAAACGTCTTTTTTGAGAGGAGCTCCTCAAGATTTGCTGTAGTTCCTTTCCATATAAATATTTTTACTAATACTAAGTCTCAAAATACAGCAAAAAGATACCATAATATGTTTAAAATTTTTTGGAGCAATAAAATTTAAAGTTTAATCAGAAAAAAATCTGGAAAATTCGCTTTTTTCGGCCTTCTAATCTAAACACCCTTAAATCATAGAGAGTTTACTTAGAAGAGAGAGAAAGTAAATCAATAAAGTCATTTGAGGGATTTTTTGGAATTTTTAGTATTTTGTAAAATTTTATATTTAATTTATATTCCACTTTTCGATTACTCATCTACCATATAGCTACTTGCCTTAGAGTATTTCAAACACTCAACAATTACAAATTCCCATCCGTCAATTACTTGAAATCTCGTTCACCTTTTTTTAGCGTTTTTATGTATGGTGTTTTTTTTTTCAAGTAAGTACAACAAAGCACGTAATAAAAACAACATGTATTTGCTTATAAATTTATAAAACACTGTGCTTTACGAGTAAATATTTACACATATCTTGTGGTGATAATATTTTTTCAAATAAGCCGCGAATTCGCTGTAAAGTATGTGCGATTTTTCGGTTCATGGTGAGCAGATTCATTTACAAGTATTTATTTATTATTATTGAGCGGGTATTAACTTATCAATAGAATATAGTTATAACAATTTTACACACACATAGGCAGTTACAAAAACGGTAACATACATGTATAACAAAAATAAAAATAAAATATGCGTAACTGTGTTGGGATGTAACTGTAATGTTTACTAAAGGTAAATGGGTTTATTAAAGGCTTATGAAAAAAATTGAAACAAATTTAAAAAATAAGAAATAATACCAAAAATTTAAAAAATAAAAAAATATTAAAAAAATATAAATATTAAAAAATTAATAATTATATAAGAATATTAAAACATAAAAAATTAAAAAAAAAAATGTATAATAAAATAATTATAAATTTTAAGTAAAAAATAATAAAACAAATTTAAATAAGAAATAAAAAGTATATAATATTGAAAAACTTTTTTAAATAATATTTTAATATTTTATTTTTTTATTTAAATTAATTATTTTTTTTTTTTTGTAACATACTTTTTTAATTTTTTTTAACTAATAATAATAAAAACTTTTAAAGAAAAAACAATTAAAAAAATATGTTACAAAAAATAATAATAATAATAATTTTAAATAAAAAAAATGAAATATTAAAAACATAACATAAACATCTTTAAAAAAATACTTCGAAAAAATAATAAAGCATTTTAAATAAAAAATAATAAAAAATTAAATTAAAAAAATTATAAAAAAAAATAATGATAATAAAAATTTTAAATAAAAACAAAATAAAAAATAATAAAAAAATACAAAAAAAGTATATTAAAAAAAGTTATAAATTTTATATAAAAAAATAAAAAACCTATTTAAAAAAATAATAATAATACAAACATTGTAAATAATAAAAAAGTAATAAAAAAAATATTAAAAAAAAAATTATAATAAAAATAAATTTTAAATAAATAAAATACATTTTAAATATAAAAATTTAAATAAAAAAAGAAAATAATAATTGAATGCAAACTTGAAAATGTCAGCCCAGTCGGTGACAAGCGCTAATTAATTACTGGCAATGCAAAATGTAAACAAAACTCACTTTTTGTGCGGCATTTAGCAAAAAAAAATTAATGAAATTAAAATTAAAAAAAAATAATGATAATAAAAATTTTAAGTAAAAACAAAATAAAATAATACAAAAATACGTAAAAAGTATATTAAAAAAGTTATAAATTTTATATAAAAAATAAAAAAAAACTATTTAAAAAAATAATAATAATAAAAACATTGTAAATAATAAAAAAAAATAATAAAAAAAATAATAATAAAAATAAATTTTAAATAAAAAAATAATAAAATGCAAACTTGAAAATGTCAGCCCAGTCATTGACAAGCGCTAATTAATTACTGACAATGCAAAATGTAAACAAAACTAACTTTTTGTGCGGCATTTAGCAAGGCAAGGCACTCCGTACAGCTAAAATTTATCCAAAATTATTTCTATTAAATATGAATAATATATAAAATAATGTAAAGCACATTCGCTTTCGCACGAAAACCGCAAAATTATGCATAAACTGTGCTAAAGTGGAAAAATTTCGCACGTGACGTGTTCGTGCGCGCAAAAATATATATTAAAAAAAAAAAATAAAATTAAAATCACACACTCACGAACAAGTGCTTCATCAAAATGCAAGCTAATTATAAGTATTATTTAAACAACTAAAAGTACTGTAATAAATATAAATATAAACAACCGGAAAACTGACAAAGTAAAAACGTTTGAAGTTGGCAACTTTGTTACTTTTTTTCACCAATGATTTAGTGTGTCTCGGCAGCACCTGCCTGTCTTCCAATGGGGGAATAACTCGGCTGTTGGGTTTGTGGTGAGTCACTCAGTCGTTGCAAACGTCTGATTAATGATCATACTGTATATATTTATGTACATATGTATATATTTGATAAAAAAATATTAAGTTAGAGTGTAATGATAGCTATTATCTGTGTGAATTTTGATGAATGTGGAAATAAATTATTAATCAGCCAGCGAAACAATTTATATAACATACTGAATGTGAAGAAGAAAAGAATTAATTAGAAAAGCAAAATCTCAAGTAATTAAATACAATGAAGCAGAGAAATATTTTTGTATATAAAAAGTTATTATTAGCGATTTTATGACTGTAGCTTTAAGCAAAAATTTATAAATTTAAGCTATACTTGACCTTGGCAAGCAACGTTGTCAGCAAGAAATGCATCAAGCGGCTTGGTATTTCCTTAATAAAATTTTAAAAATACTAAACTTCGATTATATTTTCACTGAATACCATGAAAATATAAAAAAAATAAATAAATAATTAAAATAACTAATCATTAGGATATGGTAAACTATAATTAAAAAAAATTAATATTTTTAAATAATACATAATTCTGTAACTATTTTTATTAAAATACAAAAAGTAAATTAAAAAAACAACAATAATAATTAATGTATCTCGACAAATAAAAAAGTGTTTCTTACAAATACTTGGTTTTGATCGTTCAGTTTGTATGCCAGCTATATGCTATAGTAGTTCGATCCGAATAATTTTTTCGGGGATTGTACCGTTACTTTGGAAAACAATCCATGCCAAATTTAGTGAAGATATCCCCAAATAAAAAAGTTTTCCATACAAAAACTTGTTTCCGATCGTTCAGTTTGTATGGCAGCTATACGCTATAGCAGTCTGATCTGAACAATTTATCAATATATCATAGCTTTGTTTCCTAGCAGAACCCATACCAATTTTAGTGAAAATATCTCGACAAATAAAAAAGTTTTTCATACAAGAACTTGATTTTGATCGTTCAGTTTGTATGACAGCTATATGCTATAGTTCTTCGATCTGAACAATTTCTTCTTATATCGTAGCTTTGTTTCTTAAAATAAAACACACTAATTTTTGTGAAAATATCTCGACAAATAAAAAAGTTTTTCATACAATTACTAAATTTTGAACGTTCAGTTTGTATGGCAGCTATATGCTATAGTAGTTTGAACTGAACAATTTCCTCAGATATCGTGGTGTTGCCTCTTAAAATGACACACACCAATTTTTGTGAAGTTATCTTGTCAAATAAAAAAGTTTTTCATATAAGAACTATGTTTTGTTCCTTCATTTGGATTAAATATTTTTTGCTAATGGCAACTCTCCTCCAATACTAAAATGTGCCAAAAATGCTCCAAATGCTTAAATTCGAAATCTTGAAATTATATCGCAACTCAAATCAGTTCATTATTTCGAGTTTTTTATATCATTTAAACTAGTTTATTGAATTAACCAGCTTTATAACCACTATTTTACCGAAAATATAACTTGATTTATGAAACGTAAAAAAAAACGCTACTTCAAATTGCTTCCTTTTAATTTCCACTCAGTTAAAGACTTTCTAATAAATAATAGTAATACTCGTACGATGAGTATTTCCAGTATGCAAATAGCTAATCATCATATAATCAGTTAGCACATATATCACTAGGTTAATGGGTTGACGCTGACATATTTATACATAAATCGTAATAAAATTCTTCAAAGAAAATGTTTTATTAACATAAATAATTAAAGTACGAAATGTTGGGTCGCCAATCTGATTGCGACCTTATTTTCCAAATATTTGAGAAGCAAAACTAACTCTACAAAATCTGGTATAAATATAAGAGACTTTAAAATTATAGTGAGTATTTAGTTGTTCACCAAATTAGCAGCAAATAGCTGTCTTCGTTAGGTCAAACTTTTGAGAGTAGCGAAACAAACAGACAATTGGTATAATTAAATTATATATAGAATAGAAAGAAAATAGAAAGTTTTTTTTAATGCTAGTTCTATTACTCCTCAGAATAAAATTTTAAATAAAAGCTAGTCTCAGATTTATCCTCGGCTGTTCATTTTATTGACAGCAGCTTTTTTTATTCACTCAATCTTTGAGAGCAAAGAATCGAATGTATAACTGGTATAAATGCAATGTATTGGTATAATTAAAAAAGCAGGTAACTGGTATAAACTAAGAGCAAAGAGCTTGAGAGCAAAGAATCGAATATATAACTGGTATAAATGCAATGTATTGGTATAATCAAAAAAGCAGGTAACTGGTATAAGTTAAATAAACTGTTATAATTAAATTTGAGATCAAATGTTCAGCAGTTACAACACTTACATAATGTGGTATAAAGCTGCACGTCTGTTACAATATGGTATAAAAATTATTTTTACATACTGTAAAATATGTTCTAATATAATCTAAGTGAGTGACAAATCCAACAAGTAACTAATATAAATACAATAAACTGGCATAATTAAAATAGCAATAAAGTGCCAAGTGGTTATACCACTTACTTAAACTGGTATAAACGTGCAAGTCTCTTAAATAATGACCTAACTATTAGTCTCACAGATTAAAAAATATGTTATAAGTTAATATTTAAAAGTTTCGGATTTAACGTTTAAATGGTATAAGTAAAATAAGCTGGTATTTTTCAATTAGAGACAAAATATCAAGTGATCACACCACTCGCATAATCTGGTACAAAATTACAAGTCTTATAATTATAAAATAAGAAATTTTCTTATAATGAGGAAATTCCAAGCGACACAACACTCGCATAATCTGGTATAAAAAATACAATTCTTACAACAACTGGTACGCGTGAAATTAACTGTTATACTTCAACTAAAGAAAAAATTCCAAGCGATCACACCACTCGCATAAACTGGTATAAAATAATGGCATAGTCCTTGAGAGTAACGAATCGAACAAAAAACTGGTACAAATAAAAAATTGTTTTATAATGAGAAAATTCCAACCGATAACAACACTCGCATAATCTGGTATAAGAAATACAATTCTTACAATAACTGTTATATGTACAATTTACTGTTGGAGTTCAACTAAGGATAAAATTCACAACACTCGCATAAACTGGTATAAAATAATAGCATAGTCCTTGAGAGTAACGAATCGAACAAAAAACTGGTATAAATGAAAAAATTGTCTTATAACGATGGATAACTTGCATTCAGCTCTACTGTATAACTTTGTTGTTGCAATCACATGTGAAAATTTTGCGACAACAGAGCAGATCTCAGGCATAAAGGGCTTAAGAAGCTAGAGAAGAAGATCTCTAATAACTTCAGACTACGGAAGAGGCATTTGGGGTTCCTTATATTTCAATATTTAGCAGCAGAGTAATAGCTTTGTACTCACAATAATTTTTCTTAACTTATTTTCAAGAATCAAACAACCTTGTGCTTATTTTCAACTGGGCTGCCAGTTTTTGGCAACAATTAACACTGTTTATTTACGCGTTGTATAACTAAACCGCATTTAGTGTATTATTCATAATATACATATATATTTTCATATATTTATTTACATATATTTACTTATTTGCTTATTATTCACTACTTATCACCTGTGTTTACTTGGCAAGGCACGAAAACAAAAATTATACCAAATACTATTTTTTATTTTTTTTTTAGTTTATTATTATTTTTTATTTAAATTTACTTTTTTAATATTTCAATTTTTTATTATTTTGTTTTTTTAGTTTTTACGCGCACATTCCGAACTGAATTTAAATGACTCACTCTTGAACAGCGTCTACGGCACACTAACTCACTGCCTTACTGACATATATCAAGCGCACCGCGAGTAAATACAAAGCTTGCGCGCCATTCACGCCAAACAAACTGTACCTCGGCTATGAGCTGGAGCTGCTTGTGATGAGTGTACGCTCTACACTACTTATTTGTGTTTGTAGATATGTGTGTGTGTTTAAATTTAGAGCTGGTTCCTTAACTGGCGCACACAGCTACAGCTCATGGCAGGCAAGTCACAGTTAGTTAGTTGTGGAGTGGCGAGTAGGCATGCTGCCAGGTAGGTACATAGGTAGGCCAACAGGCAGACACACACAGGCTGTTGTGGGTTTGGCGCTGGTAATGAAAAAAAATAAACACAATGCAATTGCACACTGCGCCAAGTCTGTCGCATTGTTGCAACTCCCACACACCCCGCAGCGTTTAGCACATTATTATCGCAGTAGCTGCCGACAGTGTGCGCTTAAAAACTATTGACTTATCACATGTTTACTTAAAGGTCTGTTTGTATGTATTTTTTTTTTTTTTAATATACGATGCTTGTTAATTTTTGACGCATATACATATGTTTGTATACTTAACAAATATAAGTAATCACTATAATTGGTTGTATATTTTGTCAATTGCGCCTAAATATGTATTTAAGCCGTTTACCGTTTTTGTGTCCATTTATAAGTCAGACAATAGCTGGTTGTGGTCATTTTTCGTTGTTTGTTATTGTAGTGCATTGGAAGTTGGCATTAAAAATTATTTAAATAGCAAATTAAAAGGCTTGTATCATGCACATGCATGTTTGTGCGTGTACGCGCAGCCTTTCGGTAAGCCAACAACACACGAATTGCTTTTGATGCAATGAAAGTCGCTCATACGCCGTGTAGCCTGTGCGACCGCGGTGTATGGGCAGTCTGTGCGCGTGATACAGTTGCCTATTGTGTGCGTTTGTTTTTTTGTTCAATCGTGTGTCATACGCATGCAAAACAAGTCCGTGCATAACCTTGCGTGATTTATTTTGCCAAATAGTTTTGATTGATTGCAAAAATGTGTTTGAAGTGGAAACTGAGAAATAATGTTTAAAGTATTTTTTTATTATTCTTATTTTTTAACAACAAATATTGAAAAAATTATTTATTCAAAAATCTTAAAACTTTTTTTATATTTTTTTTTAATTAACTTTTATATAAAAATTAATTTTTTAATTAATAATAAAATTATTTTTTTAGTTAGTTAAAAAAAATATTTAAAAATTTTAAACATTTTCGAATAAATTATTATTTTTTTCAATATTTGCTGTTAAAAAATAACATAATAAATTATTTATTCAAAAATCCTAAAACATTTTTTTAATTTTTTAATTAATTTTTTAGTTAATTAAAAAAAAAATATTTAAAAATTTTAACCATTTTCGAATAGATTATTATTTTTCAATATTTGCTGTTAAAAAAATAATATAATAAAATTATTTTTTTTAGTTATTATTTAAAATTATTACTTTATTATTAGTTTTAAAAATTATAAATTAAAAAACAATAAAAAGTTTGAAAAAATTATAATAAGATTTAAATAAATATTTCCGAAAAACTTCATAAAAAATTAGTTAGATTTTTTAAAATCTTTTTTCCACCCAAAAATCAGCAAAAAAGCGCTCTGCTGCCTTTGTAATAAATCAAATTAACGCTCACAAAAATAAAGAATTAGCAACTAAATAATTAGAAAAAAAAACAAATAAAAGTAGCAAAAAAAGTATATTCAAACGTTTAACAACAATTCAAAGTTTTCAAGGTTAAGCCACACCGCACAAAAACACAATACAACTACCCCGTGCCTGCCCCGACCCGCCTTCTAAACCACTTTGCTCCAGTTATGAAAGAGTCTAAAGTCATTCGCTTGATTGGTATGTTGCCGCACGTCGGCAATTATCTATTTACCTGCTTCATGCTAACTTATGCGCACACATACACACACAGTATTTGAACACACAGCGGAACGCACACGAATAACGACGTGGCCGCCTGGGAACGGCAATGACGCTGATTTACGCTTATTTCAAGTCAAGTAGAAATAAGTTGGAGCTATGCGAAGTATGCACAGACGCAAACTTAACAATGCAGCCAGATTCATGCATACATACATATAAATGTATATGGAAGTATACTGATATATATATATATGATACTTAGTTGTATGCATGCACATTTTGCGCCAAAAAAATTAAAAAAAAAAAACGCAAAAAATCTCCAAATTTAGTTTTTTTGTGGTTTACAAATATGGAGTAAAACAGCAAATTTCAAAACAGTAAAATTTTGAAATTAAAAAATTGTTAAAATTTTTTTAATTCGTATTTCCTGAGGGTACACTTTTTCATTAAAAAGTTATTATAATTTTTGATACATTTATTTTTCAAATAAAATTTTGAAAAACAAACTTATAATAAACTTTATAACTCCTTTTTTTTTGATATGATAACTTTATAAAATAAAATTTGTTTAATTTTTTTTATTTAATCGTAAATCTTAATATTAAAATTAGTATGAAGAAAATAAACAACGCATGATTTTAGTAATTCATAACAATAAAAAAGAGCAAATTTTCGTAAAAAACCCATGAAATATTACTTTTTTTTTTTTAAATATAAAAATAAATTCATAAGAACTTGATACAAAACTTCCAAAATTATATATTTTTTGTTTTTTTTATGAAAAAAAAAAATTAATAAAATCAAAGTAAATAAACTTTACAACTTTTTTATTACCTTTTTTCTGTTCAAAAAAATTTAATAAAATTTTGTTCAAAATAAAAAAACTTTATAGTTTTTTTTCGAAAAAATTTTTATTCTACAACAACTTTAAAATTTTTTATTTTTGAAATAATTTTTTTTATTCAAAAAACTCTTTTACAAAATTTTTGTTTTTTTTAATTGTTAAATAATATTAATTTTCAAAATAAAAATCTTATTAAATTTTATAAATAACATTTTTTAAATATTTCAATATCTCGAAATACATTTTAGTAATTCGTGAAAATATAACAAACCAAAAAAAAGTTTTATTTTTTATTTTATTATTTTTTTTTTTTGTTCAAAAAAATTTAATAAAGTTATGTTTAAAATAAATAAAGCTTATATTTTTTTAGATTTGAAATATTTTTTTTTGGTTCAATAACTTTATAATTTTTTTCTCTTCGAAACAATTTTTTTTTGATTAAAAAAATTACAAATTTAAGTTTTTTAAATTGTAAAAAAAATTAAAATTTTTATGAAAATTTTGGATTAAAGTTTGTTAAATACTTCAGTATTCAATTTGTTTGATTGAGAACTAATGAATTCGTAAAAAAGAAAAATGAAAACTTTGAAAAAAATTTTAAATGATTTTCAGAAAAAAATCAATTTTTTTATTTAAAAATCAAAAAATTTTCTTTTTTTCATAATTTTTTTTGTTAACAAAGGACATGTGTTTTAATTGACAAATAAAATAAATTTTACAAAAAATATTATAAAAATTGTAAAATTTAATTTTTTACTTCAGTATGCCATTTTTGAAATAAACTTTAGTAATTCGTAAAAAAGTACTTTGCAAACTTTAAACAGAAAATGGCTTGTTGATTCTCAAAAAAAAAATATTTTTATTAATATATTTGTTATTTTAATTAAAGTTTTTAATTCAAATATTTTTTAAAACAAAAAAGTCTTATTTTATTAAAAAAAAAACTGAACTATTTTTTTTAATTTTGAATAAAATTTATTAAAAAATATTTTTTTATTAAAAAATGTTCAAAATTTTTATTGAAAATTTTTTTTTTAATAAATTTTAACAAAAACTCTTTTTTAATAAAGTTTTTTTTTAAATTAATTATTAAAACAACAAGTAAATTCTTATTAAAAAATGTTTAAAATGTTTATTGAAATTTCTTTAAAAAAAAATTTTCAAATTTTTTATTGAAAATTAATGAATTTTAATAATAAAAATAACAAAAAAAATATTAAATAAAGTTTATTAAATATTTATTTCAAATATTTGACTGAAAATAAATAAATTTTGAGAAACATTTTAAATACAATATATACATTTTTTTATAATTTCATTTTTAAAATAATAAATAAATTTTAAATGAAAATAAATAAATTTTAATAATTTTTTATTGATTAAAACTTTTTTGAAAACCAAAAAGCAGTTTTTTTTTTTGTTCAAAATTTTCAACTTCATTTTTTGCGATTCACTAAAATTTATTTCAAAACTTTGATAACAAATTTTTTTCAAATTTTTTTTTTTTCAAATTTCCTTATTTACATAATTTTTATTATTTTCTTAGTTTGCCAAATCAATATTTTTTCTCAAATAAAATTTTTGTTATTCGTAAAATCTAAAATAAGAAAAGAGTTTTTGCGAAAAATATGCTACAGTGAAATGTTAGTATTTCGTGAGAGCATAAAAAATTATACAATTCTGATATTAATTTATTAAAAAAAAATTATAAAAAAAAAAATTATAACAAAAATTTTTTTTCAAAATTTTCAAAATATTTTTTTTCGAAATCTAAATTTTTTTGAAAACCCTTTTTTACTATTTTTTATTATTTTTTTTTTTTTCGTTTCTTTTCGTAATAATTTTGTTTACTCAAAATTGTCTAAATAAAAAACACTTTAGCTACTTACTTACGTCAATGGTCAGCGCATTCCCCGACAAGCGCCATAGATAAATAAATTCTCAATTGAAATTTAGCACAGCGATAACGGTACATTTTTAAAAAATACCCATAATACAATAAGTGTATCATAAAGTCTTACGTCTCATAAATAGTCAGACATATCATACATATATATATATATATATATGTTTACCTATTTAGTTTAAAGGCAATAAATATTGTGGGGTACGAGAACACGCGTCAAACTTGTGCAAACAATAAAGCTCCCCTACTCCAATAATTCACTATTTGCCGAAGACAGCGGTGTAATGGAGAGGAGACCATTTGTCTTTAACTTAAGCGCCACACCACCGTTATGACCATTATTAAAACTGCTTAATGGCAATAATTTGTTTGCGCTTTGGCCGTTATTTACCAGCTTAAGCTTTTCACTGCGTCTGTTAGGCGCTTCTTTTGTGCCAGCGCTGCGTAGATTATAAAATGTAATAACATTCAACTATTTATGAACGCGATTTGTGGGTGCGAAAGTTAATGAGAAAGTTAAAAAAAGAATGCACTTAAGCGACTGCGCCTTTAATTGTTGGCGCACAATAGACTTGTTTCACATTATAATTATTTTTATTGTTTTTTTAGCTTCTAAGCAAACACTTTGTATACTTAGTATCAGATAATTAAAATCTCATTTCATACTTTCGTTAATTCATGGCGTGTCACAGCGGACCAAAATGAATTTCCTAAGTGAAATCAAATTAGTATAATTAATTTGAACTATTTTTGTGTATATATTTATGTAAATTGTGTGAAAGTGATTTTTTAATAGTCCGTAAAAAAAATTGAAAGACATTTAACCCTTTTGTGAACGCTTGTACAGGTCTTTTGATTTGCTGCGCGTACGAAAAAAATCATCTAAATTATTGCAAAAGAAGATGAACGTATAAAATCGTTGAGGGGAGCATGCTTGAATTTTCAAAAACAGAAATATTTAATAATTATTTTTCGGTAATTGTTTAAGCGGCAAATTTTAACCCTTGACTGCCCAACTTGCAAATTTTTTTTTGTAAAATTCTTTACAATTTTTTCGTAAGGAAAAACTTGTTGTAATAAAATGTCGTTGATTATATTTTTTATTTTCAGAATGTTGTTCGAAGTACTAAAATATATTGTGGTGTAAACTTAAGGGTTAAAATTTTTCAAAAATGTCATTACGAATATTTTAGCTGACATTTTTAACCCTTCAAGGCTTCAAGCGTTAGAGGACTTATAAAATATGTACTATGTCTATATTAGAGTCAGTCGATTTTTTTCCAGAAAATTGCGCATGCAGGTAATATTCTACGGGTCATACTGAACAACTTTGCTAATGGAACTAAAGAGCTAAACCGGTTTCGATCCCAGGATTTTTAACTGAAATCTCAATAATCAGTTTTATGGGAGATATTTAATACAGTTGTCCAATCTGTTCGATTCCGACAAATGTTCAATAGACTATCAAAATGCACCTACGTATTAAATTTCATTTAAATATCTCAAAAACTGAAGAACCAAATTTTATAATTTTTATAATAATAATATAATATGGTTGGCTTGAAACCGATTTTAAACCCATAATCACTTAAACAAACTTGTTCAGAATGATCCTTAGAACATTTCTCGTATAAACGGTTTCCGATTTTAGACCCATAGTCGCTTAGACAAACTTGTTCAGAATGATCCTTAGAACATTTCTCGCATAATCGGTTTCCGTTTTTTTTGGCTCCCAGTAAATCGACCCGCTCTAATGAATATACACATAAACGGTCAGAGTTCGTCTGCCCTTCGAGCTGTATATACCCGAACTAGTCCCACAGTTTTTGAGATATGACTCTGAAATTTTCCACACTTTCTTTTTTATACGAGCATTTGATAATTTGTGGAAACCGCCGATATTGGACTACAATATCATATAGCTGCCATACAAACTGAACAATCAAAATTAAACTCTTATATGGAAAGCTCATTCATTTGACGAAATATCTTCACGAAATTTGGCATGGATTATTGTCTAGAACAATAGCTTCATCTCCGAAGAAATTTTCTATATCGTAACAATATAGCATATAGTTGTCATACAAACTGAACCATCAAAACAAACTTGTTGTATGGAAAACTTTTTTATTAAACGAGATATCATCACGAAATTTGGCGTGACTTATTTTCTAAGACATTGGTTTGATCTCCAAAGAAATTTTCCAAATCGAACTACTATATCATATAGCTGTCATACAAACTCAACCATCAAAACAACGTTGTTGTATGGAAAACTTTTTTATTGAGCGAGATATCTTGACGAAATTCAATATACATTATTTTTCAAGACAATGCTGCGTCACCTGAAGAAATTTTCCAAATCGGACTACTATATCATATAGCTGTCATACAAACTGAACTATGAAAATGAAGTGCTTGTTCGGCACAACCGCATTTAAGGCTTTTTCTTGCTTTCATTATATTTAAAACAATATACTTGCTTACACAACCCAGTTCTGTTATTGACAAAAGTACATATATTTACATAACATATTCAACGCATTGTTCGCTATTTTTAGCATGCACTGTTAACTTTCTTTAAAGCTGCAGTAAACACATTTCAACAATTAAAACGCATTTATTTCAAATGGCATAAATGTATGGATGTTTTTTGTGGCAGATAAGTGGTGAAATGGTTATCGCACAACTGCCAGTTGAATAACCCTTTCTTATTGTTTGTTGTATTCACAATTTTTTGCTATTTTTACGCACAACTGTTTACTACTTTAAGCCAACGCTTCTGCGCTAAAACATCTTTAAATTGGCAAAACAAATGAGTTGTGAAAAATATTTAACAAAAATACAGAGAAAACAATTCATTTTAATTTTTTTTTTAATATTTTTATATTATTTTTTTTTTTAATTATTTAATAACTATAAGTCAAAAAATTCCAAACATGCCTTGGAGAGCTTTAGTCGTGCAGTTTTCGTTTATCAAAATGTCTGTCAAACAAATTAAATAAGCTCCGACTTATGCGGCTTTTAAGCCGGTAAAACCGTTGGAGGACTAGAGAGAGAATTTGGCTATTTAACTGGTACTACAATAAAAATAATTATAAGAGTCTCCATCATACCTGAAAGCTATATGCCCAGCTCAAATAGTATAAATATTTTATAATGCCATAAACCAGCGCAGTGATTGCCAAATAGATAGGCGAGCTTTCACTTATATTCATTTAAGTCTGTCAAAGTATATATAGTACATATATACAAGTATGTTAGATATAAGTATGTATCTAAGTACGTTCTTATCTTTGCAAATTTTTTTTTAAATTGCATTATAAAGTATGGAAATCAATGCATGAGATCAAATATTGACTTTTTGATAAACACCAAATATTTTATAGCGGAATAATTTAAAATTGTGGCAAAAAGAAAAAAAAATAATCGAAAGTCATTGCAAAACCAACATCATTAAGTGATAAAAAGTGTTTATACATCAAATTGTAATGAGATTTTTATCATTGCTTTGTTGTTTACACTAGATATCAATGATTAACAAAATAGTGTATCACATTTTATGGCGATGCAGAGTGTTATGGTGTCGGCGAAGACAAAAATTGTCAATATTTTTTCATATGACGACCACACTGACCGAAAAGTAGAAAGACTTTGTTCATAATTTTAAAATTTTTAATTTATTCTTCAAAGTCTACATACATATGTCGTCCCCCTCAAAATAATCCCCTTGGCCACAAAACACCTAGACTGTAGAGTCGCTTCGGTGCCGCTCGCAGCAACTCAGACTGTCGTATGAAAAGACTTGGCACAGTTTACGTCGAGATCTTCAATTGAAAGTGTACAAAATACAGCTTGTGCAAGAACTGAAGCTGCTCGATCTTCCCAAACGAAATCGCTTCGCTCTATGAGCTCTGGCAAAGTTCTAAGAAGATTCGATGTTTTCGAGTCAAATTTTTTTCAGTGATGGATGATATTTCTGGCTCAAAGGCTATGTAGACAAGCAAAATTTCCGCATTTGGAACAAAGATTAAACTGAAGAGACTCAAGAGAACCATTTCATCCAGGAAGAAAAGCAGCTGTTTGGTGTGGTTTGTAGGCCGGTGGAATCATCGGTCCATATTTCTTCAAACATGAGGCCGGTAAAAACGTAAACATCAAAGGTGACCTTTATCGCGCCATAACCGACTATTTGACGCCTGAAACTAAAGGTCTTCATATCGACGACATTTGGTTTCAACAAGACGGCGCCAATTCCCACAAATCGCATCAATCAATGGATTTATTAGGAGAACACTTCGGTAAGCAAATAATTTCACGTTTTGGGTCGGACGATTGGCCACCAAGGTCCGTCAGACTTTTTCCTGTGGGAATATGTAAAGTCTAAAGTCTATGCGGACAATCCCACTTCGACTCAGGCCTTGAAGCAAAATATCACGCGAGTTATTCGCCAGTTACCACTCGAAATGCTCGAACGAGTCATCGAAAATTGGAATCAACGGATGGAACATCTGAGAGGTAGTCGCGGCCAACATTTGAAAGCGATAATCTTCCAAAAATAATTGCCAAATAATGTCCTTTCGAGTTATCGCTGTTATTTAGCATGAAACTCTACTCAAAAACGCAGAGAAGTCATTTAACTCGTCTTCAACACCAATATTTTTTCATTCTTCATCATTCAGTTACCCATCCTAAGTATGCGATGAAATTAGGTTAGACTAGGTAAAGAGTTCCATCCTAAAAGGGAGTCCACTTGGACAGCTTAGAACGTTGGTCCGTTGTGGGACCTAAAACTGCCATATGATTGATCATAAGAACGTCTTAACATATTGACAAAGCGCTTTAGACCTATTACAAATTTGTTGAGACGGCTAATCTCGGTCTTCAAATAAGGCCTTCTTGGTTTATTAAAAATAGTAATAAATGATATATCTATCATCGTATAGCGACAACTTTGAATTTTTTTTGCTGTTCATGGAGCAGAGTCCCATATTTTTGAACACTGATTCTTATGTAAAATTTAACGAGGAATCGAATGGAAAGGTCAATTTTGAAAAATAGTTGGGGAAAAAGCACAAAAAACCGGGTTTTTGGAAAAAAATGCTTTTTTTTGATTTTGAAAATTTTTTTTGGATTTTGAAAATATTTTTATCAGCAAGCTGAGATTTTTTTTATATAAAATTGGATAACTTAAAATTTTTTTCACTCAATTTTGAGGTTGTTAAAAAATAGAAGAAAAAGTCATTTTTTTGTTTGATCTCAATTTGAAGTGCGCGCCAAAAAACAATGGAGCAACTTTGACCACTAAAAAGTTAACAGATATTCTTCTATTAGTCTATATTATGATATTCTAAAGTGTGGTCAAAATCGGAGAACCACGGGTACAAAACCATGTCGGCAATTGATGGAATGGCCCATATAAATATACTTTATAGAGTCTTCAACGTTTCCTTGTGGATTTTACAAACTTCGTGTCAAAGTTATGGCATAAGTGGGTTCAGAGTATAAAAAATAATGATATATTCTAATAATAGTGCACCACATGCTCCAAGCGCATATTTTTCCAATTTTTGTGCGTATATTTATTAATAACTTTTGCTTCCACACACATTCATTGGCATTTATGGCATTATAATGATCAACCCATGACCAGCGCCAAAGCAGCTTGACGCCAAAGAGCGGCGTATAGGAGGAAGTACGCGGTTCAAAGTACCCAGAGGAAAAAGCACAAACGTTATGTGTGTATGTTGGAATGGAGTGTGTAAGAGAAGACCATAAACTCACATAAGCGGCATATTAAAATCGAAACAATAAAACAAAATAATAATAACAACTACATGGCGGCTGCAAGCAACAGTAGACAAGACACCACAAGCGACGATAGTGAAGACAGACATCAAAGAAATGGAAATTTGAGTTGCAAGCATAAACACACACAAACATATATGCGTTAGATGGATAATATTTATTAAATATTGCTGTTGAAATTTAGCCGTTACTGCAATTAATACAATATATATTTGCTTATAAGACACCATCAAACTGTTCACAGGGTGTTTGTGTGTAAAACCTTAAGCTGGCTTGGAGTTGAAACGAAGCTGAAGCGCAGTGGCAACGGCATAAGTTAATAATTAAATGAAGTTCAATGACGTTTAACCGCTATACCACGCGTTTACGTGTGTGTTTGTGCGTTTTTAATTCACACATTTAAGTGAATTAATTAAAAACCACAGCTTTACCGGTTGCATGTTCAAAACAAAAAAAAAGAGCGACGCAAATCGAAAGTATTTACACGCACTTCCCTTTCGAACTTTTTCTCTGTGTGAGGGAGAAAAAATGCAAATGACAGACGACAAATCGGTAAAAGTCATATTAGTCGAATTTATTGCATTTCAATAATGCTTTTTTATTAATTTTTTATTTTATGCATCTCATTAATGAACTTTTACTTTCTCGGTTATAGAAATTATGCAGGGAATTTTAAATATATTTTCAATACTATTTACTTTTACTTTACTTTTTACTTTGTTGCACCAAAGCTATAATAACCTTTGACTAATACAAACGATTCCAAAAGATCGTTGTTACCGGTCAGTTTGTAAGGCAACTTTATGTTATAGTGATTCGATCTGAACAATTTCTTCGGAGTTAGTACCGCTGTTTTGGATAATATACAGTGTCAGTATTCTTAAATTAAAAAGTTTTCCATACAAACACTTGATTCCGATAGTTCCGTTTGTAGGACAGATATATGTTATAGTAGTCCGATCACAGCAATTTCCTCGAAGATTATACTAATATCTTTGACAGTAACCCATGTCACTTTTTGTGAAGATATCTCCTCAAATGAAAAAGTTGTCCATATAAACACTTGTTTGCGTTCGTTCAGTTCGTATGACAGATATACGCTATAGTAGTCTGATCTGAACAATTTCTTCGGATTCGCTGATATTTTCTTATAAGGAAAAGCTTTCCACTTGTTCCGATCTTCAGTTTATATGGCAGCTATATGCTAAAGTGATCCGATCTGAACAGTTTTTTCGAAGATTACGCCACTGTTTCGAGTAATAATCAAAACCAATTGTCCTGAAGATATTTCTTCAAATGAAAAAGTTTACCATACAAACATTGTTTCCGATCGTTCAGTTCGTATGGCAGCTATAAGCTATAGGGATTCTATATCGGCGTTTCCAAAGAATTAGCAGCTTCTTGGAATGAAAAGAACGTGTGCAAAATTTCATATCGATATCTCATAAACGGGGTGACTAGTCTCTCTTTCGACAGGCAAAGATCAAATTCTATAAGTCATTCATCATCCCCGTCCTGCTATATAAGGCAGAAGCATGGACGATGACAACATCTGAAGAGTCGACGTTACGTGTTTTCGAGAAAAAGGTTCTACGGAAGATTTTTGGCCTATAAGCAGTGGCAACAGCGAATACCGCAGTCGATGGAAGGATGAGCTGTACGATATATAAGACGACATTGACATAGTTCAGCGAGTTAAGAGACAGGCACGGCTGGCTAGATCATATCGTCCGAATGTATAAAAACACTCCAACTCTGAGATTACTCCAGGCAGTACCAGCCGGGGGAATTAGAGGAAGAGAAAGACCTCAACTCCGTGGGAAGAGAAGGACTTGGCCTGACTTGAAAAGTGAAAAGGAAAAACGACTGCTGAGATGTCGCCCAAGTCAATATAAGTTGATGAAGGCACCTTGAATTATGTTCAATACGGTGTAGACTCCTCTATGTATTAACCTAAACAATACCTTTCAGAAGCAAACCGCAACTATCAAGAAAATTGTAATAAAATATAAGTATATGCCATAAGTAATATAAGATTTCCCAAAATGTATACAAATATAAACCTTAACCTAAAACGAGTTAAAGCTATTTTCATATATTATCAGGGATTTGAAACGTGAAAACGTTCTTAAGTTGTCCGCGATATCGGACCAACGTCATGGAACAAAATTCTGAAGGCAACGAACCACCAACTAAAAAAGAAAAGAAAAGATGGCTAAGGTGGAACAAGGTGACTAGACAGAATATCTTCCGTTAAGTATATATAAACAGTTAGTGCACTAAAGTCTAGACACATACATTTGTCACTGTTTACTAACATGATTTTGAAGTTGAAGTCATCACAAGTGCCACTTTGGATCAAATACCCAATTCGTAAATAAAGTTTTACCACGACACAATTTCCAAGACACAATAAGAGATCCATCCAAATATCAAGTGGTCGTTCAAAATCATAAGCGAAGACAACAACCGATGACATAACACTTCAATGGTTTGAAAATCTGCAGAAGACTACCATAACTCTAGCATAAGGGCAGTGTCAAAATAATTATAAGATAGTATGATAAATCATATTATCTTTATGACTAACTGAACTATAGTACGAAGAATTGTCGTATATATAGAAGTAGGCCCCTCAAACAACAAGAGATTCGTCCCAATAACAGCTATGGTTCAAAATCATAAGCGAAGGCAACAACCGATAAGATGACACTTATGTTATTTGAAAATTCTGTAGAAGACTTATGGTACTAGAATGTGGACAATGCCAAAAAATCCGATTTTAGATGATAAAATATATTAACTTTATGACTAACTAAACTAACTGAACTTAGAATTAGAACTCATCGGCTATATTCATGAAGAATTGTCGTATACGTAGACGAATGCCCTTCAGCTCTAAATAAACCTATTCAATGTGGTATTAACTGGTGGTTATATAGGAAGTGTGGGATCTCGAAATCTCTATTGTATTGGAAGTGGAAAAATAGACTTTATATTACTTGTTATATTAAACACACCTAAACTTTTTTGAAAGTGAATTGTGAAATCGAATTGGGAACTCATCTAAAATGACTGAGGAGTACAGAGCACTAATCGGGTTATAATAATACGTAACCTTGCTTATAAATCAATTATTACGAACACCTTACAGTTCAATGAACGATTCGTAACGGTAGACAGATGAGAGTATAGTTCTTTCAAGGTACTTCATAGCTCTCACGTATGAATTTCATTATTGCATGAAAGGTCGCTGACGATCTCTCACTACACGAATTAGAATCTAGGCTGAATTATAGAAATACATGTACTATGGAAGTAATTCAGCGGTACGCGCGTGTGAGTAAATTTCTTAAGAAAGTCGATAAAGCAACTAGTGACGGTTTCTCGCTACTTAAACGGATCTAAACGAAACTATAAGGGTCGGCGTAAGAAATATGCTCGAAGATAACTCTAAAAATTGAAATTCTGCTTACTCTCAAAAAATAATGACGACAATAACGAGAGAATCGATAAATTAGCGGAGAGAATTGATACTTTAAAATAAGAATAAAATAAATAATAGAGTCGGAAGAATGGCGAAGTTGTGTATATTGTCAGCAACATTGTTTTTAAAAGGTTTCATGATTTTATCTTTTCTAAATGTTTCGCGTTCTGTTTCAATGTTAGGCGGCGTCGAGTCAAGTGCGGTTCTCGCTAAACTGATTAGAAACTTCATTATATTTTATAATTACTACTGTACATATAACATACGCGCATATACATACACATATAATGTAGAAACCTCGAACCAACTCATGCAGCTTGCCATTTTCGAGCCGCCCTGCGCCTACGGCTATGCAAATTTCAAGTGTCCCCAAATACAACTTTTGTTATAATTATTATTTATATTTCATTTTCAATTGTTGGCTCATTCAACAACGTTAATGAGAGACCGCACAATTTTTTGTTGTTATTGTTAATTTGCAGGTTTTCAATACGCTTTTTCTATTCTTCCAACACATTTCCTTTCATATTTGCTCTACTTATTGAAATTGACTACGTATTTGCTTGGCGCTAATGAGTTCGAATTGTGCAATGAGTTTGTTGTAAGCACAAAAACAACAAACGAAAAATAATTATTTTTCTGAATTAGTCCGTTGAAATTTCATTAGGACGCAAAAAGTGCCGCTAAGCTGTGCAAACTGGTTTAAGAATATATGTATATATATTATACATATATATACATATATACAGACATACACATACATACATATGTAAAGTGTTTTCTACTGACTGTCGAAAGATAAGCGAGATATGAGTACCTGCCCTCATCGTTGGCGAGTTATCAACAGAAAGCGTAAATAAATTTAAGTAATTTTACATAGAAATTGAAGAGTTAAGCAAACTTGCAACGGAAATTCGCTTGAGATAGCAACAAAATTGTACAGCAATTCTTCGAGAATATTCACAATTCAGTAGAAGATAACATATATGTGACCTGGTCTACGAAAAGGGGGCTTAGGTGTAAAAAACTCAATTTTTTTTTTTCAATTTTTTTTTATTTATTTATTTTTTTTTTGACACCTAAGCCCCCTTTTCGTAGACCAGGTCACATATATTTGTACATAATGGGTGATACAAGTAGAGGTACTTTTTTCATTAAACTTTTTTTGACATATCGCGCATGAGTCGTGTCAGCTTAGCTGAGAGTGTACATGAACCGTGGAGAATCGATTCGGCGCCATTCGCAGCAACTCGGACTGACGTATGAAACGACTCGGCGCAGTTCACGTCGATATCTTAAATTTAAGGCGTATAAAATACAGCTTGTACAAGAACTGAAGCCGCTCGACCTTCCCAGCGACATCGCTTCGCTCTATGGTCTCTTGAAAAGTTCTAAGAAAATCCGACGTTTTCTAGCCAATTTTTGTTCAGTGATGAGGCCTATTTCTGGCGCAATGGGTATATAAACAAGCAAAATTGTCGGTTTTGCGACGAACAACAACTTTAAAGGGTTCAAAAGTTGTCATATCATCCAGAGAAACAACGGTTCGATGTGGTCTGTGGACCAGTTAAATCATCGTGCCATATTTCTTCAAAAATGATGACGGTGAGAACGTAACCGTCAAGAGCGACTGTTATCGCGCCATGATAACCGACTATTTGATGCCTAAAATCGAAGCTCGTAATCTCGGCGACATTTGCTTTCAACAAGACGGCGCCACTTCACTTCAAACACATCTTATCAATCAATGAATTTATTGAGAGAACACTTCGGTGAGCAGATAATTTCACGCTTTGGGTCGGTCGATTGGCGACCAAGATTGTATGATATCACACCGTTAGACTTTTTCCTGTGGGAATATGTAAAGTCTAATGTTTATGCGGGCAATACTGCTTCGGTTCAGGCCTTGGAGCAAAGCATCACACGTCTCATTCGCAAGTTACCAGTCGAAAAGCTCAAACGTGTCATCGAAAATTGTATTCAATGGATGTACAATCTGAAACGTAGCCGTGATCAACATTTGAAAAACATAATATTCTAAAAATAAATGGCAAAGGATGTTCTTTCCGATGATAATAAATATTCTCCATTAATTTTAAAGTTTGTATGGTTTTCTTTAAAAGAATTAGACCTCCCTTTAAGAAGTGAAATACTGATATGAAAATTTTAATGGTAGCTAAGTGAACTATAGCAAGGGACCTTTTTTTAGAGACAGTATCATTTATTTGTATTAAAAAGAGACAAGATGATAATCAGATCCCTAATAACTTCTATTATTAACACTGAAGAATCATAGATAGCATAAATTTCGGATTTCTCGAGTGGTCCTATTAAGACGGAACAAGTATATGATCTAAGCTGAAATTAAGAAAATTTTAGAAAATATATTCTCTTTAGAAGAGTAGCATTGTAAACCAACTCAGCAGCGCACATTTCCTATATTATTTCATGTTTCCTTATGTCCTTACTCTAAAATCTGTATTAAATAGTAACGTATTCGACAAACTTACCGTATCTTAATCAAACGTTTGATTGGTTATCCAGTTATAACTGCTTCTTTTTGAAAGAAATTTCGTTGTTGTTTTCAGCTTATGCTCTTATGTTGATATTCGGTTATTCCACGCGCGAATTTGTTCACTGCAATTAAAATTTGGAACAATTAGCCGTTTGTTTATTGGAGATGAACTAATTAAGCAAACTCAACGTCAACGGGATATTACTTTCATTTTTGTGTTAAATTCTCAACACAGCACAAAGAAAATATAAGGCACAAGAAACAAAATCAACAGTGAGGGAAACAAACTCAACACCAAAAGCAGCAGAAATGAGCACAAGTACGAAAAACAAACAAAAAAACAAAAAAAAATACAAAAACAAAAACAAAAAAGGAAAAAAAAAATACAAAATTAATTTACGGGGACATGAATACCACACAGAATTTAACTGTAAGCGGAAGTTAAGATGGCTGAGAATGGGTTATGAAAAAAAAATACAAAAACATATGGGAAACAATACAACAAAAAACCCGAACTGTAGCTTAATGAAAAACGTGTGAGCTTAAAATTAAAAAAAAAAATTAAAAAATGGAAGCAAACTGATAAATTAACGGCGCATGCGCACTATTAGCGTCTGTCATATTTTTAAGGTTATGTCAAGCGTAGAAAAAAAACTGTTGTAAGAAGGTGTTGATGCTATTTTTCATGTTTTTCTTATACATACAGCTAAAAACTAGGCCTAATTTTTAATATACATCCATCGTTAACTTCAAATAGTATTTGAAACATAACCTAACCTAAAAAATTCAAAAATATTTAAAATAAATTTTTTATACATAAGACTAGTTTGTACCAGCTGAAAATTATATTTTAGTTGTCACTTTATAGCTATTTTTCAATTGACTTCACTTTTTTACAAAAACTTTTGAATTTTTTAAATAAATATTGAGGTTATGTGAAAAGTTCATATAAAAGGTTAAAGATCTTTTCATCACCTACAGCATTTCCATTCAAATTTTTTCTATACAGCTCCTGGTTTTGTCGTAGATCGATATAAACCGTTTTTAACCCTTTAAAAGGATGGAACCATATGTAGAAGTTAGGGAAAGTTCTCTACGCCCCAT
Organism: Bactrocera correcta; assembly: GCA_027475135.1. Taxonomy (NCBI): domain Eukaryota; kingdom Metazoa; phylum Arthropoda; class Insecta; order Diptera; family Tephritidae; genus Bactrocera; species Bactrocera correcta. Next base: position 37,801,187 of record CM050327.1, read on the forward strand.
TCACTTTGGAGTGGCCAGAAACGATTATTTAACATATGGCTCAAGCAGCTCACTTCTTTCGGTCTTAGACCAAGTATCGTCTGAGTAGCCAAAACACATCCGATTGAAGATGAGCTAAAGTGAGAAGGCGAAACATTCCTCCTCAGGATTGTGTGCTGGGTTTGCCATGTATAAACCACCCCCAAGGAAAAGTAGGCTATAACTGCGTAAACGGTTTGTATACGACAAAAAGGAGAGAACTCTTAAAAGTTCTTCAACACTACCCATCCACTACCTTTTCCTAACCTCAGATCGCCCGTAAATTATTTTTCTTTCATTTTTGTTATTTTGTCTTTCATGTCCAATAGGTTTCATTCCACAATAATTTTTTTTTTTTGTTTTCAAAATTTATCTAACCTGGTCTATATATAGTTGTTTTCAATGAGAGTAAAAGTGTTTAAAAATCTTAAAGCAAATGTTGAAGAAAGTGAGAAATGAGAAGAAAGTTCGGTTTGCGGGAAATCTCTCGTTCTTTCTAGTCCATCAACTTTTATATTAGATGCTACTGAAAAATCTGTAAACTCTAACAAATTTTGAGAGAGTACTAGACTAACTTCAGTTAGAAACAAACGACAGAATTATGAAGTATTAAGATTCCACATTGTTCCCTGATATAGAAGTCAAAGTTGATCGATAGCAAAATATTAGATGAAGTTGAGTAGCTTAGAATTGGCTGGTTGGAAAGAGAGGCGAAGAAACGTCAAACTGCAGGAGGCAGCCTTTAGACCATAATTAGGCTCATTGTTCTTCCAGTTTGTAAACAGATTAAAGCTTTACCAGCGACTCAATGGATTTACTAAAATATTTTTCATGCCACCTGCCCAATTCCTCTAAGCTTGGAGCATTGGGAGCCGATTGGTACAAATCCTACAAAGACGGTCGAGAGATCGTTGAAAACATGTCTCGTTCTGAACGACCTTCGGCCACTTCAACTGATGAAAACATTAAAAACGTGTCAGGCAAGTGTTAGAGAGACGGCTAGAGAGCTCAACATCTCTCACGAGTCCATTTAAATGATTCTGGTTGAATTTTGGATATGAAACACGTTCTTGCTCGACTCGTCCCGGTAAAGCTGAAATTTTCTTAAAAAAAAAAATACTTTAAACACATCTCTTTGGATTATATTATAACTGCCGATAAGTCATGAGTTTGATATGCAAACAAGTCATTAATCATCGGAATGGAGGGAAACAACGAGAAGAAACAAAAAAAAAATGCCAAAACCGCTCAAAAAACAAGGTGATGCTCATTGTTTTTTCGATATTCGTGATTTGATGCATCGTTAATTTGTTCCGGAGAGACATACGGTCAATAAGGAGTTCTATTTGACCGTATTGAGGCGTTTGCGTGGGAATATCCGTCATAAACGGCTGGAATTGTAGAAAGTTTTTTATAAGAAAAATGTTAATGCCAGAGGATAAGGTTGTGTCTCGAAATATGAAATAACTGCTGTCCAAGGTATTTCCAATCCGTTATATATTATATACATGTATAGTAGAAAACAAAGAACAGCAGTTATTTTAAACTATAAGACAACATTCTGTTTGCTCTGAAAATAAAGTACCCGTCAATCAGATTATGTGGAGTTCTAAAGCTGATCTGCGGTATAGAGATCCCACTTGTAGCAATGAAAAAGTGCATTGAACTGAGCACAAGTCTTTTTCTTCAGATTCAGTTATTTCGGCGTTAGTTCGTTACTGGTTAAGGAATAATATCCCAGGTGTTCCAAGTTATGGTATAAGATTCCATGTGTTTCAGACTCGTTCCTCACAAACGCTAAACAATGCATAACTATTTAGCAACCTATGGATGCCCTCAATGGCTCATGAAAACTCTCCACCTAACGAGGTATGGCGAACCTTGCTAAAGGCGCGAAGCTCACTAGATCTCTTGCTATGTAGCTGGTGCTCAAAGGAACTAGCGACGGCATAGGTATTAAAACTTGGCCATAACTTTAAATAATTACGTGAGCGCCGTTCATTCAGTAGCAAATCTGAAGAAAACGTTGATATTTTCTCAGCTTGATGGTGTAAATTCCTTGAGTGCTTTTCTCACACAACGGACTGTGTCTGGTTAATATAAGAGGCACTTTAGTTTTGCCCAATTTATAACTAAATGTATTAATTAATTATATTAATAGTACTAGTGCTCATTTTCTGACTTATTATAAAGAATACTGCATTATATCAGAACATATAGCAAAATAATTGATAAGCTGATAAGGCAAACATTGCAGAAAGCAATACAAAAAAAAAACCAAATTGTGTTGAGTTCACACCTCAGCGCTGAAAACTAGAAAGCAATAATATTAATATTGCGTGCGTAGCATAAATAATGTTAGAATTTAATGAAAGGAAATGAAAATGGACGTGCAAATGACAGTCAAACGCTGCCCGCGTGCCACAGGACGTATGAGTGACGCGCCACTGCCATTGATGGGCAACGCGCGAGCCACCCAAGGTGCGTGGGTGTTGCAGTTGGGTGCAGCAAAGGTGGGTGGGCGCAAGAAAGGTGGGCGAGCGCTTGGTTGCTTGGCGCTTTGTTTGGAAAAGCAGCGGAAAAAATTATGTTTATTAAAATTTCTTTTTGTGCCAAATTTATTTGCTAATGCTTTAAGGCTTTATGTTGCGGTTTGCATGCATGCATGTAATTATTTATATTTTCAATTTATGATGTGGCAGGTAGACAAACAACATATTTTTTCTAGTTGACAAATAAGCAAAAATTGATTTTCACTAACAATTTCGTTGCTGGTGTGGACGCAGACGTCTGCCGCTGCTTACAATGACGCACAAATGCCGTTAAAATGTACAAAGTTTGATGAAAAACACTTTTTGTATTGGAAAATGTGTGGCACTTTTGTTTATAGCGGTTTATTTTTATTTAAAAAAAATATTTTTTAGTTTTAAAATTTTTTTAAAAATTTTTTTAAATTAATTTTTTTATGATTTTTTTTTTTAGTTTATTTATTAATTTTGAATATTATTAATTTTTTTTAACTAATTTTGAATATTTTTTTTAAGTTTTTTATTTTGAATATTTTTTTTTCAAGTTTTTTTTAATTATTTGTTTTCTATTTCTCAAATTTTGACGTTTTTCGCTTTCAGTTAAATTTCTCTCAATTCCTCACTTCCACATTCCACGTCACAGCAAATAAAATTTCGACAAGCGTCGCGGCGCACAGCTGAGAGCTAACTGAAATTTCGTTAGACGAAAAGTGTTTAGACTAAAACACAGTAGACTGGCTAACGCGCAGCGCTAACTGCGACAGTAACAAGCACACACACACATATACACCCAGCGAAGAAACAGGGAGACGAAATTGAAATTGAAGTGAGTGAAAAAAGTCGCTTGAAAATTTCGCGCACACATGACTACGCTTAATCACAGGAAAGAGCGCAGGCACATATATAATATTAATATATATGTATATTAGTGTGTATATATAAATATTCGCAGCCTTTTGTATATATTTGTAGTTGTAGCAAACGTCAAATTGTTAGTGGTATTTTGCCAATAGGTAAAACCATACAAATATACATATGTATGTACGTATATGTGACGCAAATATTGGTAGTATAAATATGTATATGTATACCAAATACAATAACAACTACAAAAGTCTGCGATAACAACACGCTGACGCTCGACGATCGAACAAAAGCAACAACAAGGGCATAACGCTTGATAAACGCGGCGAAAACCCACAAAGCACACACATATATAAGCGCATACACACAAATACTTACACTTCACATACACATTGACGCGCAGTATAACAAAATCAGTCGACAATAACTTTGGCTAACTGGCATTGGCAACGGCTCTGGAGCGATATGTCGCTGAACGATAACAATACCAAGAGCGCATTAGACCGCTATACATACACACATACTTACATACATACATACAAGTATATATATACATACATACATACAAGTATATATACATACATACATACAAGTATATATGCACATAGATATAGATATATGAACACGTAATATCTATATGGTTGTGCGCTTATGGCTTTTACTTTTTTTATTACATTTATGCACGTCAAGAAAAGGCCAAGTTGCGCTGCAATAAACCGCAATACGCACACTTACCACTCGCATAAATAGTCGATACAATGTCTTAGTTGAAGTTAAACAGTAGTAAATAAGTAATGCGTTGACTGCCGGTGTTCCTAACAATGCCGACAGCGCCAAAGTGCAAAGTCTTTTTAATACAACCGCACCCAAATCTCAAACAATTGATGATATTGAGCACTTAAATGCTCCGATTTGACGTTACGACTAGGTTAGGTAGCGAGTTGTTAAATTTTTAATGACCCTAACACATACATAAAGTTGGCTAAAGCTGAACGTTGAACTAGATTGACACTAATTTATAGAAAAGTGACTTATTGAACGGAAACCTCGTAAGAAAGTCGGAGTTAGTCTATATCCCTTGATGTCAGTCCTTGCTTTTGCTAGCCCTAGCATCAAGGGATACCGTAACCTCGTATATGATGTCGGCTAGTAATGTCTTGAGAAGCAGGACAGCAGTGGAAAGCAACTCCTTTTTTATTGGGTGTAAGGCCACAAAGGCATCCAGAATCTGGACGGAAGCATGGTAAAAAAAAACTACTAAAGTCGTGAACAAAACAGTAGTCCGGAAACACATAAAACTGCTATTGCCACTCGATGGGATGAGACTGTAAGAACATGATTGGTATACTAACTGGTCAACGTGTGGTGGCGACACACGCCCACAGAATGGGGCTGACAGATCGAGAAGACTACAGAAAATGTCGAGAGAAAGACACCAGAGAAATAATGGAGCATCTCTTTGGCACTTGTCCCGCACTAGCTGCAAGCAACTGGGGAAACCACGGTATGATGCACTGGAGCAGGTATCGATAGTGAGACCACAAAGTCCTAAAGGATAACTATTCCTTATGGATCTAGTTACTGAAACCTGGTATTGCAAAGAACCAAAACTGGTCTCTTTGTGGCTCATTATCCTACCAGACCTAAGCCAAAACTCTGCTGAAGCGATTAATTTCTATTTCAGCCACATTATAATAATAATAATATTTGGTACCTTCGAGGATTAGGTGAGGGTGTGGCGGAATCGCTCAAGAAGAAGCGCAGTTTTTTACGAGGGGAAGGGAGAGAATTTTATCAGAAGCTGTCAATGAACTCTTATTTCAGACTGCCAGATCACTGTAGTGTCTTTCAAGCAGAAATGGCAACCATCAAGGCAGCAACAATTGTTCCGCTCCGAAGAGAGCCTCTTAGAGGGTGGTATGTAAGCACTCGGATAGCGGAGCCACTCTACAGGCCCTGAGCATGCTGATAGTGTGCTCAAAGCAAGTCAAGCAGTGCTTGACTTCACTAGCAGTAGCATCAAGCTAGTTCCATATTATACTTGTCGGACGCCTGTTCATAGCGGAATCGTCGGAAACTGTAAAACCGATGAGCTTGTTCAACCATACCATATTCCATCAAGGAGTGAGCGAGCATGTGTTTTCCTGTCTTCGTGCTCCCGGACGCTGGATCTATACGTTTCGCGCGAGCTCAGCAAACGTTGGTCAGCAACCAGCACTTCCGAAGTTCCGAAAGCTTTCTGGCTCAGAGTGGAATATAAAAGGTCCATCAAACCGCTAACTCTTAGCAAGGTTCACAACGCCGGAATGATAGCTGTTCTAACTAGACATTGTTTCATTTGCACTCACGGGTTGAGGCTATAGATTGTAGAGGGCGCAACCTGTCAAAGTTGCAGGCAGAAAGAGAAGATGGAAACATCGAAACACATTCTCCGCCACTATCCAGCTTTCGCCAGACTAAGGTTGAACCGTCTGAGCTGGCCTTTTTATAATCGATACGGGATAGTCTGTTTTATACCTAGAAGTTCTGTTCATTCCAGCGTACAGTCATCTCTATCTTTCGAAGTGGAATTATTCGTGGACACATGAAAAATTAGCTTACCCAACCTATCTGTTTAACAAGGGGTTTAAAATCTCAGCTTTTCAATCAAATTCAAAAAAAGGCAAACGGTATAGAAAGAAGTATTGGGTTAATTCTACGTGATCTTCATCGAAGCAATTGCTCTAGCTCCACGGACGTCTATTATATACTACCAGTTTTCAACCAGCAACTCGCGAGCTCACTCGAGTTCTAACGGTTTTTTAGAAATAAGAAGGACTTAACGATCAAACAAGTAGTGACGATTGACCAGCGCTTGTACAGTTCACGCAGGCAGTATTCCGACTCTTTCCTAGCCTGCTGATCTGAAGACACCACTATCTTTCCTGGTTAACCCTTACATACTACTTCTAGGTGCTAGATACTCATAAACTCTCCATCATTCGAACAGTGAGCTTGCTCCGCTTTAGGAAAGCTGAGGGAATGAATCTCACTAGAGCACTTTCGCTTAATACTAGAATCTTGTTAAGCGTTTTTTATTTTAAAGATTTGACAATGTTTATCAAGTGACGGTTTCGATGATTTCGCACATACTACAAACTAACTGATGGCCACTCAGAACCTATATAGTCTAATATAATGTTGAATATTATAAATATATATTAGGGTGATTCAAAAAAAATTTTTTTTTCGATTGGTACTCGGAAAAATAAGTTCCTAGACACCTCTAAGAAAACCCCTCCAAATATGAGTTTTTAATTGTAACGGGAAGGTCCTCCTACATACAGTTTTCTATTTTTTCTTATTTTCAGATAGAAAATTTTATATCTCGCTTCCAACAACTTGAAAAAATATCTTGTTCCTTAGATTTTGTAGGGAATTGAATGCCCTAAAAAAAGGTCTCTTATGACTTTTTCGTAAACCCGAGCGTTTGAAAGTTTGATAATTTTGTGAAAATTTTTTATTTCTTATGGATTTTAGTACTCAATGAAAAAAATCATCATGAATGATTCTTAAATTTTTATCGACGCCAAACTCATAAGTATTATCGATTTCTGAGCGAATTATCGTTCGGGATGTCGATAGTCGTAATAAATCGAGTATACATACCCCTTCTCTGTTCTTCTGTGAATTTATTGTTGTAGTATTCATCATATTTCTTTATAAAAATTCCATATTTATTTTTTACATTTTATTTCGAGTTCTCCATTCGACAATTTGCACATTGGTGCTAATATCTTTATCGCAATGTGTTTTGTAAAGTTTCGCTGTTTGGAGACTAATATATTTCGGTTTTGTATTATTTTTTTATTGGAGCAAAGCAAAACAGTTACTGAAAAATTGTAGAAAACAGCTACCCCTCTAAGACCCGCAGGCGGCTCCCGCTGCCAACTGTCATACTTATGTTCTAACTGTCACTAAGGCTTTAGCAATGACAGTAAGCATTGGCGGCGGAGATGATTTGACAAATTTTTTTAAAATTCACATGCTTACAAGTATTTATGTATATATGTATCTATATGTGTTTTGGCTAGCACTTGCTTGCTAGAGTATCGCTAAAAAAATATAAAAAGTGAGGAATGTCAACCACCGTTATTCGAAGTTATGATGGCAGACATTTATCACCTCAATATTTTTCCAAGAATTATTGCTTAAATTGTCTTTTGTAAAGCTTTGGAACTAGTGCAAAACTGATACAGAGCGAGTGAGTTGGTACAGACATTTGCGCCAACGACAACTTTGTATAAAATTTGCTTTAATACATAGAGCCAGTTAAGAACGGGTTCTACAGAGAGTACTCCTCTCATTGTTGTTGTATTGTGCTTCGCCGGATATAAATCCGGGTTCGAACCGATTTCTCAACCCAACTGTCATGGCAACCTTGATAGCCGCCACTTCTGTGGCTGAAAACCAACAGAGTGGTTCCGTAGTCTAAACTAACTGTCTTGGCAATGAAGAGTTTAATCTTAACAGCAGCCACATCTGTACCTCAAAAACATCACAGAGTTCCGGTAGCCTAAAGCTAAGATTGACGGAGGACTCCTTACAAAAAACTGCCATTCCAACCTTCCCTCTCAGCATCGACGCAACCATGAATGAGTATACTGCGCCTCTTTTCCACAGTTCCTTCGTCGGTTTGAGAGCAGGGAAAAGGCCACCACGAGTAGCCTTTGGGACGTAGTGATTCAAGCTTTCAGGAACGAAGTAAAGAAGGAGAGAATTCAAGGATATCCAGATTTCCTGAACCTTAGTTCTCACTTCACAGCGGTGCACCTGTCCCCTCTCACAGACGAATACAGAACATTATTGACTTGAATATCTAGAGCCAAAACACCACCTGTGGTAAGAGTCCCCGAGGCTGGTTGTTATTTTTCATTGGGTGCGTTTTTTTACGTGGCGCACAACTCTGCGAAGGGGATGTTTCGCCTTCTCACTTTAGCTCGCCTTCAAACGGATGTTCTTTGGCTACCCAGAAGATACTTGGTCTAGGACCGGAAGTCGTGAGTTCCTGGAGTCATATGTAAAAGAATCGCTTCCGGGCACTCCCAAGCGAATGGTAATGAGAGAACTTTCCTCACTTGAGTGAACTTTTGCATATGACTCCATCCTAAACCCTCTCAACCGCTGGGGGAAGCAGAGGAAGAGGAAGATCTCCACTCCGTTGGAAATACCAGGTGGAGAAGGACCAGACTTCGCTTGAAATTTCCAATTGGTGGCACGTAGCGAAAAGAAGAAACGACTGCCTCGCTGTTGTTAACTCGGCTATAACCGCGTAAGCTGTGTCTACCTCAGTAAAGACGTAAAGAAGAAGAAGAAGTAAGAGTAACCACCTCTACAGCAATATAAGGCAAGTCGTATTTTCCTTACTCTCTCCTCAACATTTGACCTCCGCGAACTCATTCTATCAAGGATAAGCCTTAGGTATTTCACCTTATCAACAGGTTAATGGCTTGCGCCTCCGAAAGAGGGGTGAGGCACGTCTGGGATTCTATAACTCCTTATAAATTAAACCATTGCATCGCAACAGCCTCGTTCTTCGAGCTCCTTTAGTAAAGTGTTTACCTCCAGCATCCAAAGTAGTGGGGAAAGTGGTCTAAGAAGTGTCCTTTTAACTCTTCAAAAGAACTTTGCACTGTCCCACTCCACTAAGACCATTCTATCTAAGAAGACTATATATTTGAGATGATTGAGGTTCGATGCCACTTCAAACTTATCGAATGCTTTAACCATTTTTGAAGACCCACTCGATTTGGAGAAAGGTGTCTATCAAAAACTCTTTGTGAATAAAGACTCAGCAGCGTACAGAAAAATGTCCAACAATCTGCCTTTGTCGTAGGTATGCTGGACCCTAATGTACAAGTTTTTGACCCTCTCCAACGCTTTCAATAGAAACTAGTATAGAACAATGGACCTGAAGTCCTTAGCAACGAAGTGATAGCTCTTTCTGGCCCTCCTATCAATTTCCTGCTTGATCAGTGAACATGCAATAAAATAGTAAGACTCTGAATTTTAAAATTCTTAATTAATTCTTCAAAATCTACTTCAGAAAGACAAGCGTATACTACACACTAATGATTCGTTTGATGTGTCATGGCACTTTTCAAGAGCCCATAGAGCGAAGCGATATCGCTTGGGAAGACTGAGCGCCTTCAGCTCTTGCACACGCTATATTTTGTATGCTTCCAATATCAGATCCCGACTACATGATTCGTTTGATGAGACATTTGACATAGATGTCACTGACAATCATTCCAACATAGAAAAAAATTAACGGGTGGGTCATCTAACGTTTTAAATTTGAATTATCTATATTTAGACATTGGAAACGTCAAATACCATTCGGAAAGTGACAGATATTCAGTAAAAAGTCTAAAATTTACGAAATGGGTTGCTATTCACTATAAGAAAACTGGGAAATATTGAAAACTTTTTTCCAAAGTTCGTTTGACCGAGGATGGTCAATTTTACCGAAAAATCATCTTTTCGGACGAGGCTCATTTCCACTTCGATGGTTACGTTAACAAGCAGAATTGTCGCACTTGGGGCACAGAAAACCCGCACGTAATCGTCGAGAGGCCAATGCACCTAGAACGAATCATTGTATGGTGCGGATTTTGGTCTGGTGGAATCATCGGCCCATTTTTCTAGGAAAATGAAGAAGGAACCGCCGTAACCATCCATGAGCGATATCGCGCAATGTTAACCGAATTTTTCTTCAAGCAAATTGAAGAGGAAGACTTGGACAACATTTGGTTCCAGCAGGACGGTGCTACGTGCCATACAGCAAACGCTACAATCTTTTACGGCCTATCTTCGAACTTAAAATTATATATGGCCCACCCGTTATTTTGACGATTGTTTTCAAGTCTTACTATTTTTTGCCCACATACATATGTATATGAACTCATAAAATATAGTTTCCTCATAAGCGGAAAAAATGTGAAAAATAGTATAAATTAAGCTAAAATACGAATAAACAATATTCGAAAAAAGTTAACGAAAATAAATATAAATAAATATATTTAATATATATATATTAAATATAATATATCCGTAAATATATATGACTATGTGTGTAAGTGAGAATATTGTCGCTTTTATCGCTGCCCACAGCACGGCTTTTGAATGCTAATAAAGTTAAAAATACGTACGAGAACGAGATAACAAAAACAAAACACAACAACAAAATATACGAGCTTAAAATTATTATACACAAAAAATAAATGAAGCCATTAAAAAATAAGCGTGTACTTGAACTTCAAATGCAGATAAAATACATACATATGTACATATTGTATATGGCACAAAATGTGAACCGAGTTGCACTTGAACTACACGAAACAAGTCAAGTGCAATACGTCACAGCACAAACAAAAAAACAATAAATAAGCATGTAAGGAAAGTCAGAGTTCGAGTGTAGCCGAATATTAAATGCTTTCGCAGAGCTTTAAGTGTTTAAATTTGGAATCCGTCGAAAATTGTAACCGTTTTTTTAATAGGGGCGCTACAAAAGTAGATCGATAGGGACAGGGACACCATATTTTTCCCGCTCTTTTGGTATTTCTCTTCAAAAAGGTTTGCCATTTCAGCATGGAAAGATATACGATCCAACAACGAGTCGAAACTATTAAAATTTACTAATGAATTTCGGTATCAGTGACCTCAACTTTACGAGCGCTACATCCAATTTATGGTCGTCATAATCGTCCTATCAGATCAACAATTGGGCTTCTAGTGATTCATTTTGAATCCGCAGGCACTGTAAAAATGTTCCCGTGCCAGTGAGACAAATAAGTGCTCCAGGTGTCGAGAATATTGCGGCCGCTAGCGCATCAAAGGAGGAATAACCAAATCAGTCTCTCACACGTCGTTCTCAAGCGTGAGGCATCTCTGTGACGCCACTGTGGCGAATTTTGTGAAAAGATCTTGGCCTACATTCTAACAAGATCAAATTGACTCAAGAACTGAAGCCGCTTGACCACCAGAATCGTCGTATGTTCGTGAATTGTACTGAGCAACAACTTGAAAGACATGCAAGAGAAATCGAGTGCCATACATAATGGCATCGAATGTACTTTTACAGAAGTAAAGAATTTCATTGATACTCCAACAGACAGAGAGAGAAGTGATCGTTATGGCGTAGTTCGAGCCAATTCTGCCATAAAAACTGTTCGCGAAAACAGCTGACAGCAAAACTAGTCAAGAAATAAATGATCTTATTAGCAATAGCTTCAACCTTCTTCCATAAAAGACTTGTACAAATGCCCGATCACAGCGGAATCGCCGGAAAGTCCAAGCCGATGAGCTTGCAAGGGTTTATATTCTTATCCATATTTACTCCGATGTCTGATGTCGCCGCAATTGTAGGTGTTCTGACTGAACACTGTGAAATAGACGAAGAGAATAATCTTGTCACTTTCTACTCTATTGAATTGCCTCAGTAGACATACCGTCAACGAGCATAGCAAAGTGACTGGGATCTGCTCAACTTTTTTTTAAGAATTTTTGGATAACACAAAGGTCCAAATGATATCCATCAATTTTGGATCAACCATATGACCTACCACAACTTATAGCAGGGCTAAATAGAAATCTGCCATATTTTCAAGTTTTAAGCGAAACTTTTTACAAAGTTTCCACATTTTTGTTGATTTTGTACAGTACGAATTGAGATTATTCTTTCCACTCAAAATAATGGTATTATTCACCATAGGAGATACTCACATCACACGCTGTGTGTGAATACTTTCCAATATGTCAAACAGAGCTCTGCTAAAAGTATATATACATACATACATATGTCTTGTCATATTTTGTCAGTGCCTTTAAATTAGACAAAAATTTGCGCGAAGGTTCATGAAGAAAGGTCACATTTATTTCCTTTTAAATTACTCATATACAATATATACATACCTACATAGGCCTATCAAATAAACGTGTATATACATACATACTTGTATATAGTATATATATATGTATCTAAACACAACTTAGCACACACTAATTTGATTGGAACTAATTTGATTTGAATGCCAATTGGCTTTGGATTCATACTGACGATTTTTCCAGTAATTGCTCAGGTCAATGTGTACAAACAACAATGTGACTAATATAATGATAAATAACTCGGAACTAAAGATAAGTTAAAAAAAAAAATAGTAATTACGAGGGTGATTGAATAATTGTTTAGTCTTGAAAAGAAAAACGAAAAGTTCCAAAAAGTGACGAGTTTTTGCTGAGCACAGTCTCATTTGCACACGATGCACCTGAGCCCGCAACTCTCTAACTTCTTTAACCTGAAAAATGTTTTCTGGAAACCTTTAAGGTAGACTTCCGTGGCGACGTTCGCCTCTGCCCTCAAATCTTCTGCACAATAAGTGACTTTTTCAAAGAAGTTGTCTTCCAAAGAGAAGTCGTATGGAACCAAGTCTGCAGAATACCGTGGATGGCACAGTAGTTCGTAGCTTAGTTCGAGCTATTTGGTTATGACGAAATCGGAGATGTGAGCCGATGCACTTCTATAGTGGAAAAAAACTTTTTCGTTGCCCAATAGAACGATGTTTTCTGCGATTCGGCGTCGAACTGCCCCTGTCATGTATTTATCCTCTTAGTTGATGCACATCACATCCTCTAAAACCCAAAAAAAAACGTGGCAATACCCATTTCCAGTCATTAGAACAAACTTCGTTTACTTCGGAGAAGTTTGGACGGCAAGGTCCATAGCTTCAACAGTTCCTTGTTTTTCGGTGTTTACTAGCAGATTCTTGGACAATTATGAAACAGCGCAAAAACTCCTTAGGCTGGCACTTACATGGCGTCCCACACTACAGCTTTCTCACGCCCATGTTTAAATACATATATTATATAATCTTCACAGCTTTGCGATAATCGGTTTATACGAGATCGTAGATTTCTATCTCACTAACCTACGTGACAACCGTTTTCAGAGCACTTGTCAGTAGCTCATCGAAAACCGACGTGCATCCACCTTGTAAATCGTTAAACACCCTTTAGGAAGTATCCGTGGAAGCAAAAGCAAAATTCCCCGGTTTCTAAGCTCATTCGAGGTGACGGTAGTGATATCTTGCAGAAATGGTTTCTGGGTAATGTCACAAGCGCCTACGTCCCTTTAAAACTATGGCAGGTCTTCGAGTATGTTCGATGCTTCGTCGCCATTAGGTTGGCGGTACAGGCTCAGTCGATATAAAACCTGACTAATTCTATGGCCAGGTTCTGAACACAATTGCCCATAAAGTTTCATGACAACCTTTTCCCCGGGAATGCATAGCTAACCACAGGGACCGAAAATGCAACTGTGCGATCGATCGCAGATGCGGCTTGAAGCAGGTTCCCTTACACACGAGTAATGAAAACAGCAAACTAGTGCAAAACCAAGAAATACAAACTGCCGACGAATTGTGTGTCTTCAAAAAGCAGAGGAATACAGAAAAAGAAACCCTTCGGCCTAATCAGAAAAAACCTCTATGGCTGAGTCAGCAGATGTAAGCAAGTAAACAGACAATTGGATCCCGACCACCGACCGGAGCTCGCGAAATGGACACAACTCGCCAGGGCAGGAGTTCATTCTGAAGATGAAAGTGGATGAGGATAAGGCGCTCTTAAAACGCCGCGCTAAATTCAAAAAGAAGAATTTAGCAAAATTAAAATAAAAAATATAAGTACCGAGATAAAAATCGAATATCTGACTAAGGCAGAAAACATTGCTGAAGTAATTTCGGGGAATGGTGCCAGTTGACTGCCCAAAAACCCGGTAAATTCCGATTACTTAGACCCGACTGTCGTGGGAACGAGACGAACTCTTCGACATTATCGGTTGCCCGCACCGAAACTGGATAAAAGTAGAAAGGTGTACAAGACCCACAGACATGATGAAGCTGCTCATTTGTTAAAACCATCGATATTGGAGTATTATATGTAGTATAGGTTACGTTTAATCTGGTAGGCCAACGAGCCTGCTCAAGACAGTTTTGTTCCTTTGCAATTTCAAGATGGAGTTGAATATTTAGCCCATGAGGGGTGATTTTTAGGATTGCCTTGCCCTTTGAGCAAATTTCCAGTCCAAATTTCCTCCTCCAGTATATTACACCATGGGGACCACAGATATTTAAAACGTAGTCAATGCGGGACAAGTGCACAAGAGATGTCCTATACAAGTAGTTTCCTTGGCGCTTTGCTCTAGAAATTATATAGTAATTTTAAAGGGCCCCGCCATACAAACTCAACGGGGTCATACCTCAAGAGATTCGTTATAATGGAAACCCTTTTCAAATTTGTAAGAGAATGCATGTCCAACAAGTAGTTTTTCTTGTTTTGCTTATAAACAATACTCAAGTAATATATGGAAACATTTTCTTTTAAGGAGATGTGCAACCAAAGTAACGTTTTTTCTTGTTTTGCTTATAAACAATCTACTACAAAGTAAATATGTAAAATTACATAATTTACTAACAGAAATGTCAACAAAAACATTTTAGCCATTTACCGTTGTTCTCTTCAACGTGAGCGGTCTCATACAAATCAGTTATGTCATATGTATACGTTGTAACTATGTACAAAATTCAAGCTAATGAAAGCGAAATTCTTTCACTACTTAATATTAAAAGCAGTACATACTTATGTATGTATGTATGTAGATACAGTGTGTTTGCCTTACAAAAAGCATAACAAGCTGAGCGTCTGTTGAACGACAACTTAGTCACTCCGTCATTGGTACTCACGTCTACCTGTTTACGAGCTTAAGTATATTTATAAGTAGGTGTGTAATATGCACCCATACATATGTAAATATGTTTAAATGTATGTATGTATGTCTGCCATCCGCACCTCCGGTCATCCGGTACATCAAAAGACACCATAACGAACTTTCTTCGTAAAAAATTGTAAAAGAAATGTGAATGCGCTTTTCCCTTCCTTTTCGACTGCCTCGCTTTGGTATGTATGTATGTATTTTTATTTCAGCGTACCATATTATAGTTGTTGTTGTAACGTGCTTTTTCTTTTGTATTTCAATTAAATAAAACAATATTGTAAAATAAATTTCCCATTTGACATTCCGATACTGACTTTCCGATGCTCTCAACTTAATTTGCATAATAAATTCAATTTTTTTCAATTCTTATAACGATCCAAAGCGTTAGCTGGGCTGCTGTTATGTGTGTGTTTGCATATAAGCTTTGCTTGGTGGTTAGAAAAATGCTTACAATATACATATGTATGTATGTACATATAAACACATATGAGCAGTGACTTGGCGCTAGCGTTGGCGTTATTAGCGCTGGAATACATGATTAACCTGAAGCTCATACATATTTTAAATTATTTAGCTACTAAAAACTGTTATATACATATTTACATATTGGTATATTTATTTTATTTTTGCCTCGCCGAAGCTTTCTTCTATTTATACCAAACCGTATTTGTTTATTTATTTCGATTTGTTGCACTTCACACGCGCTGTACCAAACAAAAAGCAGTATGAAAAGAAAATAAGCTTAACAATTACTATAATAATCGCGCAAGCAAAACTACCTGCTTTCTTTGAGTTGTGGCTCGTTACATTCATACATAAACGCACATATGTATGTGTGTAATGTACACGTGTGTAATACTTTACATACGTTTAACTTGAAGCGTAATTAGCGTTTGCGCAGCCGCGTCCGTTCCGTTTAAACCGATCACTTCAACGTTACAAATTGAACTCCAGCCCGGTGTACACGCGCCAAAGCCAACTAGTCAGTCAAGCCGGTCAGGGTACGCAAAAAGCCCGCATTCACGGCAAGCAATCAACAGCACAACAAGCTTGTCCCACTGGGCGAACGTGCAAACATACAAACACGAGCCGGCACCAAAGCAGCACAATGCATAAAGCACCCACAAAATATGTTAAGTTTAGGAAAGACGAGACAATTGACAGAAAAAACAAGTTGGGAAAGAAAGCGTAGAAGCAGCGCTTTGTAAACACAATTACATATGTATGTATATAGGAGCTTTTACTTTGTGTTTTATACTTGAAGGAAATTCGCTGTGTTAAGGGGTTTTTAAATTTTTTCTTCTATTTTAAAATTTTTTATTTTTATCAAAATATCAAAAATATTCTGTGCGTTTTCACCACAACTGACATTTCCTATTTCTAATTCACTCTTTCTTTTTAAAGTTGCTAATTTCAAATACTTTAATTTTTTAACCGAATTTTCCGCAAAAAAAAATTTTCTTATACAAATTCAAAACAAATCGTTCAACTTCCTTAGTGATGCCAATATGTGTTTAACAAATCGATAACAATCGTGCGCTATCAATGCGTTGGTACGATAAAACCCTTTGCTAACTTTATTTACCTTAAAGCTTTTTATATTTTTTATTTATTGCTACCTTTTAAACACGCTTAATTATACTATATATGTACATAAAAAATTTACCTTAAATAATTTTACTGCTCTCAAAATAAATTTCAAAGAATTTCATCAAATATATTTACCAGCAGCTGGCAACGGCCGCATGTTCTATTACTTTTTTTTCACCCAGCTGTTTGTCAAATTCTGCTGTCAATTTTAACCTGCTATTTATCTCTTCCTCTTTCAAATTGAACGAATTTTTTCTTGTGTTTTGTTGAATTTTACCAAAATCGAAAGAGATGGCCGGACGTGAAGCTGTAAGAAAAGCTGTACAACAAGTGCGTCCCATCTTGTCGGTGGATCGTGAGGAGGCGCGCAAACGTGCACTCAATCTCTACAAAGCCTGGTATCGGCAAATTCCTTATATTGGTAAGAGCGTGAAAGTTGTCAAAATGTTTGTTATGTCATCGGCTGCTCCAAGCGTTCTGATGGCGTACGCTTATGGTCACAAACATCAACAAGCATTTGAGGAATTATGTTTTACAATTTAAGCATTACAAGAAAAAACTACAAATAAATGTTTTTCTTTTCATGTGACAGTCATGGACTATGACATACCCAAATCGGTGGAAGAGTGCCGCGCTAAACTGCGTGAAGAATTCGAAAGGCATCGTAATGTGACCGATGTGCGCGTTGTTGATATGCTGGTCATAAAGGTATGTAGCTTTAAAGTAGTAAACGATTGTGCAGTGCTACGCATAAGGAGACTAGTTTGAGCATAATGAAAATTCATTAGTACCTAAGTTTTTGTTTTGTTGATTCAAATTGACTCAAAACTTATAAATCTTTGGTTGTTTTGTGTTAGCGATAGGAAAAATACCAATTGTTAGTGTCCATTAGGGAGGACAGAGTCATCTGTCTTCACTTGGGAGTGGCCAAAAACGATCTTTTTACATATGGTCCAAGCAGCTACAACTTCCGGTCTTTGACCAAGTATTCTCTGGATAGCCTAAAAACATCCGTTTAATGGCGAGAAGTGAGAGGGCGAAACATCCCCTAGGGTTGTGCGCTGGGCTTGGAACCCGCCACGTAAAAAACGTCCCCAATGAAAAAGTATAAACAGCCTCGGATGAGAGGCGACCATGTCCCACGAACTAAGGATTACGATTTTCGGCTATAATCGTGCAAGCGGTTTTTACGCCAGTAAAGAAGTGTGTCCATTAGTCAGTTAGAGATTTCGTTCTGAAAATTTTCATGTCTTATTTTCTCTCCAAGGAACTGCTCATTTCTCGGAACCACCACTTCGTTTTGCCTTGTATTGGGTAGTAGTTTCTCCATATGTAAACCACTTTTTTAAATTTGAAGTGTGCCAATGGCATTTTTCATATTGTCTGTTAATGCACAACGCCAATTAAAAATAGTAAAGCTTTTATCTACTTTGGCAATACCAAAGCTTTTGTTGTTCTCTTATTTTACTGAGAGCGCGCTCTCTTCTCACTTAGTATCAGAATGTTATTTAGCCGCGAATATTCATGTAGCTGCGGTGTCCGAGTGGTTAAGGAGATGGACTTGAAATCCATTGGGTTCTACCCGCACAGGTTCGAATCCTGTCCGCAGCGTTGGCATTTTTTTATTAGTGATTTTTATTTAAATAAAAAATTAATTTAATTTATGCTTTAGGCTTGCATTCACTAAATTAAGAAATGTTTAAAAAAGTAATCTATATTTTTACAGGGTCAAATGGAGCTGAAGGAGACAGTAGAAATTTGGAAGCAAAAGGGGCACATAATGCGTTACTGGAAGGAAAGCCAAGATCCCAAACCCACTGACTTCCTGTCGAAATTCTTGCAAGGTGTGAATTAGAAAAATCGTTTAGTTAATCTATTAAAATATATGAAAAAATTTCGAAAACGTCAGATTTTGACAAAATTACTATTTAAATGTTGGAAGCCAACTTAGTAATTTTAAATAAAATGCGAAACTTTACAAAATTCACTTTTTTCATAATTTTTGTTTATATAGTTATATTTGAGTGCATAATAGACTTGCTAATAACGTTAAAATGAACTTTAATTAAGTTTAATTAAGCGAGCAAGTTCTTTAGAACACGACATATGCGTCTTCACCAGCTATAAAACTATTTAGAAATAATACAGAAAACTTATGCAAAATTATTTTCAACATTTTTACTTATTTCATAATTAGAAAAATTCAGTTTTATTTCAAATAAACATAAAAAGGTAAAAATTGTACATTATTAAACATTAATAAATAATAGTGTTTGTAGCAGCGTAGTCCTTTTTAAGTATGAATTCACCAAATAACATCATTGATATCTGTTACGTGTATAAAAAGTACATATTCAAATATTGTTATTCAAAGTGTCGTTGTCAAAATGTACTAACCTTGATCAGGTGGATATACTCCAAATACATCGTAAACGAAATTGATGTCATCATCGTCCATATCCGAATCAGGAAAATGTAAGTCGTCATCGTCATCATCATCGGTTAGATCGTCTTCATCGTCAACCCAATGCTCTCCATCCCAGATATTATAAATGTCTACGCCTTCTTCTAAACCTAAATCCTTATTTGAAGCGTGGAAGATAACTTTAACCAAAGACTGTGCCGCAGCTTCTTTGTATTCTTCACACTGTAAGAAATAATCAAATGTTAGAGTCAGCTGATGTAAATTCAGAGTTGATGTAAATATTAATACTCACCTCAGCCACACCATAGTAATCCATTGATGTACCATATACTATGAGCTGTAATGTTTTTTTACGTTGTTCTGTAGCTTTTAATGTGCGTATAGTTTCTAGCAGAAAGTCCATGGTTATTTTTTTGCAAAACTGTATGTTTAACTGACGTAGTTGTTTGCAGCTTTTCACCAGTCGCAAAAGTGCGCGGTTTGTTATGTTGCCGCAGCCTTTGATTGTCAACTCTTCGAGTTGTTGCAATTTACAAAATGCGTCGAGTGCATCATCGTTCACTGCCGGATTGTTGGCGACAAACAGTACTTTCAACTGTCTCAACTCCGATATTAGATCAATATGCTCGACAGTAAGTGTATTTTTGGCAACAATTTTCAAAATCTCCAATTGATCAGCCTTGCGGGCGACAAGTTCAGTCAAGAGACGCTTCTGTGATGTACCGTAGAGAGAGAAATAAAGCAATTCCAGCTGCTTTAGTCGTGGCAATAATGCGACACGTTCATATGGAAACTCCGGGCAGGACATTTTTAAAATTTCCAGCTCTTTGCAATGTTCTATCATAACGTCGAAAAGTGCGGGCGATAACCGTTCACAACGGCGTATGTCCAGTGATTTTAAGTTTGGCAGTGATTCGCAAATATCAACCAAATGTGAAGTTTGTATATTACAACAACCGTATAAGTTCAGTACCTTCAGTTGTGTCAGTTTGCTTATGAATTTACCTACAAATCGTTTAGTTAAAAAATATTAAATATTATTTACAACCATAAAACTTAATCGTAGTTAAGTATATATTACCTGTCAATTCATAATTTTCCGGGAGTTCGAGAGTTTCTAAAGTCTTTAAATGTGTCATGGTCTCTATGGAGACGTCACTTAAAGCACAATCACGTAGCGTCAAGGCTTGCAAATGTGGAAAACGACGCAATAGCTTCTTCAGACAGTCTACATGCATTTTACTATCATCCAGTTTAAGAATTTTTAGCTTTGTACAAAATGTTCTGATAAATTCAACAATTCGCTTGCGATTTTTATACGGTACACTGCCGTATATGCTTTCAATACTTTCACCAGCAAAACGAAAGAAATCACGCATTTCCCATAACGTCATATTAAACATTTTACTCAGATCGAAGTTTTTGAATTCGCGTTTGCAATGCATTTGGAAAACGTCATGGAAGCGCTGACATACACGTGCAAAACGTACTTGTTCTTTCAACTCCAACATACCGAAAATTATTTCTAGACAATCATCATTTAACGAAGTAAAATTGGTGCCATCTGTCGGTACTGATGTAATAGTGGGCTGAAACCAACTATTGCGTACCTTAACACTACATGCTTTTTCTGCATTGGGCTGATTCCAGCTGTCACCAGCTTTCACACCGATACGCCAGCCTTGCAAGCGATGAGTATTCTTTCCCAGGGCGCTAAAAAAGAGATAAGAATACATATAAAGCTACATTTAAGAGATTCCATTATTCTATTTATTTACCTGGCGGCACTTTCCGGGTCTGAAAAGTTGACAAACCCTACTTTGGGCGCTGCACGCCGAGATTTCTTTTTGTCCGGGACAAGTTTTACATCAATCACATTACCAAAAGTTGTAAAATAATCGCGTACATCGTTTTCTGTAAACTAAAGATATGAAATATTAATTAATAAATAATTCAATGTATACTTATCTCCAACAGGAGTTAAAGCAAGTTAAATCTACACTAATTACAGCAACTTACTTGTTTTGGTATGCTGTATACAAATATATTGTAAACCAGCACATTGTCTTCTGTATAAGCTTTATTATGTTTCATAGAGAAATTTTGATTGTCTGCATCTTCTGAAACCGCAAAATGTTCAGCTGTGAAGACTGAGGACATCATAAATGAAGCGCGGGAGTACTCGCGTAATGCTAAAACATCAAAAACAGACATTCTATATTGATGGTGTTAGCAGATAGACGTGCAAAAGTTGAATAAATTATTTCGAAACATTCACATCCTTAAATACTAACGGCAGAAGCAGAGGCAACGGCAGCAGCAACAGCAGCCCCTAAATTATCCTTTCTCACCTTTCAATTTCTTAGTTTTTTTTTTTTAAATAATACAATCACGTACAAATTTTTACCTAAATAAGTGATAGTTCACAATAATAGCTTGTTTACTGGCATCAGCTGGGATTTACCCAATGTAATTAACGAACAGTGCTGCCTCCTTTGTAAAAGCACAAATAAATTTGGTTGGTTTTTTGTATATAATAAAAATTTAAAATTCTAAAGATAGAGATATCTCGAAAATATAAAAAATGTAATTGTATATTGTATAATTAAAAGAATTTGTAAATTATTTTTGTTGTTAAAAGTTATCTCGACCTCGAGATATTTTCAGGTAACCCTGATAAATGTAACGCAAATGGAAGATTATGTCAGGTAATAACCGGTTTTGAAAGGATTGCTCAAAGAGTACAATAATAAAGCTTAAGCATCCTTTATTCAAAACAAAGATGTTACTCAAGGTCATGTCGCCGTTTAAATTCTTGGCTTTTCATTTAAAAAAATCAAAATTATAAAATGTCATTGTAATCACAAAAACAAACGCCCATAAATTTGGAAATTTTGGAAATTTATAATTTTTGTCACAGATTTTATTATTGAGCAGGTCGATATTTTTCTATAATGTTTTTTATATTTATTCAATAAATTTATACCCCAATGCAATGTATAATATATGCATATAACAGTTATGATGTATTTAGGTGAATTTAAAAAGAAAAAAATGATAAATAAATTAATTTAGCTAAAAAAATTACCAATTCTTGGGAATCTTTATATTTGAATGAAAAGTGAAAAAAAAAACTTATTTTTAGTAGTTGATTTGCATATTGATTTTTTTGAAAAAGAAAAATAATATTTTATCAAAATATTATTTGACAATTTATTTATAAAACCAAAAAATAATATATTTTCACTCATCATTATTCTACCTATTTCACTACAATTTTTTCACTAAAACCGAATAAATTAAGTATATTTTACAAATTAACAAAAGTGCTTACCCTTTTGTTTACATTTTACATGGTTTTATATGCTTCTTCTTCGCTGCTCAAAAGATTAACGTCACAAAATGGCGGTTTAGCGCAATTTGTTTTTGTAACAATTGTCAAATCTTAATTGAAAAAGTAACTATAAATAAATGGCGTAATCTAAGTAAGTAATTCTATTATTCTTGCCACAACTCTTGAATTGAAGTTAAAGCACCCAAATCCATTCGAATTGCCTATCTCCAAGCAAACCAAAGTTTTATTGGCAATTAAATGGCTTTTACATAATTTAGACACCTCAAAACACCGATGACTGAAAAGGAGCAAACGCCTCAAAAATTTAAATTTATTCCAAGGAGTAGGAAATTATTTCAATGTTTTCAAATTGTACATAATAAATAATTACAACACTGTGAAATTATAAATAAAATAATTCTATTTACACCTTCAATTAATATTTTTCTTAAATAAATTCATTAATGTTTATCTAAAACTGCTTGTTAGCAGTTGAAAATTTTCGATATTCTATTCAACCCCCACTGGCATAGAGTTGAAAACCGTAATTTCAAAAAAGTGCAAGTTTGACAAAACTTCAACCGGATTTTTTTGGCGAATTGAGTTGAAACTCAGAACTTCAACCAAATACAGTTGGATTGTAAACCATAAAAGGAGCCTTATACCATATTCAGACTGAAAATTTAAAGGGATTAGATTACATTTAATTAGATTCACTAATCAGCCCGTTCTTACTGCCATTAGAATGATCAAAACGCAGCTTTTATTGTCATTCAAGAATTTTATCAAAAGAAAAGATTGTCATATAGTGTTTTGAAATAAAATCCGTCTTTTTTTTTAATGTTTTCCGTGTAATAGAAATAATTATAATTTTTTTATTTGTTAAGTCGATTTTCAGGTGAAATTAGATTCATTGCTTTAAAAAAAATTGTTTATTTACATTTTTTTCCCTTAGAATCGACGTTGCGAGTTTTCGAGAGAAAAGTTCTGCGAAAGATTTATGGTCCTTTGCGCGTTGGCCATGGCGAATGTCTCATTCGATAAAACGATGAATTCTACGAGATATACGACGACATTGACATAGTTCAGCGAATTAAAAGACAGCGGCTACGCTGGCTAGGTCATGTTGTCCGGATGGATGAAAACACTCCAGCTCTGAAAGTATTCGACGCAGTACCCGCCGCGGGAAGCAGAGGAAGAGGAAGACCTCCACTACGTTGGAAGGACCAGGTGGAGAAGGACCTAGCTTCGCTTGGAATATCCAATTGGCGCCACGTAGCGAAGAGAAGAAACGACTGGCGCGCTGTTGTTGACTCGGCTATATTCGCGTAAGCGGTGTCTACGTCAGTAAAGAAGAAGAAGTGTGATATTTAGCGTCAGTTTCAAATCATTTCAATGAAGTGATTTGGAACTGTCATTTTTGCATGGCGAAATCTTGATAAATTTATAAGATTTGTGAGATAAACCACTCAACAGCTGAAATCGTGTGAATAAGTCTCGGTGTGAACGTGGTATTATTTAAGAAAAATGTTTGGTTTCAATATATTTTTAGTATCAAATAAGTATATAGAAACAATTAGCTCAGGTATTAGTGAATATAATATAAAGTGTCATTATAAATAAAAAAAAAATAAGCATACACAACATTGTTAAATATATGAACTTTGTAAATAAATAACTTATAATCTATCAGTCAACATCAGTATACTTATGTTATGGACAAAAACGTAATAATATAAAGTTAATTTAACAAACTTGTTTTGTATATATAATTTGACAATAAATAAGTACGGTATTTTCAAATAATTTTAATAACGATCGGGCAACACCGTTTATCCAAATTTTCTCTTTATCTTCCTACTTTTGTAAATCATTTCCGTATGTTATTATTTTCGCTTTTACCATTGTGATATGAAGAAAATTTTGAAATTGATTGATGAAAATAACTAGGATTCTATCCGTTGGTAACTTAAATTATTCACCATTTGTATATAACGTGCCAACATTTTCACACATTCTATACGCTTTTTACGATCATTTAGATTCAGACACAACTTTTCACAATATTTTGTGATAAATTTGACAATTCGTAAGCGATTTTTGTACGGCAGTCTACCTAATAATTCTTCAATATATCCGCCAGCAAAGCGAAAGAAATCACGTATTTCCCATAATGTCAATCCATGCAAATTACTCACATCGAAGCATTTGAATTCGCGTTTGCAATGTATTTGAAAAATATCGTGGAAGCGCTGGCATACACGTGCAAAACGAACTTTATTTTTCAACGGCAACATACCGAAAATTATATCCAAACAATCGTCATTTAAGGAAAGTATATTTGTGCCATTTGTGGGTATTGATGCAATTGTTGGTGGAAACCAAATATCGTATGACAAGACACTACAAGCTCTTTCGGGATGGGGCTGATTCCAGCTGTTCGCTGCTTTAACACCGATACGTGCGCCTTGAAAGCGATGATAAAACTTTATAAGCACGCTAAAAAATTTAAAAAATATATATTTATCGTTAAACATTTAAACACTATTAATTTTAATATTTTACCTGCAGGCGCTTTCCGGTTCAGCAAAGTGCACAAACCACATATTGGGCGCTTCATGTAGAAAGCTGTTTCGGTCAACAACAATTTTTACATCCAGCAATTTACCGAATTTTGAGAAATAGTTCTGTATATAGTTTTGCGTGAACTGAAGATATAAAATAATAATTAATAACCAATTTAGCGAACGCTTATATACACTAATTTAAGCTACTTACCTTTTTGGGTACGCTGTATATGAATATATTGTATACCAAAACATTATCTTCTGTATATGCTCTATTATCTTTGATAAAATAATTTAGATTGTCAACAATTTCTGCAACATCAAAATGTTCAATACAGTTGGTTGAAGATAGATCAAAGGAATTGCGCGGGTAATTACGCAATTCCAAAATATCAAAAACGGACATACTGTATAGATAGTGTTAGTAGATGGATGGTCAAAAAGTAAATGAATTATTTTGAAACATTCATTTAAATATCCAGCGACAGCTGTATCTGGATTATCCTTTCTCACTTTTCAAATGCATTTCTCAAAAATAACAACATATTTACGTTAAAATTTTTACCTGCATAAAAAATAGTTCACAATAGCCGCACCCTCTTTTATTAAGGCCGGCTTTCCTCAGGCAATATTTATGGCCAAGTGGCATCCCCCAGGCATATTCGAGTTATAGAAAGCGTATATCTGAAATTTTGAACTGAAATATCATTGAAGGAAATATCATGAGCATAATAAAAATGTATGAGAATGTAAAAAAAAAGAAAAACAACTCCACATATAAATGTATTTGTAGTTTTTTTTTTGAAGTAAAGACAGAGCTGTCAAACCTCCAAATAACAGCTGATTGACGACCCTAGTTGTCAAGATAATTATTTAGACAACTATTGACAACCACAACCAAAATACAGTCTAGACAACATGTATTGTTTGTTGAAAGGCCCCGTTAGAATTAGTGCACCTTTAAATAATAAGCTTCATGTGTTTTTGTATAATGCAAAATTTAGGTATTTTTTATATTACATTTTTTTTTGTTTTAGAATTTTTATAGAGTTTACACACTTAATATTTTGGAGGATTTGAGATCAAAAGAATATTTTAGGTAATAACCGATTATGAAGGGAGCGTTCAAACAATACAATAATAAAGCTTTAGCATATTCATTTGAGGAAAGACGTTTCGTCAAGGTCATGCCGCTGATAAAATACCTGGTAAAAGGTTGCGCCTCTTTAAAATAAACAAAACTAAAACATAGAAGCGCGTACCTGCTTGCATCTGCAAATACATATGCCATATGTAACTACTTGCATGCTTATTTATTATAAAGTTTCGCCGGTTTATATTTCAAATGAAATCGAAATGAAATTAGTATTTTATTGTAACGACAGACACAGTTTGTGTAATTAATTGAAAATGGAAAACACAAAAGGTAATATTTATATCATACAATTAATTTTTGATTTAATAGCAAATTTATGCTTATAGCTGTTAAATTCTACGGTTGTAAAAGAAAATTGGCGTACACAGATGATAATATACCAGTTTATAAATTAAAAATTGCGAAGCTGCCAAAAAACGTAATTTTATTATTGTTAGTTTGTTACAAATCTGTGGCAATTATTTTCGAAATCAATTCTCCCACTTTAAAAATAATTACCAAACTTTTAATTCTTAGCTTAAATTGGTAACGTTAGAGCAATATTTTTCTAAATTTGGCCAACTTATAAATGTGGAAGTATTGTATGGAAAAACTCGATCCTTGCCAAACCAATGCATTCTGCATTACCAAAATGCGGAAAACGCAGGCGCGTAAGCAAAACTATTGTATGTTTTTTTTGAAAGATTATTGCAATTAGACATATTTTTTAGAGCTTTAAAACAGAAATATCATACAATCAACCATCAACGTGTTAAAGTGCAGTCAATCCCAAGTGGGGAGCAACCTTATTTAATGGAAAGTTTGTTTACGAAATCCAACAGCAATGTGAATTTCCTTACTTTAAACGATTACTGTTTAGAAAGCATTTTTCAACATCTTGACTTACGTCAGCAATTACGTCTATCGTTATGTCATTCACGTTTGGATGAGATCTTCACATATATGATTTGTCCACGTTTACAACGAACGTTTTATTTGGAAGAGCTTTTACAATTTTCAACACGGGAGCAGCGTCAGTTTCTTAAAACCGCTGGTATATATATGGAACGATTTGTAATTTCAAAAGAATGCCAAGGCTTTAAGTCTAAAATGAACATATATGCCCTTTTGAAAGAATTCCGCTTCCGTATAAAAAGTCTTCACATTATCAGATGGCAGACGGTTCAATATAAGACGTTTCTTACTTCGTTACAACTAAGTTATATAGGCGAATTGGAAATGTATCAATGTAATTTAAATGACATACATTTGAAACGTTTTCTTAAATTACCCAATCTCAAAGTTCTCGGTTTGGCCCGTAATCATCTGCTAAAGGGCACATATTTAAAGTGTTTCGGAAAATTGGAAAGATTAAGTTTATACGAGTGTTGGAAAATTTCCAACGATGAATTTTCTCAGTGTTGTCGGCATTTACAGCTAAGCTACTTAGACATACGTAAATGCATTCGTCCTACAGAAACAGTTGTAGATTTGTGTAAAAATTTGGATACAATAAAATTGTCGGGTTTTAGTGAATATATTGTCAAATTGCCAAAATTAAGGTCATTGGAGGTATATCACTCCAACTCGCCGGTAAATACATACATTAAAAGATTCATAACATAATAAATATTGTTTTTGTCATTATTTGGCAGATTACAATCCGTTTTTATAATGCTCTTGTCGAACATCATGCAGATAATTTACGCGAGTTAAAATTGACTGGTAAAAATTACTTAATGCCTCAAACCGTGGCTAGAATTGTACGTCTGCACAAATTACGTACCTTATGGTTAGGAGATCATGTATACAACGGATCAGAACAAGTTGTCCAACTTGTTACAAAACTGAGTGATTTGGAAGAGATCAGCTTACATTATTCCGTACGTATTAGAGATCAACATTTACTGCCGCTCATAATTAAATGTACAAAATTGAAACGTATCAATCTACGTATGTGTCGTTATATCACAAATAATTTTATTTGGAGCACATTAGAAATACTATCACAGCGTATAGCTGCAGCCCAGCCACTCGTTATTTTAGTTTACGGTACACGCATCAAAGATGATATTTTACGGGTAATTATATACACTCTTCTAAAAATTCGTGTTACTAAAGTTTATTATGTTTCATTTTCTTATTTTTTCAAGTCTTCTGTTTATCATAAAAACCGTCACTTGTTGAAATTATTGTTTCATGACGATAAACCACTGACGGGTCTTGTGAATGAACGCAGTTCATTTGACAGTAATGATTTTGAGTTGAATCGTACTACCATTGATCCTATTTATGTTGAATTCATGAATGATTCGCCTGAAGGGAAGAGAACCGCGATGCAAGCGATTAAGATTTAGCATGAAAAAAAAAAAAACAAAAACGTGGATATATATATATATATATTGGTATTTATTAATTTTTGTACTTCAGAGACCGTAGATAATGATAATTTTTGTGATTTTTTTAATGAAAAAGTCAATAATTTAGAATAGAAATACAAAAAAGAGATAATTTTAGTTTAATCCATTTTTCGGCGATCTAAGCATTTACACGAATTTTGATTAATTTCGGATTCGTATGATTTTCTTCAATGACAATGATTTGCATATGATAAATCATGTATAATCATTAATTTGAGCAAAAAATAAAAATCAAATAATTATTCATTTGTGGTTTTTATTTTATTTTTTGCTCAAAATTAAACTTGCTTTTAGTTCAAACTGTATAATGTTCGTCGTTTTGTAATTAAAGAAAAAATTAGTACATGTTTTGTTTAGTAAATAATAAATATTTATGATTTTTAATTATTTTTTTTTGTTTAAAAATAATGATTATATTTATAATTTTTTTTAATCAAAAATGTTTATTTATAATTTATCAATATGGACAAAGAAAATCGTAAAACTCGATGCATATTCATTATTGACTGCATTTTTAAATAAAACTTATACTTTTTGTAATAAAAAAAATATGAATATATGCATGTATAATTTTCTTTAAATAAAATAATATTTATAAAATATACTTATGATTAAACACAGGTCGGGTGTTTATTTTTTATTTAGATGTATATAATTTCCTAGGAGGTTAGTTTTCAAAGTAAACACACACACACATACAGCGTTGTGTGGTATTCGCGTCTACTCGTCCTTGAATCAATGCAATGGTGGGTGCTGTATACATACGGTTCGCAGCTTTTGTTCGAGCATTTTTCAAATTACATTTATGACAAATATTGTGTATAGTAATTTGAAATTAAAAATATTTTTTAATATAAATGATATACCAAAAATTATTTACACTCTTCATATTTTAAGTTTTGTCATAACCGCAACTGATGTTTAGTAGATCTATTACTATAAATATTCAGTATAGATACAGTTTTTACAGCGTTTCAGTAGTCGTGGCCGGCTGGGTAATAATACGAAAATATTCGCGTTGGCAACAATTTTTTGATATGATTGTTCTTTTCCTTTTCGCATCTTCTCTATTCATTCATTTGACAGTTAATGAATTCTCAAAGTAGAAAAAAAGAGTTGTGAAAATTGTAAATTTGTGCGTCTTTTTTACTATGCAAAACAATATTTTATTCGTATTGGACTTCGGAATAATTTTCTAAATTTTATCGGTTTCTATATGAAGTTGTTGAAATTATAAAGAATTTAGATAAACAGTAAAGTACAATCTGCAGCATAGGTTTGACGCCATATAATGGACGCTGACACCGTGCTGGAAAGAACGGCGCCAAGGGATTACAGGCTCGTTTGTAGAACGTGCCTTGCTTCCGATGCCGAATTTTACAAACTCGATTCACCAATATTCATAGAAGATGACGATACGGACGAAAAGCCCGTCAGCTTTATGGAATGCTTGCGTTACTGTACACGTTTGGGCGATAACGATGATAGTGAAAAATTGAATTTTCCAATTTACATATGTACTGAATGTAGTGCATCCTTGCAAGTGTCCTACAATTTTATACGAAATGCACTTGAAGCGCATGAAATTTTACGTCAAAAATTGAGTGAAAATACTGATATGCAACTTAAAAAACACAAAGTTCAGCGTAAAAATGGTATTATGGACGAAGATGGGCGCAAAAGCGCGGGGTTAGAAGACGGTGTGGTAAGTAAAAATGAGTATGAGAAATAACTACACCTTATTAAGTTGTTTTTTTTTGCTTATTTAAGGAGTCGGATGCGACAAAAATGCGCTTTCGGTGTAAAATATGCAATGAGAAAGTCGAAACAAAGAAAACATTAAAAGAACACATCAAATTGCATTTAGGTAATAAATTTGTCATAAAAACTGTACCGAGTTATGTTACTAATATGTTATATTACTTCAGATATAATTTCTTATTGCTGTGAACTGTGTAGTTTTGAATGCAAGAAGAGAACTTTGCTATTTGATCATTATAAATTAGCGCATAACACCCAAGCGACCCGCGATCAGTTAAAACCAAAAACCAAACAGCCTATAAAAAAGGAGGAAATCGATAGCGAAGATCCAATAACACAAGAAATGGAGAAAATACACAACACACAAATAAATGAAGAGTATTTGAATGAAACCAAATGCACAGTACCGGAAGAGGAATTAGATATGAAGTTATTTTTAACACCTGCCAGTAGTAATGGATCAGCGGCAGCGGCATATGTTGAAGCGGCCGCAGCTGCAACTGCTGTTGATGTGCCGGCTGAATTGCACGAGCATAGATCTAATATAACGAAAGATTTGCACCAGTATGGCACAGATCAATTTAATATAACCGCAAATGAGTTAAGCGTGGGAAATGAATTTATCGTTATGGCGGATGGTACAGTGGAGGAAGTCATGGGCAACGGTACTTGTTTTCGTAAAATCATATACTTAAAAGCAAAATTTCTAACAAATTTTACCTATTTCAGGAGTTGTCATCGAATACATTAATGCTGCGGATGATGGTGTAACATTGGAAAACGGTTTGGTCTTGGACAATATTATGCAAGTGCAACAAACTGGCGATGCTGAGCAAACGGTCACTATGGATATGGATGTTGATGATATTATAATAGAAGAAAATGTTGGTGGTAATGATTTATCTCTCTCCAGTCTGGCATCTATTTCGATGGGACCTGAGACCACAGTGCAAAGTAAGCTAACTGTTTTCAGCTAAAACAACAAACTCTAATTTATAAAATTTCACAGCGCTACAAAATATTGAAGATGAATTGCCGCCACCCTCAATAATATCTGTCAATAGTTTAGTTGCTGCTAAGCGTATTAAGTGTAAGATTTGCACCAGTAACTTTCAGACACAAGATCAACTTAAAACTCACATGCTAACGCATAATGGTTAGTATATTGGAATCTCTTTTGAAAAAATACTATGAATAATGTCTTCATAACGGTATTCTTATTTGCAGAAATACCACACTTCTTTTGCGACCAGTGCACGTTTTACACATTCTTTAAGATTGATCTAACACAACATTACAAAACCAAACACAAGTTGCAGCCGACACAAAAACAACTGCAACCGAAAAATAAAGTGAGACCGAACGACAAATTTGGCGATCTTAAACATATATACGCATGCGATTTGTGTCTCTTCGAAACACGTATAAAGTCGCACTTACGCCGCCATTATTTGAGTCAACATCAAGAAGAGGCGACCGAAGTGCAATTACGACCGACAATCGGTAGAACCTCATTACAAATATTTTTTTTTTCATTACTTATTAAATCACATGCATGTTTCTATTTAAAATCTTAGATGAATCAGCTGATTTAACGGCACCCGATATGTCACCGCCAGAATCACTAAACAAACAGCGTGGTGCTAAAACGTTACGCCCGGATTATCCCAAAGGTTTAAATTGCAAAAAGTGCTCAAAAACATTTTATTGGCGCGAAAAACTCAAAGAACACTATAGACAACACGGTTTGGAAGAGAGCAATGGCATAAGTGCATCAGTTGGCGTTGGCGCAGCTACAACCGGCGTAATAGAGATGTCTGCGCCGGGTACAAGTTTACTAAAACACAATACATTTCAATACCACATGCCTCAACATGATAATAACAATGTAAACACCATAATCGATGCAACAAATATCGCTCACAACAACAATTATAACAGCACTGTTGATGCCAGTGTAATTGACGCGCAAGCCATTGTTGACGCTGCCGTGGCGGAAGCTCAAGCCGCTTCTATGCAACTGAACATGCAAATGAATCAACCAGCGCCGGACATTATAATGGATATACCAGCAGCGACGTCAATTTCCAGCACCACCACAGTGCCGCTAGCTACAACGAGTGTTAATGCGAGCGATGTCAATGTCATGCAACAGCAAGCTGTAACGGTAATGGCCGGCTATGCTTGTCCACAAATACCATCGGATGCCATACCGCAAGTGGTTGAAACGGATACAACCATAGATAATAGCGAATTG
Organism: Bactrocera correcta; assembly: GCA_027475135.1. Classification (NCBI taxonomy): domain Eukaryota; kingdom Metazoa; phylum Arthropoda; class Insecta; order Diptera; family Tephritidae; genus Bactrocera; species Bactrocera correcta. Next base: position 37,833,895 of record CM050327.1, read on the forward strand.
GATTTTGTTTTTAACGATGCGCTTTTCGAAGATTTTGAAGAAGACGAAAATGAGGACGAAGAGAATGAAGAGGATGATGGCACGGACTTTCAAGATTTGCTGCTGACAAGTGATGACGACTTCGAGGATATGCTACAGGATCAGCAGCAACAACAACATGATGCGGGCGTTGAGGCTGGTGGTGGCGCAGCGGTGAACAACAGCAATTATCAGCCATATTGTGTGCACTGCAATAAAAAGTTTTTAAGTCAATATCAATTTGAAAATCACATGTTCGTGCATCGTGGTAGGTTCAATATTTTTGCTGTTTTTAGAAATTTTATTTTTGCATTTGCCCATATTCACCTTATAAATTTCCTGTTCATGTTTAGGTTTAGCCCCATACCGCTGTGAAATGTGCACTAATTTGTATAATACGAAGCGTGCGCTGATTCGCCACTATCGCGCGGTGCATAAACGAATACCTACTAGGGATATGATCCAAGCTAAAGGAGACAAAGGTAAAATTGTTAATATTTAAATTATAAAATGACCAACAAATATTCGTTTACATATAATATATAATCCAACTTATTTCTGTAGTTGTCGTGGATCACACGCCGATAGAACATTTGAATCTGATTGAACAAAAAGGTAGGTTATGTTATGTTTATATTATGCTTATGCCTTAATTATAAAAAAAAATATTGTTTTTAATTAAAATTGATAAACTATTTTTTTTTTTTTTCATTACAAATTTTGCAATTTTTTTATTTTTTTTATAGCGGTGACTTTAATGTGTGCGAAATGCCCTTACGAATCGGTTGAATTGCAAGTTATGCAAATGCATTTGAACACCATACATGGCCTTGTTGATGGTAAGACATAATTTTTGTAAATATACATTGCTTTTAAATTTAGTCAGTGAAAGATTTCTAGTTTTTTTCTCTATATTTTTTATTAGATTTTTTTTTGTATTTTTTTTTTTAATTTTGTTTTTGTATTTTAAATTTTTTTGTATTTTTTTTTTGTATTTTTAAATATTTTTTTTTTTATTTTTTTTTAAATTTATTTTGGATTTTTTTTTATTTATTTTTGTATTTTTTAATTTTTTTTGCATTAATTTTTTTTATTTTATTTTGCATTTTTTTTTTATTTTTTTTATTTTATTTTTTTGATTTTGTTTGTATTATTATTATTTTTTTTTGTATTTTAAAATATCTGCAGCGGCTCACAAAAGTATTTTGCATATTTCTGCTTAAAACCAAAAAATAAAGCGAAAATGGTTTTTCGTTCAAGGAATGTAAGGAAATCAGTTTAAAAATTTTTTTAATTAATTTGATTTTTTTTTGTAATCACGAATGCCTTAGTTAAAATAATTTTAAAAATTTACCCAAATACCGGATTGAAAAAAAGAAAATTTCTGGACATATACATATTTAAAAATAAAAAAATGAATTTATATTTTTACGTACTTCATGTCCTAACATTTTGAACTAGAGTTCGCCTATGGCCATCACTTTCAATATTTTATAGCTCTGGCCGCCCAACTTACACATACAAACGATTTATATTTTATCAATTCTTAATTCGGATTTGACATTAAGAATTAAGTGTTAACTTTTTACTGCTAATTTAAAAAAAAAATCTGTTTTCACAATTTAAAATTTCAATTTAAATTCTAAATTTTAATTCAGTTAAAGTTATTATTTTTTAATTAATTAAAATTAATTTTTCTTAAATTAAATTAACTTAAATTTCATTATCCGACTCTTTGGTATTAAAAATTCTATCTTTTAATTTATTTAAATTTAGTTATGTAATTAAAAATTAGTTCCAGCATCTTGGATTAAAAATTTAATTTTCGATTTACATTCTAATTATTAATTAAATTAAAATATTTTATTTTTAATTAATTAATTCAAATTAATTATTAAAATACTTTTTTAAATTTAATTAATTTTTTCCAATGTATCGGTATTAAAAATTCTATCTTTTAATTAATTTAAATTTAAATAATTATACATAAATTTAATTCGAATATACCTATATATCCGATACAATACTTATATCTTCCATAGAGTACCTACATATTTACATATATATCCGTTATAATACCTATGCACATATACATTCTCCGTTATAATATCCATGTGTATATCCGATATAATACCTATGTATGTATGTATATCTTCGAAAATAATTTGAATTTTTAAAACTCCACTGTAGACATATTTTTGAATAGTTAAACTTTGAAAATATAAACAAAAAATAGATTTTTTTTTTAGAAAATACACCCTTAAAAAAGAGGAAAACTACTTACTGGGGGATATGATTAATACTTTTTTAGTTTGATGCGAATTACTTTTGTTAGACACTGTATATATACGACCAAAAAGTCTATACGCTCTCCATTCAATTTATTAATCGATCATTATTTTTTTTTGCAGAGAACTACATACTACAAAGTAAGTACTTGAGGACAAAAAATAGAAACAATAATATAAAAAAAAATATAAAACATTAATTAACAAAATAATATATAAAATAAAAATAATGTAAAAAACATAATATAAAAAAAAAATAATTTTAAAAAAATAATATAAAATAAAAAAAATTGTATTAAAAAAAATTAAAAAGAAAATAATAATAAAATAAAAATATAAAATAATAATATAAAAAATAGTAATATTAAAAAAAAATAATATATAAAATATAATGTATAAAAAAAAAATAATGTATAAAAAATAATAATATATAATACAATCCTATCTGCTAATATTTATTTGTAGAATATTAAATTGTAAAATAATTTATAAAAAAAAAAAAAAAATAAAATAAAAATAAAAAAATAATATATAAAAAATAGTAATATTAAAAAAAACAATAATATATAAAAAAATAATTAAAAAAAAAATTATATAAAATAAAACAGTTAAAATTCATAACATATTTCAAAATAAATGCAATAATCATTAATCTTTTACTCATTGTGTACCGTTAACTCACTTCCTTTACAGAATTACCGTTTGAATGTCCACGTTGCATTCGTTCATACGCGACGAGAGTGCTTCTGCTACGCCATTTGGAGCGCAGTCATTCGGTGGCGACTATAATACAACAACAACGCATTAACGCTACGCGAAATCAACAACAACAATCATATTTAACAATAAAAGACACGTCTAAAACCGCAGTAGCAACAACAACAGCTGCAGCGTTATCCACATCCGCCATAGCAGTGACCACAACAACATTAACAACAACCAATTCAAGTTGCGGTAAGGTATATAAGGGCATTAATAAGAATCAAATCACCCAAAGTCAGAAATTAAAAATGTTACTTGAAACTGATACAGACTGTTAATTGAAGAGTGTCTTCATCCCCATGCATATACCTACATATATATATGTATAATACATAAATGTGGGTTTGTGTGAAATGTACAGATAGCTATGTAATGACTAACTTTAAATCAAACACTAAACAAACTATAAAAAAAAAAAACAAAAACAAAAAATATATAAAATAATATTAAAGTAAATGAGAACATAAGAATATATAAATACAAACAAACAAGTAAACAATGAAAATAATAATACATTGTAATAATAAAACAAGTGAAGCAAACGTTTCCAATCAACACAATCAATTGTACTCTGCATGCAGGCCGAGGCATAAGAACGCATTCATATCAATACAACTACAACAACAATGGCGCTGATGATGTTGATGTCAACGAAATAGATGTTGGTATTGGTGTTGGCGTTCATGGTGGTGGTGATGGTATTGAAGACAACAATAACAACAACAACAACAGCAGCAACAATGATGCAACCACAACTACAACTAAACAAGCAACGCTTCAATCTAAATCTACAACCACCAGAGACAAGAAGAAATCCACAGAAAAAACAACAACAACAACTAATACTACTACTACAAGTGCCACAAACACCATCAATGCAGTTGACAAAATAATCGGCTATGATAGTATATACCATGAATTGCATGAAAACAACGAACTCTTCGATGAATATGCCTGTGGCATGTGTTCGCAAAGTTGGCGCACCGCAGCCGAATTGCATGCACACGAATGCATACGTGCGGTGGACAACAGCAGCAACGCAACCACTGTGACCGTACGCACGACCAACGAGTCTGTAGGCCTTATCAATTCGGAACGTTCACTATATCTCTTCAAATGCGATATATGCCATTGCAATTACAAGTCCAGTGAATTACTGAAACATCACATGAAACGTCATACGGCGCGCAAATTCAGTTGCAATCACTGTCCGAAAACCTACATCAATCGCAGCGAATTGAAATTCCACCAGCTCAGCCATACGGGCGAGAAGCCACACAAGTGTGAGTTGTGCCCGAAACAATTCCGTTATCCGCATCATTTGAAACGTCATTACGATGTTGTACATTTGGGCAAGCGTGCACGCTGTCCCGTGGAGGGTTGCGGCCGCACATTCACCACGCAAGCACAATTGAAGATACACTCGTGGATACATGACGGCAATGAACCGTACCGCTGCAAGTACTGTAGGGAAACGTTCAAGAAACGCGAATAGTAAGTATTTGAGTTTATTTATCATTATTTACATATTTTCCAACTACTCAACTGCTAAATGTTAATTATATACTTAAATGTAGTTGTGTACACGTATACACTGGTGTCCAGATAAATGTTACAGCATCAAACTAAACGAGATAGATATAGGGTTATACATACATATCGATATATATATAAATGATGAGCATGAGCAGACAAGCTAAAATCCGGTTGACTGTCTGTCTGTCCATCCGTCCGTAGATGGCCGTAATTGGACCTCTGCCACGCCCACAAAACGCCATTAATCGAAAATCTATAAAGTACCACAACTAAGCATTGAGTTAAGATTATAAAACTGTAATGACACAGCGGATCGCAGTAGCAAGGCGTAAAAATTTGAAAATGTGGGCGTGGTTCCGCCCTCTAGTATGTTTAATGAATATATCCACTAAAAGTGCAATAACGAAATTCAGCTAGCGCATATATTGTATATATTATAGAACTCCCACCGACAGTGTGAAAATGGATGAAATCCGATGGTAACTCCGCCCACTTTCCATATAACGGTACTGTTAAAAACTACTTGAAGCGTGATAAATCAATAAATAATACACTAGAAACATTAAATTTTAACTGCGAGGTAGTGTGACAGGGCGTTAATGGAGCCGAGGTCAAAATTGGACTGAGCGTGGTCCACTTTTTGGTGGAAACATATTTCAAGATCTGTCTGACCGATTTTGCCTAAATTTAGTAAGTGGCAGGCTTCCTATAGCACAGTGTGAAAATGGGCGAAATCGGACTACAACCACGCCTACTTCCCATATAACAAAATTTCAAATTCATTTGATTTTTTAACTTTCCAGTATACAAATCAACAATTAACGGTATAAAATTTTGCAGTAATAAATACTTTAAAGTATGCCACCTTCTGACCAAATTTGCCCAAAACCAACCAAAACTGTGCAAGCTCTAGTCGCCGAATATGTGGACACCAGTACCTATAGTATCGAAAATGTCGGTCAAAAACCTTTCCTGACAGTAGTACAGGGTTTGTACGGAAAGTAATAGGACCGAGCCGATTTAAAAAACTTTACTGAACTTTCAAAATAGGCTCCTTTTGCTTCAATGCAACGCTACTAGCGCGATTTCCAAGCATTGAAGGCGTCACGGAAGGCATTCTCCGGAATGACCTTAAGAGTCGAGGTACATGCTGCTTGGATTCCCCCTGTCGTCTCAAAATGGTTGCTTTTAATCGGCCTTTTCAGGCAAGCAAACAAACAAAAGTCCGGGGGTCACATCTGAGCATTGTTTTCACTTTGGATTTGCTCATTTCTCTTTTTTGGTGGAGAAGACGTCGACGTGTGCCACTCGGAAGATTGTCTCTTTGTTTCGAGATCATACTTAAAGATCCATGATTCTGTCTCAGTCGCAGATTTACGGAGTTTCACACAGAATTTAAGCGCATTCCTCTGCTCTACCAAACACGTCGCGCGAAAATGTTTGTCCTCACTCTGCAGGTGCTCGGATACAACTGACCAGCCGCTTGTTCGTTGGCTAGGAATGCGCTCTACCGAATCCAGTCGGTGAGCTCCGAAGTACAGTCGCGGCGGAAGAAAATCAGTCCTATTACTTTCCGGACAAACCTTGCTTTTGTGTATTTCAAAAATGGGTTGAATCGCGTCAATACTTCCCTGAGCCCTCATATACCTAATATAAAGATGTTCCAACTTCCTGGTGACTTTATCTGCATATAACGGCCAATATTTGAGTTATTTCAATGAAAGTTACAGATCATGTTTTTTTTTTGTTTTAATTTATATTTATTTTTACAATTACTTTGCGAGCGCAATATAATAAAACAACTCAATCCACTTGCAGGCAACGCTTATTAATCTATTTTGTAATTTTAAAATTTTCCACAGTTTACGTAAACACACGCGCCGTGTCCATAAATGCGATCTAACTGAGGAGGAAATCGCCGAAATTTATCGCCAAAGTGTTGGTCACACCAATCCACATGATTTCACCGTATCACTCTCCAATGGACGCATGCTGCGGCGTTCGGATCTCGAATTGGCCGCCCAGCGTCCACATGAATATGCAAACGAATTGGGCGCCGAAACGGCAGTGACCACAGCCGCCGCAGAGGTAGCTGCCGTTAGTACCGCTAAAACGGATATCGATGCATCGAACGAGCTGTCACCGCTACTGGCATCCAACACACATAATAATATGAATATGAAATTCGGGATGGGCGTTGAGGAGGAGGATGAGCATGCTACTGGCTCCGTATCGCATGTCTCGCAGAGCAGCACTTCCTTGTCCACGCATGAGGAAAGCATACATACCTACATCTTGCCCGGCATGGAAGAACACGGCCAGTTGCCACATTTCAAACTGGAAAATTCTGGCTCATTTTGAAGTGACATACTCGCACAAGTGTCTACATAAATATGCTGTGTATTCGCCCACAATTGCCATTGGCTGTAACCAGCTTTGCCACCAACGCCGCGACCGTCACCACCACCTTCAGCTCCACCAGAAGTTTTTAAATTTTTATCTAAATATTTGCAAATTTATTTTAATATAAACAGTTACTAAACACATTACTGTATATACACACACATATACATACATACATATAAGCGGACATACAGCAGTTTTGTGTTTGCATATATCTACACTTATTTAAACCATTGTTTGGCCAGATATATGACAGTAATATAGCTCGAAAAAAAGTAAAGTATTTAAGATTAAACTACAAATAATATTGAGCTTTTTAAAATGAAAAAAGTTGAAATTAAGTTTATTGAACACTTGTGCATATGTAAATTCATACATAAATACATACATACATACATACATACATATTTTTGTTCACATACCCACACACATATGCACACTATAGCATATATGCTATTGTAGATATTTAAATGATAAAAGTAATGTAAATTAATAATAATAATTAAAAATATGTCACTATGTAATGTGCTTTACATTTTTTAAGCTTACCTGAATCCTTGTTTGTTTTCTGGCGGAATTTTCCAATATGCACTTTTAGGCTGATTTTGTGGTTATAGTAATGTTTTTGTTGTTGTAACGGTTATCTAGCTCCCGTTAGGGTGATTCAGATAGTTTGTCATCGATGTCCTCCAACGGCAGGCACAGGAAAGGTGCTGTTTCGACGTTGTCGGACCATAGCGACAGGGTTGTCAGATGTGTAGTTAGCTGGGCATGCAAAGAGGTGGTTGAGTCATGCGGGGACTCATAGCATACTGAACATATAATTGATATGTCGTTGTCGAAGAAGCTTACTCCCGTCGAGCCTAGGTGCTTTAGCTTCAGCATGTTTATTCCATCAGGGCGAATGGATTTGAAAGATTTTGCTTTATTGATGACACTCGGAACCTTCTCAGCGGTGAAAGTAAGTAGGATTTGTCTACCGCAGGGTGCAGTGTAAATTGTAGGTTAAAATAGCTCGCGCACTTCTCCGGTTCCGAAGAGGCAGTGCCATTGAATTGAATTGCAACTCAGTCATGCTGTCTCTTCGTGTTAGACAAAACCTTGACAGTAGTCCAAAGCTTCCTCACGCCGGTGGAGTGGTTGCAAGACTTCAGGTGCTCTATCCATTTTGTCTGCTTGTGTTGATGTACTATTTGCCGAATCTTTAAATTGAGATCTCTTATTCGGTGATCACAGTGATCGCCATTTCGTAAGGTATCGCGCTGATTAGTTAAAACAGCTCGGACAAGCTATAACAGGTCCCTATAATTCTGGTGCGGCCTTCGTCATTCATTGTCTATTCTACTAGCTTCATCACTTACAATCATTTGACCGGCAGGAATGCCAAAGATCGTGATGTGAGTTAAAGTCGCCTAGTACCGAACGGTTTCCACTACAAAGCAGCGCACCTATGTGGATACTATCCTGTAGCGCAACATGTAACCGGGGGGATGTACATGGCATGACTGATCAGAATGGGAGTGTTTGAGCTACTATGGGCCATAGGAGTCCTTTGTCGGCCACAAGGATTGAGTAGCGGCGCAGTGTGCGAACTTGGTGCAGATTGCACAGCCGTAGAGGCGGCTAAGGTTGCAGTAGTGCGTTGAAAGTATGGAGCCATGTAACTTGTGGTCCACTCCCAGTGTGTCTCAAGACGGCTCTATCCATTGCATGTATTACACCTAACCGAGGTGGAATTTGGATGGAGCCTTTTAGCGAAGACGCAACAAAATCAAGTTCTTGTATGGAAACTGTTTCGTTTGTGAAGGATTGGTAGCTTCAGTGCAACCGAAATGCTTTTTGTGCTGTCGCTTGTTAATTATTGCTGCCATTAGGAATAACTTCATAAAATACCGGGCTGAAAAATCTGTATATCTAGGGAGTCAAAAAACTAAAAGGATCCATATTTATTATAGTTGGACCTAAACTTCAGAAGACGAGTGTATGAATTTTATAGTTTCAGGATGAAAAAATTTCTCAATAATTTCATTCCGGAGACCAATCGACATACGAGTGGACTGTACGCGAAGAACCGACCCGTTCCCATAACCCGATTACGTTCCCGTCGGGTATACGTAATCGGAACGGACGCGAATTTTTATCCGGTTAAGAACTGTCAAATATGGTTATCTGTAGTACTAGATTCCAGCATAAGAAGATACATCAAGCTACCTGGCTGTCTCCAGATCGAAAAACCACCAACCAGATCGATCATGTTGTGATAGACGGAAGACACGTCTCCAGTGTTTTAGATGTGCGTGCGCTCCGAGGTCCTAACATCGACTCGGACCACTATATTGTTGCAGCCAAAATCCGCACCCGCCTCTGTGCAGCAAAAAACACACGCCAACAAACACAAGGATGGTTCGACGTCGAGAAGCTGCAATCACAACAGACAGCCGAACGTTTTTCTACTCGGCTTGCACTCCTGCTCTCTGAGAGCACTCGTCAACAACTCGGTATAAGGGAACTGTGGGACGGCATTTCAAACTCCTTACGTACAGCTGCAACCGAAACCATTGGTTTTCGGAAGGTGCAAAAGAACAGCTGGTACGACGAGGAGTGCCGTGTCGCAGCGGAGAGAAAACAGGCTGCCTACCTCGCAACGTTACGATCGACCACAACACGTGCGGGATGGGATAGATACCGAGAGTTGAAGAGGGAAGCGAGACGCATTTGTAGACAGAAAAAGAAAGAGGCCGAAATGCGTGAGTACGAAGAGCTTGATAAGCTGGCCGACAGGGGTAATGCCCGAAAATTCTACGAAAAGATGCGGCGGCTTACAGAAGGTTTCAAGACCGGAGCATACTCTTGTAGAACCCCCAAAGGTGATCTAGTTACCGATGCCCAGAGCATACTTAAATTATGGAGGGAACACTTCTCCAGCCTACTGAATGGCAGTGAACTCACAACACCAGGAGAAAATGAACCCGATACCCCAATCGATGACGATGGAGCAGACGTTCCATTGCCCGGCCATGAAGAAGTTCGAATAGCAATTGCCCGCCTGAAAAACAACAAAGCGGCAGGGGCCGATGGATTGCCGGCCGAGCTATTCAAACACGGCGGCGAAGAGCTGATAAGGTGCATGCATCAGCTTCTTTGCAAAATATGGTCGGACGAAAGTATGCCCAACGATTGGAATTTAAGTGTGCTATGCCCAATCCACAAAAAAGGAGACCCCACAATCTGCGCCAACTACCGTGGGATTAGCCTCCTCAACATCGCATATAAGGTTCTGTCGAGCGTATTGTGTGAAAGATTAAAGCCCACCGTCAACAAACTGATTGGACCTTATCAGTGTGGCTTTAGACCTGGTAAATCAACAACCGACCAGATGTTCACGATGCGCCAAATCTTGGAAAAGACCCGTGAAAGGAGAATCGACACACACCACCTCTTCGTCGATTTCAAAGCTGCTTTCGACAGCACGAAAAGGAGCTGCCTTTATGCCGCGATGTCTGAATTTGGTATCCCCGCAACTACTTCGGACTAAGTAGGCAATTGAGAAGCAAAGTCCTCTCTCGACAAACAAAAACCAAACTCTATAAGTCACTCATAATTCCCGTCCTGCTATATGGTGCAGAGGCTTGGACGATGTCAACAACGGATGAGTCGACGTTGCGAGTTTTCGAGAGAAAGGTTCTGCGAAAGATTTATGGTCCTTTGCGCGTTGGCCACGGCGAATATCGCATTCGATGGAACGATGAGCTGTACGAGATATACGACGACATTGACATAGTTCAGCGCATTAAAAGACAGCGGCTACGCTGGCTAGGTCATGTTGTCCGGATGGATGAAAACACTCCAGCTCTAAAAGTATTCGCCGCAGTACCCGCCGCGGGAAGCAGAGGAAGAGGAAGACCTCCACTCCGTTGGAAGGACCAAGTGGAGAAGGACCTGGCCTCGCTTGGAATATCCAATTGGCGCCACGTAGCGAAGAGAAGAAACGACTGGCGCGCTGTTGTTGACTCGGCTATAATCGCGTAAGCGGTGTCTACGCCAGTAAAGAAGAAGAAGAAGAAGAAGAAGAACTGTCAACCTGGTAGAATTCCGCCACTACAACAACAAGAACCGACTCTGTTTTACGTCTTCCTCCACATAATTTTGGGAAATGCTATCGAGTCTGATACAACTGTCGTCCGAGTGGACTCACCGAATCTAAAGCATGGGAAGCCATAACGATAAGCTGACAGGGATCATATTTCAGTACACATATTTTCAGCGACTATTTATCTTAAAAAATGGCATAAAAGCAAAATGTTACTTAAACTTTGGTTTTTTTTTCAATCTGGGCCCTCAAGAATTTTCTCCGATTCTTAACTCTCCAGAAAGTGGTGTCTGGCAGGAAGCGAAGGCGTAATCAAGGCTTATTTGTAAGAAGAGACAAATTCTACTATAAAAATGGCATCGAAAAGTACGTCCGGTACATCGGTTGAATATCATTTCGAATTATTCCAGACTTCTTCTTCGTGTTCTTCTTTTGTAATAATACGACGTTTTTTGTAAGCGCAGACACGCCGTTAACAATTAAGACGTCACAATTGTTAACAAGCATGCGCTCTTTGTTCTCATTATATATTTAAATGCAATTCTTCTTAACAGTTGACTTTCATTACATTACATTGTAATCAGCTAAACATTACCGTTAATGGAAACTTGTATTACAAGCGAAAAGCATTTAGCAATTATATTCAACCTTGTTAGCAAAAGCGATACATATGAAGATCGTTTAGTTCGCGTGTGAACGAAATTTTTTATACACAACGCAAATCTAATTACTTCCTTCGTAAGTTCGCCTCGAAGCTATAAAATTCGAAAAGGAAAAGTATAGCTCTAAATTACTTTAAACACACATTAAAACCACTTTTAGCATATGAATCGAACAAAAGTATCTTCAGCGGTTTAAGATAACGATTACACCGGCCGACATCATTTTCCTTGTTCAAGCTCTGATTATTTTTTTCCACTAATTTGGTAGTGCTGATCACGAAATTATACCTCATTTTATCGTATCACATCAGATTAAAAAAACTACCTTTCGGTAGACCTATGATATGGAGAGAGCAGACAAATCGTATTGATGATTGTTACTTTTGCTGTACAAATGTGAAAGGTTTTTATGCTAAAAATAAAAATAAAAATTTCTACGCAAATGTATATATCTTCAGTTACACGGCCGATTCCACATGGTCCAGACATGCCAATGCCTCTTCCAAGCTCAATATCTGATCTTAGTTCAACAACATCTGAACAAAATTTACAACGTCAAGAGTCGACGGAAGTTTACGTATGAACCAATTTTAAATCAACCATAGAAATTTACTCAAGGTGAATTAAATGATTTAGTTAGATATCTAAATCTTTCTAAAGAATCATACATATTTTGCATGGTATAGAAAACGTGAAGCAGAATTTGTACCTTTTTTTGGTCAGGAAGAATCATTACTTTATTGTAAGAATATCCCCGATCTTATTGAAAAGTTAGTAGTAAAATATAATTCGGGAGATTGGAGACTTTTTATAGATTCTTCGAATCGGAGTCTAAGAGGTGTTCTTTTACACAACACTAATCAGTATGTTTCTGTTCTTTGAAAAAGACTGATGAAAATTTAGAAACATTGTTAGATAAAATTGGATATGGAAAACACGGATGGCAGCTTTGTGGAGATCTAAAAATTATAACTATAATATAGTCAGGATATAAAAAATTTCCATGTTTCTTGTGCGAGTGGGACAATAGAGCACGAGACAAAAACTACGTACAAACATCTCAAAGTAGGTACAAAAAACGTTATACAAAAAAATTTAATTCTTCTTCTTTACTGGCGTAGACACCGCTTACGCGATTATAGCCGAGTCAACAACAGCGCGCCAGTCGTTTCTTCTCTTCGCTACGTGGCGCCAATTGGATATTCTAAGCGAAGCCAGGTCCTTCTCCACTTGGTCCTTCCAACGGAGTGGAGGTCTTCCTCTTCCTCTGCTTGCTCCGGTGGGTACTGCGTCGCATACTTTCAGAGCTGGAATGTTTTCATCCATTCGGACGACATGACTTAGCCGGCATAGTCGCTGTCTTTTAATTCGCTGAACTATGTCGATGTCGTCATTTTAACTCATACAGCTCCTCGTTCCATCAAATGCGATATTCGCCGATATGCGCAAAACGCATTCTTCCGCAGAACCTTTCTCTCCAAAACTCATAATGTCGACTCATCGTTTTTTGGCATCGTCCATGCCTCTGCCACAGGATGAGTGACTTATAGATTTTGGTCTTTGTTCGTCGAGAAAGAACTTTATTTCTCAATTGCCAACTCAATCCAAAGTAGCAACCGGCAATAATTATTCTGCATTGGATTACTATATTGTTGTTGGTGTGAATACTGGCTTCAATATAGACGAAATTATATAGGAGTGCGAATTATGACTGTCAGCAGTGACGTGCTAGCCAAGTCGAAAGTGAGACGACTTTTTCTTCTATATCTTCTCCATTCAGCTATGCAGCTCGAATTATTTTCCCCAGGAGTATACTGAAGAAGTCGTACGAAAGGGAATTGCCGTGTCTGAAACCTCATTTGATATCAAATGGCTCGGTGAGCTCCTTTCCGTGCTGTTCTTTCGTGCTGTCAAAGATAGCTTTGAGACCGACGAAGAGGTGGTGTGTGTCGACCCTTACACCGGAACTGCGTTGGCAAATTAAGCTAATTTATTTCCAAATGCGGCTGTGTTCAATATTTGGTCAACATAATCGCCCACCAGAGTCGGTAATTAGAGCAACTATGGATTGGCTTCGCACCACGTTTGCACTATTGGATGATTCGCATGCTCAGAGATGCCGTACAGTGAGCACCGAAGGCGCTACTGGTACTGTAGAGCAGTGTATTGAAGAAGATCCGAATGAGTCTATCCGTTTTTATGGACTTATCTATCCTTCAAAAGCCAGTGTTTGGTGTATTTTATGGAGGGTATCATTGGTAAATACTTCTTAAAAAACGAAGCCGACAATAAAGTTACAGTCAGTAAAGAACGCTTTAGAGCCACGAGTGATGACTTTCTCGTCTCTGAATTGAAGGATGTAGAAGTGGACGAGCTTAAGTTTCAATAATACAGCGCTAAATGCCATACAGACAACGTGACAATCAATTTATCGAAGGAAACTGGACCATTTTTATAACCCTGAACAGGGTATATTAAGTTTGTCACGAAGTTTGTAACACCCCGAAGGAAGCGCCGGAGACCCTATAAAGTATATATATAAATGATCAGTATGTTGAGCTGAGTCGATCTAGCCATGCCCGTCTGTCCGTCCCTCTGTCTGTCTGTATATATACGAACTAGTCCCTCAGTTTTTAAAATATCGTTTTGAAATTTTGCAAAGGTCATTTTCTCTTCAAGAGGCTGCTCATTTGTCGGAACTGCCGGTATCGGACCACTATAACATATAGCTGCCATATAAACTGAACGATCGGAATCAAGTTCTTGCATGGGAAACTTCCTCATTTGACGGTATATCTTCACGAAATTTGGTACAGATTAGTTTCTAAAGTAACATTGTAATCTCCGAAATCTGAGAAATGGTTCAGATCGGTTAACTATAGCATATACCTACCATACAAACTGAACAATCGGAATCTAGTGCTATTATAGCAAACTTTTGCATTTGACGTGGTACATATCTTCACCAAATTTGACAAGGATTACTGCTTAAGGTAATAATATAATCTCCGAAAAAATTATTCAGATCGAATTAATATCTTCCATACAAACTGAACACATAGTTTCTAAAAGAAATGCACCTGACTTATTAGCATCGATGCAGCCTAAGTTTTTTTCTTGTTTTCTAGGTTTATTTGAAGTCGCTTGTCTATGCGGATAAGCCGTAGCTGATAAACGCCTTGGAGGAGAATATTAGGCGCGTTATAGCCGACATACAGTCACAATAGCTGCATAAAGTGGTTGAAGGCCTCTAGGCAGGTATTTATTCGAGCCAGCCGCGGCGGTTACTTGCACAAAATTATTTTTTATGCATAATGGCAAATCCTCAAATTTATTATAAAGCAAAATTCTTGGCTCTGACATTGAATTATTTGCATTTTAGTTCTTCTGAAAGCCAAAAGTTAAAAAACAACAACTATTTTTATAATAATTTATAATATAACCTCACCAAAAGTGTTCGTTTAATTTTAAATTTTATAACCTTACTTAAATAAAACTATTATAGTACTCTGCGCCGATTGTTGCGCGGGTACGAAGTGTCGTTGGCCAGCGTAGTGTCTGCTTAACTGTACTGTAATTGAGTGCAACTTTAAAAACTTTCTCCCCAATTGTATGTTATTTGCCAATAGTCGCAAACTCGCGCAGTGTAAATGAATTAATAAATTAAGTTTAATTTTTGTTTGTTTTATTAAAATAAAGTGTTTCGTTTACACTTTTCAAAAACACTTGGTACGAACAATCAAATATAAGTATCTACTATGGAAAAACATATGTACATGTGAGTACGCTGTTTGTTTAGGTGTATCGTGGCGTATACGCAACATAATTAAATGTCGTCTAGTTTCACACCAGCACTAAGTATTTAAACACTGCTTATGTTTAGTTTTATACAAACATAATTGCAAATAGAATGTTCATAAAGTTATTTAATATTAACCCTCTAACTTGTAATGTTATTATTAGCGGTGCATTAAACCATATCTACATATAATACTTGTACTTGCAGTCAATGCAAACTTATTACAAAGCGAGGCAATTTTTTCAAAGAAAAGGAAAAACAACAACATCGAAAAAACAACTACAAAATATATACCAGAAATATAGAGAAAAGTTTGTTTAAAGTAGGAAAAGAGGTTGACTTATTAATTAATACTTATTCAGCTATCAAAGAAGCCTTTGAAATGGAAGATTAGTGTCTTTAGGATTTTTTTTGATTTAGGAATTCCCGGAAATAAAAATATTTAATAATTCATCAATATTTGTTCTGTCGCCTTCATAGTAATCCCCACCAGATGTAATACACTTATGCCAACGATTTTTCCAGTCCTCGAAACACTTTTCATAAGCACTTTTTGGAATGGCGTTCAGCTCCTTCGACGAATTTTGTGTTATCTGCTCGATCGACAGAAAACGGGTTCCATTCTGATGATTGTTGATTGTTTGCATGTCAAACTCATAAGTTTATGTCTCATACTCGTATATGGAATATCGGAATTTGCACGATCAAGCATGTTCAAAGACGCCTCTTTACGGTTCTCTTTTTGAAAAAAAATTCAGCTTTATCGGGACAAGTCGAGCAAGAACGCGTTTCATACTTAAAATATCTGCCAAAATCATTCGAACGGACTCGCGAGAGATCTCTCTTGCCATCTCTCTAACACTTGACTGACGATTTTCAAACACTAATTTCTGCACTTTTCTAATATTTTCATCAATTGAAGAGATCGAAGATCGTCCAGAACGAGGCATGTCTTGAACGACCTCTCAACCGTTTTGGAAGGACACCTGTAGGATTGTGTTTTCGATAAAACTAAACCTTTTCCAATATTTGCAACGATTCCACACACGAAATTTGGTTAAAAATACAAAATTTGAAACAAATAACTTCTTCGATATTTTTATACATTGAAAACTCACAGACGCACTACTGAGATGTACCGGCTTAGACAGCTGCTGTAAACATACTTGTTGACAGAACGTGCTCATATTCGACATAGTAATTAAAGACAGACCTAGCAAGTGTTGAAGCAAGATGGAACTTTAGACATTACATTTCATAGATCACTATAAACACTTTAGTCGAGCCAACATTTCAACTCCTAACATTTTCCTTAAATTTAGGACACAATCTCAATGTCTGCGTTTTAGAATAAACTTACGCATATCTTATCAGTTGGAGGGTTAAGCAGCATTAGTTTTCTATATAAAAGCGCTAAAATTCGTTAACACTTCAGTTGATAGTAATTAAGTCACTACTTTGGGCATTAACAGTTATTGTTAATAAGGAAAATGTTTAAATTTTGGTTGAAACTTGAGCTATTATTGGCATTGAGCAGTGTTTTCGGTAAATCTGAATTGGAGTTTGGAAACTCTGTGGAAAAGTTTTGTGTTAAACAAATATTTTTTCAAGTTTAAAAATCGACTGTGCTATTGTCTGACTGTGTTGATAAGCCAGTGTGGTAGACGCGAATATATTCGACTTAGTTGATCGCGTATAAAAGTTAATATGCGGTAAAACTATCGACAACGAAATGAGACGGATGGATTTGACTAGACCCAAAGCAGGGTTATCTTTAGTACCAATTGTCAGCATTAACAAATTGCAAACAGGCCAATTGAAAAGTCTATGGTTAAACTTTTTTTTTTGCAAAATTCGTTTTTTTTTATTAGACATATTTCCCTTCGAGAGAGTAAAATTTGTCCTTTGCTTCATACTAGGCCTCAGTTTCGGCGAACACCTCTTTACGCGACAAAATTTTTTTTAGCAGTGAGCATTCTTTTGACATCTGAGAACAGGATATAGTCGCTGGTGGTCAGTTCTGGAGAATATGGTGGATGCGCAAGCAATTCGAAGCCCAATGCATAGATTTTTGTCATCGTTTTCACAGACTTGTCATACGGTGCATTCTGTTGGTTTCTTTCTTTTTCTTCAAATGCGGCCATTTTTCGGTGATATCGTTCTTGAAACGTTCCAATAACGTTATGTAATAGTCGCTGTATACGGTCCTTCTATTTTCAAAGTAGTCAATCAAAATTATTCCATGCGCATCTCTAAATCCAAACCCCATAAGCTTGCTAGCCGACTTTTGCGTATTCTCACGCTTTGGAGCGTGTTCATGGTGTGCAGTCCACCCGGTTGACTGTCGATTGGACTTCGGAGTGAATTGATGGAGTCATATTTCATTCATTGTCACATATCGACGAGTTTATTTCTGTTGAAGATCTCTAAAGACTGCTCCGAATCATAAACTCGTCGTTGTTTTTGGCCAAAATGAGCTTGCTCTGCACCAACGTTGCACAGAGCTTTCTCATATAGGTACACAAATATTCGTGATTGAAAGGATCTACATGTTCAGTTGATATTTTTAGAATGCCATCTATCGCGAATAATTTCACTTTTCGATCAACCAAAATAATTTTTATTTTGTAGACTTTTTTTCGTCGGTAATAACCTTTTCTGTGGGCGTTCGCGGTCCTCTGTGCTCATTTCATCACGATCGATTTAACTTAGCATACCGATCCTTGATGGTTGATTTTCTTGGGACAGTGTTTGTAAAATCGTCATCTTGCCAAGTTTTTGCTTCAACCGTGTTTTCCCTCTTAAAAAAGCACTATTTTATCAATAAGCGAAAATCCTTTTAATATTTATTTTTTTCATAAAAAAAATTTGCATCAATCAAAATTATATAAATCACAAACTAATGATCCAACAGCTGTTATTTATATTCAAGCCTTTTGTTGGTTAGGACTAACTAAAAATTATATGGATTGAATGATAGTAGCGCCATTTATGTATCAGTCCGGGGACTTTTCAATTGACTCTCAGAATTACCGAGGTCCTATCGACGTCTGCCTATTAAGTGTCGTTTTTATAAAGAGAGAGCACGTGATGTCTTTAAACCTTGATAAACTATAGAAGTCCAGGTTGTTTTTGGTTCTAAAAAAAGAAAAAAACCATACAGCTCTGTTAATCTATTCAGGCATGAAGCTAGTTTGACTGAAAATTTATTGAATTCCTAGAAAATACGTGTAGTCTCTAACATAGAGTTCTTGGAAGTAGCATTATTTCCAACAGAAATCTGTTTAGGATTGCGAAACTACTTGGACATGAAGACGTCCTAACGGAACGATATCAAGTCCATATGGATACACGGTCACAAATGTACGAATATAGCCGGGAATGAACTGGCTGATGAGCTCGCCCGCTCCGCAGCATACACTAATGGTATAAGCCGAACATTTCATCGCGGTAGGTCCTCATACCATAAAGGAGGTGCTCCGCATGGAAGAAGGAGTAGGTAGAGAGAGGTATTGTCAACAACTTCAAGGCATGCGCCATGCCAAGTTGCTACTGGAGGGTTACAACCTGAGCAGATTTAAATATACTCGTATAATCAACCTCCCTAGGGACAAACTCAGGTTACTTGTCGCATTCTATACTGGCCACTCTCAACTGGAGAAGCATTTACATAAAATGGGCCTAGCTTCTTGTGTAAATTGCTTCTCTTCGGTTTATGTTACCATATAGGGATCACATCGCCTCACTAGCAACTAGCAGTTTATTGGAATTTATCAATATGCTAGCTCCAGTTGGGTCGTTGTGACTTAGGAGAGGTCACAATAGACCTAAATTCGCGGTGGAATCCTCATCTATTTATCTTAAACATGAAGATCTCATATGGTTTGATATTTATTGCAATCCTATAGGACCTCTGCAGCCTCCAAATGTCGTTAAAGGAGAATAATTAGGGGGTGTCCAATCAAATATGGTGTGATTAACTAAGAAACTTTACGTTGCTCTAAGCTCATGTAACTAAATAGCAGAAATGAGCGAAGTTTTGACATAATATTTTAAAATTGGCGGAAGAAACTTTATCTGTCTTCTTCTTCAGGAAATTCTTACTCGATCTGGTAGAGGAAACTGTATCTGTATTCTTCCTAAGGAAATTTTTATTCGATCTGGTAGAAGAAACTGTATTTGTTTTCTTCCTAAAGAAATTCTTACCCAATCTGGCAGAAGAAAATTCTTCCTAAAAGAATTCTTACGGGATATGGTATCTTTCAAACTTTTCTATGGTGGTGCAGGTAGTTTAGTCGAATCTCAAATAAGACCGCCATTTTACTAAACCTACGTCAGAAACACAGGAAAATGCTAAAAGAATAAATAAAATCCTTAGTTCAGCACAAACCCATAATTCCTCAGCATTTGTTGGGCTTGTGCTATTTATGTTATAAGACTTGAAAGATCTTAATGGAATCCCGCAACTTACAACCATTCACACACAGTTCGATTAATCGCTAAAACTAAAATTTCAATTAATCAAAAATATTATGCCTGCCTTTCAGCCGATCCCTGCACGATCACCATACCAAGCGACTTGCCTACCCCACAGCCGGTTATTCTGATACAAGAAGCACTCTTTCGCCCAACTAATGTAGTGACCGAAGTGCAGGAGAACGAGGAGATTACGTTACATTGCGCCGGTAGTAGTAATCTAGTGGTGGCATTAAACCAGCAGACAGCCACGCTAAAATGCCAAAATGGTCAATTCTACAGCGAAGAGAAGGACCAAGAATACGCGCTTGCAGATTTAAAATGTACACGTGTACCCACATCTGAACTGTTGGTAACCGAAAATGCTTGTGCCGCAGGCGCCGGTGTTTTCTACGAAGTCGGCTTTCAGGTGAACGATGTTTTCCAAAGCGTCTTCTCGATCTGTTACGACAGCGAAAACGAACATGCGCTATATTCGCGCAGTCTTGTTAATGGTGCAGCGCAGAGTTGTAAGTTATGTGCAGTATCTGAGTTGTTCCATATAAATATTAATACTTATTTACAGTTAAAATAAACGATAGCACGCGTCGCGCCTTCCGTGCGGATGGCATGCGTTTCAGCACCTCAGCCACAAATACTTTATACACGAACAAAAATCAAATTGCACGTTTCAAATCACTTTTTGGCACTGGCCAAACTTATATAAACCACACAAGCTTCTTGGCCCGTGGTCACCTGTCACCAGATGCCGATTACATCTTCAGTTACGAACAGTTATCCACTTACTATTATGCGAATTGCGCTCCGGAGTGGCAGGTTGTGAACGCCGGCAATTGGGTACGTGTGGAGAATGAGGTGCGCAAACTGGCCTCCTCATACGGTTCCGATTTATTGACCTTTACCAGCACTTTGGATGTGTTAGAGCTGCCAAAATCGTCGAATAATCAATTGATTGATATTTATTTGGATAAAACTGAAGTGATCGCTGCTCCCAAGTGGTACTATAAAGTGGTGATGCATCCTAATTTGCCGATTGATGTCGTCTTTGTCACGCTGAATAATCCGTTCGCTACTGTTGGCAGTGAAGTGGAGTTTTGTACTAATGTTTGCGAGAAATATGGTTTGAGCTCCAGCTACTACGAGGAAGCCAGCCGTGGTTATACTTTCTGTTGCGAGTTGAATGATTTTTGGGCAAACGTTATGGGTGACAGCACACCATATTATGATCTCCCTGATGGTTGGAGTTTCAAGAATTAATTTGAGGCATAGTTATTGCATATATGTCTTATTAAAATAAATACATAATTGAACGATTTCTTGATTTTCTTATTTACTTGGACGTATCACAGACCGACGTAGTAAATTTTTGTGAAAAAAAATCATGGAAGGATGAAACCCATCGGTAACAAAAAATAAAATAAAAAACATTTAAGAAAATAATTTAAAATTTGGCTGAATTTTTAAGAGTTAAGAATGGTTTATTTCGATTTCCGGCAAAACTACTAGGCTTATAGAAAAAAGTTATATGGTGATGTTGTAGGTAAAGAAAATTTTAACTTTTCTGTACAGACTTTTTACACATAATTTCAAAATTTATTTAATTTGTTATGTGAAAAATTCAAATATCAAAATTTTTGGTTTACTAATTTTTATTTGCTTCGACCCTAGCAATGAAAGTAGGGTATTTTACGTGGCGGGTTTCGAACCCAGCCCACAATCCTTGGTGGGATGGTTCGCCTTTTCACTTTAGCTCGCCTTCAAACGGATATTTTTCGCTACCCAGAGGATACTTGGTCTGAAATCGGAAGACGTTAGCAGCTTAAGCCTTTGGTACAAGAATTTTTTCTGGCCATTCCCAAGTGAATGGCACTCAGAAAACTTTCCTCACTTGCGTAAACTTCTATACATGGCTCCATCCTTCTCAGACCACTATACACACTCAAGATACACACCCTCCTCTGCGCAGTCTTAACAAATACAAAGCAGGTCGAGAAACTGCTACCGCTCATCAGAAACTCGGTATAAGGGAACTGTAGGACGGCATTTCAAGCTCCTTCGAACTGCGACCAATAAAGATTACGCATTTAAAATTCTAAGCTGCGTTTTGTACTTTTCTTTGGAAGCTACGATTAATATAACTTGGACACAAGTAGACAGCATTGGCTCTTGTGGCTGGTTTTATTGATCAAAGTCAAGTAGAATCACCTTAGGGATTAACTACTTCCCTACAATTGGCAAACGAAATCATTAGTTTACGGAAAAGGCAAAAGCTGGTGCGAAGAGGAGTGCAGTATCGCAGTAGAAAGAAAACAGACTGCCTTCCTCGCAGCATTACAATCGACCATTTGCTGATAAAAAAGAGAGGCCAAAAAGCCTGAGTCTGAGGAGTTTGACAAGCTGGCTTACAGGGGTTATTCCCGAAAATTCTACGAAAAAATGCGACGACTCACAGAAGGTTTCAAGACCGAAGGTACTCTTGTAGAACCCCCAGATGTGATCTAGTGACTAATACTCAGAGCTTACTGAAATTATGGAGGGAGATTTCTCCGACCTGCTGAATGGCAGTGAAAGAATAACACGAGAGATGGTGAACTCGATTCCCCAATCGATGATTATGGAGCAAACGTTCTATTGCCCGACGATGAAGAAGTTCGAATAGCAATTACCTACCCGAAGAACAACAAAGCGGAGAGGCCGATGGATTGCTGACCGAGTTATTCAAATACGGCGGCGAAGAACTGATACGAAGTATGCATCAGACTCTTTGCAGAATATGGTCAGACGGAAGCTTGCCCGACGATTGGAATTGAAGTGTCCTCTGCCTAATATACAAACAAGAAGACCCCACAATCTGCGCCAATACCGTAGAATAAGCCTACTTAACATCGCATAAAAGGACACGTAAAAAGAGGGTCGATACACACCATCTTTTCGTCGATTTTAAAGCTGCTTTTGAGCGCGAAAAGGAGTTGCCTTTAGAATTGGTATCACAGCAAAACTAATACGTGCAATAGTACACTGACGTTGAACAATACCAAAAGTTCCGTTAGGATCGGGAAGGACATCTCCGAGCCGTTCTATACCAAACGAGCTTTCAGACAAGGCGACTCCATTTCGTGCGACTTCTTCAGTCGGCTTTTGAAGAAAATAATGCAAGCTGCAGAACTTAATCGCCCAGATACAATCTTTTACAAGATTGTACAACTGCTGGTGGACGCCGATGACATTGATATCATTGTCCTCCAGGTGGGACAAAGAAGCAAAGCAAATGGGTCTGGTAGTGAACGAGTGCTAGACAAAATATCTCTTGTCATTAAACAAATAGTCACCACATTGGTGGCCGATTTGGTTCACACGCCACTGTTGACAGTCATAACTTCGATGCTGTAGATTATTTCGTCTATCTTGGATCCAGTATTAACACAAAAAACAACGACAGCCTCAAAATCTAACGCAGAATAACTTTTGCCAACAGGTGCTACTTCGGAATGAGTAGGCAATTGAGAAGTAAGGTCCTCTCTCGTCGAACGAAGACCAAATTCTATAAGTATCATAAGTAATCTGATGAGTTGGCTTCACAAGTTTTCAAGAGAAAAGTTTTGCGAAAGATATATGGTCCTTTGAGTATGAACCCCGTGCATACAAGGTGTGTCCCAAGATAAACAGGACTTTTTGAACCTAGCGCCCCCTGGTGGCGCCATCTATATGTCGACCGTTGCGTTAGAATCTGCTACCTTTATCGATTGTCCAGTGAGAATTTCATGATATTTCATTGATTGGAATTGAAGTTATTGCGTTTTAAGTGTCAGTATGTTTGTGTTATCGGTGCGAAAATGAATCGAACAAAGAGCCAACATTAAACTTTGTTTTAAAATTGGTAAAAAATTTACCGAAACGTTTCAATTAATGAAACAAGTTTATGGCAATGATTGCTTATCTCGTAGCAGAGTGCATGAATAGTTTCAACGTTCAAAGAGGTCGTGAGGACATACAAGAAAATGACGATCAACATGTGGGCCAATCAAATTCAGTGATCACCGGAAATCCCATCGAAACTGTGCGTGAATTCATCAAAAATCAGCCGAAATCATCATTGAAATTCATGGAAATGGAATTCAATATCTCCAAAACATCGATTTATAGCATTTTGACCGAACATTTGGGCTTACGAAAGGTGTGTGTACGGTTTGTTCTGCACATATTGACTGACCACCAAAAATTGCACAGAATCCAACATTCAAAGGACGATTATTTGACCAAAAAGCACATTTTGACCATTAACCACTCCTCGTATTCACCTAAAATGGCACCGTATGACTTCGTCCTTTTTGGAAAAATCCATTAGACCATGAAAGGAAAGCGTTATGCAGACATAGAGGCCATTCAAAAGGCTTGCACCGGCATACAGGCGGCCATACCGGCCAATGAGCTAAAACTCTCGTTTGACATTATTTTCGGCAGTGAAAAAAGCTGTATTGAAGCAGAATAAAATAAATTGATTTTGCCAAAAAAAAAACATTTGTTCTGATTTTTTTTAAGTCCTGTTTACTTGGGAATACACCTTGTATGTATGGTTGATTTTTGACTAAACATGTCGGTTCTAGTATTGAAATATATTTGTCAGTGGGTCAATGCTTCCCTGTTTCTGCCATCACAGCAACAACAACAAATACCACTTGCAATAGGCATTTAAATAAAAAAAATGCACACAATAAATTTATTTGCGTAAATGTATGTATGTATGTTTATATTTACATTGTTTATCTTTATTTCTTAGTTTAAATTTCGGTTATTTGGCTACATACTCATATTTATAAATAATATATAATATTTATATGCTCTTGTATCAAAATTAGACTACAAATTATATCAACAATTTTTCGCTATATACAAAAACCCTACAACTATATACATATTTACATATATTTAGTGAATTATATTATAAATTAAAAATTCACAAAAAAAAACTCTCTCAATAATTCATTACTGCACTAATGTACGCATATCTACAGATACAGTTATTGAATTCGATAAAATAATAAATACACTCGCGGTAAAATGTTAACAAGCTAGATTTTTATAAAAAAAAAAAAGTATTGCTTAGACGAGACTAACTTGTTTGAGCTACTAAATTAGTTATCACATTCGCATGCGACGCTACAAAACGTAAGAATTATTTTAATAATTTAATATTACAACTTGCTAGCTAGTATGGGCTAAACTACCGTTTACAGTTACATATTAGCGTTACATTTAAATTGTATTTATTTACAAAGTCTTTTTCACATTTCGCACAGCATTTTCTAAACAATTACTGTGAACTAATTTATGCCGGTGAAAAGAAGTAATATGACATTTCTCGTTAGTGTAACTGTTTATAATGCTTTTGTTTTGTTTTTCACACATTCAACTAATTAATTTAGTATTAGACTAACTAAATTTAGCTAACAAATATTTTAACAACTTTTACACGTAATTTGCTGCCAGCAGCAATTTTACAAATTCTACACACGCACATGGGTTTACATACATATTTATATAGTACAGCGATAAATCGATCGTTTACAAACGCTACAAGCTTGATGCTCTTTCGTCACAAAAAATTTCGTATTTTCTCGAAATCGTTCAAAATTACTTTTTGTTTATTGACTTTTTCACACAAAGTCCTTTAAAATGGCGCCTACGGTTCTCATTTTTATTGCTACGTACAAATTTGGCTGCTATTAAATTTCGGTTGATAAATGCGTTAGCTATTCCATGTATATATATCTATGCAGATTGTTTGGACACTATATATAATATATACATACATATATGTGTATAAATACATATACGACTTTTAATTCATGAGTGTCAAAATCCCAAAGAAAGTCAAGTTAACTATAATAATTACACAATGTTAGCTATTTTATGTACAAAAATTCGTTGCAGTTTAACGATATTTAGAAATTATTGCTCTACACAGTGTATAAATAATCCAAACTAATTTGTCAGTCAAAGCTACTCATTCGATAATGTTTTTTTTTGCGTAAAAAATTTAATTAGTTTTAATATTTAAATTATATTTTTGCAATTTAATGAAAAAACTAACCTTTAAAATAAACAAAATTCATAACTATACCGGCTGATTATCTCAAATCGTGTTTTATAACAGTTGTTGCGTTTTTTAATTTAATTAAGCATTACAGTTGTGATTTCTTTAAATTAATAACAAATATAAGAAATAAAAAAAATTAATAAAATCTTTTAAAGATGATTTAATAATTTGTGGTAATTTTAATTTGTGATTTAAAATTTTTGCAGTTATTTTTTTTTTAATTTCTACGTTTCGATTAAACTATACTAGCGTCTTGTGATTTTTATTTTTCGTTAACAATTTTAATGCTTTAAAAAAAAATTTTCCAACTTTTCAACTGCCTGTGTTACAAGAGTTTCGGTTTGATTTGTCGATTGGGTAATTGTGAGTTGGGGAAACTCACAGCAAATCTTTAATAGCGTTTTTCGTTAATTAACCGGCAAGTAACCGACAGGTGGCCTGCTTATTCTCTATTTTTCCACTTTTCAATACAAATAAATTTTCAATTTGTGATTTCAGTAATTTTTTAATTTAATTTCTCTACTTTTTTGATAAAATAATTGTTGTTTTTTAAATTTAATTTCTCTACTTTTTTGATCAAATAATTATAACGGTTACGAAATATTGTATATCTTCGTTAATTCGACTGTTTTCGTTGAAATTGATCGATATTTTGTGATTTTAATATCGATATTTTGTGATTTTATTATCGATATTTTGTGATTTTAATATCGATATTTTGTAATTTTATTATCGATAGCAATATCGACACAAATTAATTGGAAATTTTGATATCTTTGTTTTTTTTGTTTAATTTAAATGTTCGGCTTTTTCCGTTCAAATATAGTCGCTATTTTATGAGCTTTGTTACTAGTTGTGAAATTTACGATATTTTAAGTTAACATATAATATTAATTCTTTTTTTGTAATAATTTATCTGCTTTTCACAGTTTTTATTTATACATATAAAATATTAAACTTTTTTTAAAATTTGATTGCTAATTTGTAATAACTGTTATTTTTTAACCTCACTTTTCGATTAAAAAGTGTTATAATTAAATAAAAAAATCGCTAATTTATGCACAATTTTCCTGGATAAAAAATATTGACATTTTAATTAAAATTCATCAATATTAATCGTTATTAGTCTTAATTTTGAATTTTTAATAATTTATCGGCTTTTAATGGTTTTCATTTATCGTTATAAAAGTAGAATTTTTTTTTAACTTTTTCTAATTTGCAATAATTGATTTTTTTTTAACTCACTTTTAGATTTATAATTGTTGGAATTAAACAAAAAAGTTTTTGCACAACAATTTGTCGGAAAAATATAAACATTTTAATTAAAACTCATCAATATTAATCTTAATTTTCAATTTTTTTACACTTTATCGGTCTTTATAGTTTTATTTATCGATATAAAATGTTAGAATTTTTTTTTTAATTTTTTGCGAATTTTTAATAATTGTTTTTTTTTAACCTCACTTTTCAATTGAAAAAAATTATATTATGAAATAAAATTTTATTTATAAAATAAAAAATAATAATAATTGTAATTAAATAAAAAATGTCTATAATTTATGCACAATTCACTTTTCGCGATAGAAAATATCGACATTTTAATTAAAATTCTGTGCTTGCTTCCGCTTTTAAAAAATTAATAAACGCTAATTCTTTGATTTGAAATTTTTTGTATGATTTTTAAACAAATAAAATTTTAAAACAACGTTATTTTCTGCAAAAACTAGTACATAAAATGTTTTGTTTTTACTAAAATATACAAAGCGCTTTCCAAAATAAAAATCATAATATGCCTACTTGATCGAAAAATACAAATAACATCGAAAAAATAATGATTTATAAGGTCGGCGAAGCTAATTTAACCTCTTATCCAACAATTTCAAAAATTTTAAAATCAAAGCATTGTTTACTACTAACAGTCGTAGACCAGCAGTTTGTGAAAGCATTATCTCCCACGCCTGTTATAAATCTATTTTGTTCTGATTTTCCGAGTTTTACCTTGTGATTTTGACACTCTTTTCAAAAAAGCTATATATATGTATGTATGTATATATTTAGTGTTCCCAAATCAAATTAATTTCTGATCAATATCTCTTAAAAGTAAGTAAAGCCATATTTATATTTACCAATCACATTGTGTTTTTAGCAGCACTTAAAAATCCGTGAATATTTTTTTTTTACAGCTCACAGTCGAAAACTAAGCGAAGCGTTTAAAACGCTTTTGCATTACAGCTCCGACGACAAACATTTGTACATACCTAAAAAAAAATTCGCGACTTAAGTATGCATTCTTGCTAGTAGCCAATGCATTTTGCATTATTTGAGTCACTTTTGTGACTTTGTAAAGAAAAAAATAAGCTACTTCGTTCTCAAGCTTCAAATTCATTGCCAGCATTATTATAAGCAACGCTTAAAACACACACTCCTCATGGCGCTAAATAAGGCATTTCTCGGCATCACAGCTGTAAAACATTTGAATCGGAAGATGTAAGACCGCTGCCGCTAAAACAAAGCTTTTCTGCCGTAGTTCATAACCTCAAAATAAAGCAGTCACGTCTCTGCATATTTAAACAGTTGAGGTAATAGACGATTAACATTTCCTGCCCTGCAGCCAATTAGCGTTCCACACTTAGCGATCAACTATAATACATTTTAAATAACCTTAAGATATTCAGAGCTAATATGCCACAGACCAAGCGTCCGCCCAGTCAAAACTGTTGATTTTCGGCTAATGCTCTTGAACAATGCAGCGCAACTGCTTCAATATGAGCGAGTCTTTTCCAAGCTGTATATAGATATCAGTCGCTTTTACTTTGCCGCTAGTTGTAATATAAATCCTCAGTAGACCAACAAACATGATGGTTATGATGGCCTACGCGGTGACTGTCATGACACGACCCACGAATGCACAATTCCTAGAAGTAGACATAGATATTTAATAGAAAATTAGTTCAAAAAATATTTTTAGAAATATTATATATATATATATGTATGTGTGTGTATATTTACATATAACCATACATGAGGTGTGCGTTATTTCTCAAGTTGTATTTTTTTTTTTTTGGAAACCCCTGCTGAAGTTTAAATGTTTGCGCTAAAATTAATGATTCAACATAAACAAGCTCTTTATTTTCAACTTAGATCCCATGTCTGACACTTTTTGTACTGTTAAGGTTTAATTTTATTATTTCATTATTTCAATAAATAATAATAACATTTCTTTTTCATGTATACATATAACCTAGTTTTTTTTTATATTTTGCATTGATGAAGAAAATCTACAATTTTGAAAATGTGATATTTTAATACAAAATGTACCAGAGTTAAAAAAAAAAATATTTTTTTCATACAATTTTTTTCAAAGTTATAGGCAGTTAAAATTGTGCACCAAATGTACTGAGCTTTCATACAATGCATTTTGTGTTGCTCATACGACATGGTGTACTTCTTAGTATATTATATTTAATGCATAAGTTTTATTGCGTATAACTTTTAGCGCTGTATTCATAATGTCTGGGTACCATCTGTCTCGGTAGAATACTACCGCTATAAAAACAACAACAAGTTAAGCTAACTTAACCAAATTTTGCTAAATAACCGTTTTTAACCAGAATTTAATAATAACTGGTTAGCAGGCATTTGTCAGTTAAGTTTTGGTTCAGTTAACCAAATTTCGGTAATTTTTTTAACTAAAACTTAACTTAACCAAATTTTGGTAATTTTCTTAACCAAAACTTAATATTTAAATGGCTATTAACCAGACGTTGAGAAAACGGCCCCAGCTAAAAGGAAAATCATTATGACGGTTTTTATAGCAGGGAATGTTCTTTTTTAAATACCACTTATAGGCTCGGTTCAAATTGAAAAAAACAAAAAAAAAAGAAAATAGCTTGTTTACGTTATAACCTTTTTTATGGCAAAAAGTGCAACTTCAGTTGACGTTTACAAAAAAAAAAAAATAAAAAAAAATCAACTTGAAATATAACGGTCAATATGCTTATATACATACATACTCGTATGTCTCTGTATTAACTTACTATTCTCGCCTGGTGATAGCGTGATATGTATATCCTCTCGACTCAAAATGGGTTCTGTAACAAGTATATGAGAAAAAAGTGTGTTTCATAAATAACTGTAGATATGCGTGCAAGCAAAAAGCGCGGTTAGGTAAATTTTTTCTGTAGGCAGCAAAAGCAGGCAAAGAACGATGGCATAGAAAACGCAATTCAAACGCAATTTTCGCATAAGTTTTAAGTTTCATTTTTAATTTATTGTTGCATTTGTTTTTTACACTTACATACATAATATTAGTATTAATATTGGTAGTAAAGGTTAAATGTTTCAATTTGTTGTAATTAACTAATTAAAAAAATAAAAATAATTAATATTAATAATTTATGAAAACGAAATATTTGAAGCAAGTCTAAAAAAAAACTGTTAAAAAATAATAAAAAAAGGTTTACAAAAAAATGGTTTACAAAAAAATTAAATACGCAAACATGCTGGATTGGGTTTTTTTGCACACTCTTTAACAACAGCTGAGTCCACATATTAGTATGATTACTTGTTGAGTCCGCCTGTAAATATTGATGTGTTGAGTTGAACTAACATAAACGTAACATAACAGCTAAATGTTAGACTTATTTCACATAATTTTAAATGACTATAATTACTATAAATATTTATATGTATATGTTAAGTATTTTATTTTTCTTTATAATAATTAATGCACAAGAACGTAAAACTAACTTTATAGAGCACTTTAGATTTACTTTTTTATTTTATAATGTGTAAATTAACTACATATAAGCACGTCATTTAAGTATTTTTAAATATAATATATCTACTGCTAACAGATTTTTTAGACGCATTTTACTATTCTTAATAACGCAAACACTTTTTATACTTGTTTTTGTTTTTTTTTAATTATCACAGCTTCTAGTTACTATTTTTTATTGTTTAAGAATTTTTTGCGTATGTATGTAAGTAATATGTTATAAGAATCACATGCAGTTAAGGAAATTTTTAAACTGTTCGTTGAGCAAATTCCTGAATAAATTATTTTTATTAGACGTAGGGAGTTTTTATTAGCAAGTACTAAAGTAAAAAACATTAAGATTTAATTTAAAAGCTTTTTTGACATATTTTTAGAATAAATAATAAAAGTAGTTTTGTAGAAAAATTGTCATAAATTATAAATAATAGCATTTTACACACAGAGAAATTGCAAATTTTTTTATAAAAAATTTAATAAAAAAAATTGAATAAAAAAGTTTTGATAAAATTAATTTAATTCCAAAAAAATTAATAAAAACAATCGAACAAAAAATTTCATAAAAAAAAAAAATATTAAGAAAAAAATTTCATTTAAAAAAAATGTATTTAAAAAAAATTTTATTAAGAAAAAAAATTTATTAAGAAAAAAATTTTATTTGAAAAAATTTTATTACGAAAAAAATTTTATATAAAAAAAATTATTAAGAAAAAAATTTCATTTAAAAAAAATTTATTAAGAAAAAAATTTTATTTGAAAAAAATTTTATTATAAAAAAAAAAATGATTTCAAAAAAAATTATTTGAAAAAATTATAATCAAAAAAAATTGGATTAGAAATTGAAAAAAAATATTTTTTTAAACCTTAAAAACTGAATTAAAAACAGAAAAACTGAATTTTTAATGCCAATATAGGGATAAAAATTTGAAAAATTTAATTTTTAGTTCAAAAATAGCAATTAAAAATTGAAATTTGCATATTTAACCCCAAAATTAGAATTAAAGTATTTTTATATGCACAAATTGCACTGACGAAACAATAACATGAAATTTGAATCTTTAATCCCAAAATTACATATACATATAGTACATATACATACATCATACATTTGTATGTGTAGTGAGCAGGATTGTAAATTTTTTAATTGAAAAATTTTGGATAAGAAACCGAAAAAACAATTTTTTAATCATCGCAAAATCTGAATTAAAAATAGAAAAAATAATTTTTAATGCCAAAATTGGGGTAAAAATTTTAAATTTATGTTTAAAAAAAAAAATCGCAATTAAGAACTGAAAATTTAATCTTAATACCAAAATTAGAATTAAAATATTTTTAAATGCACAAATTGTACTAACAAATAACAATAAAATGAAATTTGAATACCAAATTAGAATAACAATATTTTTGAATTCACAAATTATAGTAAATTTTAGAAACAAATTTCATACAATTTACATGATTTTTGCTGAAAAACTTTACTTCAGAACAAAAAATGTAAATAAGACAAAAAGTGTTATTAAAAATAAGTTTTCATTTTCAAAATTTAACCAAAAATAATAGAATTTAAAATTCTAAAATTTTAACTGAAAACTTGGCATTCGAAACACAGTTTTATAAAAGCTAACCAAAAAGAATCGAATTAAAAATTCGAAAATTTCTGACTGAAAACTTGGCATTCGAACACAAAAGTTTTTAAACTTTTATTACAAATTTGGCATTATTATTATTTTTTCAGTGCGGTTTTTAGAATTATTTAAATAATATTTTTTATCGATTTTTAGGATTAAAATTTTATTTTTAATTAAGATTTTCGGGATTACAAAATAAAAAAAAATAATAATTTAGATATTAACGCAGCTTTTAATTGAAAACATGACTTTCGAAAAAAATTTTTTTTCAATTTTTTAATTTTTTTTTGTAAACATGGCATTAATTTTGTTTTATACTTCTATGCGGTATTTAGAATTATTATTGTTTTATTATTAGCACCTAATTCAATTTGTTTAAATCGATTTTTGCATTTAAAAATTTATTTTTAATTTTTAAATCCAGTGTTTGAGATTAGAAATTTGAAAATCATTTTTAATTTAATTTTCGAGATTATGAAATAATAAAAATAATTTAAATATTAACGCAAATGTCTTTTTAACGCATGAATTGCAACCCTGCTGGCGATTGTTTTTGTAAGGATTATAAACACATTTACTTTTTTAAAACATTTATGCAGCTCATTAAACAAAAAAAAGAAGAATATTTTATAAAAAATTCCCTTATTATTCTTACTATAGAAGTAGTTAAAAAGTGTATATGAGCATTTTAACTGCATGCAAAGCAACAACAATGAAATACAAACATTTAAACGCATAAAACTGTGCTTAATTGTAACGGCCTTATATACAAGTAAACAAGTAACTAATGCATTTGGTTTATAGATTAGCATTAAATATATATATCTAAATACAAACTTAGTGGCTAAATAATAATTTAGCATTGTGTACATAAAAAGTACGCAACACGTAACATTAATTAAAAAAAAAGACATTTAATAATAATAAAAACGCCATGCAAGCCATTCAGTGTTATTCCGCAGCTACAGTGCGTGCAGCAGAAGTTGGCGAATTGCCCGCTGATGCGGTGCTCGCGCCATGCGCTATTGCAGTTGGAGTCGCAGCGGTCAAGGCCGCCGCCGCAGCAGCTGCAGTCGCCGATGCGCCACCGGCTGCCGTTGCTGCAGGCAGCGGCTGTGACATGACTGCGGCTGCTGCTGCTGCGCTGCCGCTGCCACCAGCTGTGGGCACAATGCGTATCGTACCGGGTATGATGCGCACACATTCGCACGCCTCGCATATGTTCAGCTGTGGATGATTGAGGAATGTACACATGGAGCAGGGCCAGCGTTCGAGCGGTTCATAGTCGTCACCGCCATCCGTATTCGAATCGGAGTAGTCCTCCTCGTCGGTTGATGGCAGCTGATATGGTGGCGGTTGGCCGACATAGTTTACGCGTTGTGTTGGTGGCGTTTGCTGCAGGCGTGGTGAGTTGGGTGTGCCTACAGCGCTGCTATGTCCACTACCAATAACACCAACAATGCCAGCGGTGCTACCGACACTGCCAGGTGTGTTGTATTGTTGCTGCTGGAAATCTACTTCAGTTGGCTGGTATTGCTGGTAAGGACTTTGCGGTTGTTGTTGTGGTGGTGGCGGTCGTGGTGGCCGTTGCCACCGTGGGAATGCTTGTTGTTGTTGCTGCTGTTGTTGTTGTTTCAGTCGCTCATCTTCGCTTAGCTGACCTGAGGGTTAAGTGAACGCAATTTTATGGTAAATAAATTGTATGTAGACATGTGTTTAGCTGGGATAAATTACCGTAACGTCTGATATTTTCGATTTCATTCAATGTTTGTTGACAGTCAGTGCGTAATCGTTCTATTTCATAATCCAGTCTCTCAGATTCGCCGGGGTTCAAGGGTTCGGTTAACATTTTGACCTCTTCCTCGACATTGCCAAGCTTATTTTTGTTCTCCCGCAGTGCCGAGGCCAACTTGTCACGCCGCGCTTTCTGACGCTTTATGGTCTCGATGAAAGCTGTAGAAGAGAAAGAGAACTTTACTAAGTGTTTGTGTAATTATGCACATAAATATATGTAGATTTTAAAAATATTAAACACGTAAATCAATGGACATTTGGAAAAAATTAATTCGTAGAGAAATAGCCGAACAGTTGTATTAAACCACCCTAAGGTAAGGAAGAAGGTTCTATCGAGCGTATTGTGTGAAAGAGTCAAGCCAACCGTCAACAAACTGATTGGACCTTAATAGTGCGGCTTTAGCTCTAGAAAATCAACAACAGACCAGATATTCACCATGCACCAAATCTTGGAAAGAATGATCCGTGAAAAGAGAATCGACACACACCACTTCTTCGTTGATTTCAAAACTGCTTTTGACAGCACGAAAAGGATCTACTTTTATGCAGCGATGTCTGATCTTGGTATCCCACAAAACTAATACGGCTGTGTAAACTGACGTTGAGCAATTCCAAAAACTCGGGATCGGGAACGACCTCTCCGAGCCGTTCGATACCAAACGAAGTTGTCTGTAATAGGCGACTCCTATCGTGCGACGTTTTCAATCTATTCTTGGAGAAAATAATTCGAGCTACAGAACTAAATAGGGAAGGTTCTATATTCTATATATGGCGTACGTCGATGACATCGATATCATAGGACTCAAAAACCGCGCCGTTAGTTCTGCTTTCTGCAGAATGGATAAGGAAGCGAAGCAAATGGGTCTGGTAGTTAACGAGGGCAAGACGAAATATCTCCTGCCATCAAGCAAACAGTCGTCGCACTCGTGACTAGGCTCCCACGTCAATGTTGACAGTCTTAACTTCGAAGTCGTAGATTATTTCGTATACCTTGGAACCAGTTATAACAGCAACAACAACGTCAGTCTCGAAATCTAAAACGCAATAACTCTTGCCAACAGGTGATACTTCGGACTGAGTAGGCAATTGAAAAGTAAAGTCCTCTCTCGACGAACAAAAAACCAAACACTATAAGTCACTCATCATTCTCGTTCTGCTATATAGTGCAGAGGCATGGACGATGATAACATCTGTTTAGTGGACGTTACGAGTTTTTGAGTGAAAGGTTCTATGAAAGATTTGTGGTCCTTTGCGCATTGGCCACAGCGAATATCGCATTCGATGGAACTGAGCTGTATGAGATATAAGGGACGATTCCTTCTAGGTTTTACAAACTTCGTGGCAAATTTAATATTCGGAGTGTAATAATAATAATACGCAATTTTAGTAATTTTAGACTATAAAAAAGCCATTTAAAGTTTAATATACACTTTTAGGGTGCTAAATTGGGTTTTTAGAACATACGATTTTAGCACGTTCCCAGCAAATGCGACACAAATTTTAACAGAATTCTTCGGCGAAAATAAGAATTTATTACTGGCAAAACATGGCTAGCAGTAAAAGTTTAATAATAGCGACAGAAATCTCGAATTTTTCTATAATATTTTTTTTTTTTATTTTTTTTTTTTATAAAAATATTAATATTTTTTATAAAAAGATTAATACATATTTATTTCAAGTCCACTTGATCGGCGCTAATTTTTATTCATGAGTATGAGTGCTTTCAATACGATTGCACGAGCCGAAAGCCATTGACGTTAACCACTCGATTCACTCCATTGAAGCGCGCGCCGCCCACAAAGGCGCTATAAAAAATTTAGTTGTGTCGGACAAGTCGTAAAGCATCAAATCCACATACAAATGAAATGCGAATGAAATTAATTTCTAATCTGCTAAACTGCTGCAAATGCCCCCTCCCCATTTTCCTTATGAAAACCATAACAATAATAAAATACAAACAAATTAAATTTTAAGCTTTCATATATTATAGAAAAGCCATCGAAAGTGGGAATTCTTGAGAAAGCACAATCGTAAATCTTATTTTATAAAGTCTTTTATTCAGCTGCTGCGTTTTTTGTTTATTTGTAAGCGCTTTATTTTTGGCATTGCAAAAATAGGTATTCTTAAAAAAAATTACAAAAAAAAAAATAAATAAAAAATAAAATAAAAAACCATAAAAAAGAATAACAAAAGAAATTCGAAATGTTTAACAAATTAATAAACATTCTTGCACAATTTTATCTGAGTTCTAATAATAATTTAATGGCGTTGAATTGGAAACATTGTTGCTTATACCTATAAAGAGCGCCGAACGAGTGAGCGCATTCTTTCAACAGACCAGCGTCGAACGGATGTTGGATAAAATATTATTTTGAAAATAAAGTGTTCGGCAATAAAAATAGTTATTAATTTTATTTGCTTAGCTCAAATGATAATAAAATAATAAAAATACGAATAAATCGTATAAATGCTTTCATGTGAGGGTGGTCCTCAATTATGCGAAAAAATGATTTATTTAGAAAAAAAAAGTTGAAAAGCCTTAATAGAGAGTGCTAAAAGCGCTTACAACAAGGCAAACCATATAAGATATAAATATTTAATAAGCTCTTGCAATCATAATACTAGTCATACTCTCATAGTAGAGTTGATAAAACCATACCATTTTCAAGTGCCACCGATGGAAAGAAGCACGAAGAACTGTGCAAAACAAACTCGGAGAACTATGTGCGGAAAATCTCTTAGAAAAAATGATATCTAGCAGCGAAAACTGGGAAATAATTGCCTCGTACGTGGAACATGTTCTAAGAACTAAATAGCTCGATGCTGCCTACAAAATCGTAGGCATCCCTGGACGCAGGGAGAGTAGAAATTGACCTGTAATGGGTCCATCTTGGAAGCCCTGCCCTGACGTAATGCGAAAGCGGTCCCGGGGTAGGGAAAAAAATTCCATGATAGAAGGGGGGAGTGTTTTAGTAGGATGACGATCCCTATATGGTGCGAAGGCTTTTAAACCCTTCTTACGGCCTAAAAAAAAAGTAGAGTTTATGTTGTTTCCAATCACAGATTTGCTTTTATTGGCAACTGGTGAACTTAATTCAAGAGTTTCTATAAACATAACTCTCAAGATTTTAGTTAGTCAGTCGCATTTTCGTTAGTAAACATTGTTAAAAATTGACAGCTGTTGATAGTCTATTGTGAATTAAAAATAACCAACACTGACACTAGTTTTTATATTTTTATATAATATTTGTTATTGTAAACAAGAAGACACGAATAAAATGAAAAATTAAATAATTTTACTATTTTATTTAAAATATTCCCTTTAAATCAAAATTATTTTCGTTGATTCAATTTGGGATGACATTAAGAAAGAAGCGTTGAAAACACACTACACGATGAAATAGAGCTGTTTGAAATTGCTTATTATTCTATATATTTGGACCCGATCAAATGGGCGGGGGTTAACGCTGCCTGTCAAGGCTATAAACGGGTGTTTTCTTAGACGTGTGGTTTTCAATGAGCCAATACTTTTCACGGAATTGGTGTTTTTGTTAGGTGTTATCTGATTTATACTCGGTTCAAGAAATGGCAAATAATAATAAAACGGCTTACTCCGGAACAACGCTTGACACATCGGGCGCTGTGTCGAATATTCGTTCGACATATTCGCCCAGCGGAGTCAGTGATTCGAGTAACCATAGATGGGTTTCTCTTCACGTTCATTCTAGTAGATAATCCACGTCGTCAGAGACATCGCGCAGTGCGTACCGTAGACGCTATTGCTGCTATGGAGTAGAGTATCGAAGAAGACACGAGTCCTTCCGCAATCGCGCGCACCAATTAGAAGCCGTGCCTATCGACTTTATGAAAGATTTTGTAGCAGAATATTGGTTTGCTGGGTTAAAAATGCAACTCGTGCAAGAATTGAAGTCGAACGACCAGCAAGCGTACGGTACGTTCGGTAAATGGATCCAAAACGAGATGGCCACGAACCCCGATTTTCACAAGAAAATTTTTGCAATAAAGCTCACTTTTGGTTGAATGTTGAGACGCTGTTACATCCTCAAAAACTCAGTGTTTGGTGTGCTCTATGGGCAGAGGAAATCATTGGTCCATAATTATTCAAAATGAAGCCGGTCATAATGTTACAGTCAATGAAGAACGCTATGGAGCCTGATTAATGACTTGTTCGTGCCTGAATTTAAGGATGTTGATGTGGTTCCAACAAGACGCCGCTACATCACGTACAGCCAACGGAACAATTAATTTATTGAAGGAAACTTTTGATGAGCGTATTAACTCATGTCATACGGTTACCCAAATTTCTGCAATAAGTGGTCAAAGAATGGGCCTCTTGGCTGAAATTTATTCGAACCAGCCGCGGCAGTCACTTGGCGGACATATTTTTTAAGCTGCAATGTTTTTAATACGCATAAGAGTCGAAAAATTCTGTACTTTAATATCTTATATTATCCAGGATGCAGTTAAAACTGTTTTTGTGCTCAATGAGGGGCTTTGGGGCCCTTTTTAATATGGCCTTTTTGCAAAAAAATTTATCAATCAATCCAGAACGCTATAATAATTTTCTACTCATCCGAGTTCGGATTTTACTTTATACGGTACCAAAATACCCGATCAGAAATTTTATAATTTGAAGGTTAGGCATCTTTTCGTTAAGGAATCTATCTTGCACGCTAATTTTTTGAAATCAAAATTAAAATTGAAGTAGTATTGGCGACAGTTTTGTACTTTCACTGTTATTTTCGAACCTTGAAAAAACAAAAATTGTAATTGGAATATTTTATTTCATTTAATGGTTGTTTAGTTCAGGAATTATAAAATAAAATCATTCACAAGACGTTGCAAAGGGACTAGATGATCATCAATTAAGAATATTTAATAAGACAAACCGTTAAACCAAAGCTGTCGCGCATTATGACGAAAGAAAGAATATATAAGTGTATTTTTTTCGAACGGCTATTGCGCTAAATATAAAAATTTCATGCTAAATTTAACAACACACCGGAAAGCAAACAAAATAGACGTGTTTTCGCGGGCACCTTTCACATACAAACATACATACATACATTTGCACAATTTCATAAAATATTAAAATTGCATGCAAAACTATGAGCAGACATACTTAAAAATATACATATGTATTATATACGGTAAGGTGTTGCGCTTGTCAATGTGTGACTTTCAAATGAAATATGTATAAATGTTGATATAAATTTTCTTTCAGCGGGTGTCGAGTGCTTGCTGATCGCCGATCAGCGTCATAAACTGCCCACCACTCACAGCACCATCTCCGCAACGCACATGACAGCTTGTGCCGCCAGCAAGAAGCAGTGCTCGCTGTTTGGCAAGCGGCGGACGTGAGTTGTGGCTGTAGGAGTCGCGTGATCAAATGTCAAATATTATGTACGAGAGGGTTCGGTATAAAATAGAAATACATACATAATAAAATAGGGTAGGTGAACTTATGGTTTTAAAAATAATACACAGTAAGGAGAGAAAGAAATTGTGTCATTATTGGATTAAACCAGAGTTGGAAAAAAAAATTAATAAATAAAAATACTGCATAATGCAAAAAAATAATAATAATATTCGTGTATAAAAATTAAAAGGAAATGTTGATAGTGTGATAACGTATCCATATATTTTTTTTTTAATTACAGACTGTGCCATCAACTAAGTTATTAATAAAAAATAATATAATATAATAACCTTCACAAAATATTATATACAAGAACTTAACTTCGCGTATATACAGACTAAGTTCAAGTGACAAAAAAAAGTATCCGCAATTTTTAAATAAAATGCAAAATATTTATTTATTTTGTCGCCTTCAAAGTAATTCCTACCAGATGGGCAACGATTTTTCCAGTCTTCGAAACATTTTCATAAGCACTTTTTGGGATGGTCTTCAGCTCCTTCAACGAATTTTGTTTTATCTCTTCGAACGAGTGAAAATGGGTTACACGGAACGGCAATTTCAGTGTGAGGAACAATAAAAAAATCAAAAAAATTCAGCTGTGATCTCGGTGACATTTAGCTTCAACAAGTCTTCCCACATATCGCATCAATTAATGGATTTATTGAGAGAAACACCGCAACGAGCAGATACAGTCTGTCAAGTAAGAGAGTGGTTGACTTTACCGACAGTTAATGAAAGATTTCGCTCTAATTCCTTCGCGAGCCGATAGAGGGAAGCTTTGTCCTTGATGCATTGCCAACAAAGGTTCAGTTTTCGTAGATTTTTTGAAAGAGAATCACGTTAAACGCCATGAGTGCTAAGTACGCGTCGCGCTACGAAGCTGTGTTCTTTTGCATCCACCCGAAAGGTCCCAAAATGTCGCCATCAGCAGCTGTTAAATATATAATATGAGAAAGTCGAAGGCATTTGTACAGAAGTGGATACAGCGATATATAGTATAGTGGCTAAAAATGTCGACGATTTACCAGAACCTGGTTCGATAGCAAAAGTGAACAAAAAAGATGAAAAAAGAATAGCGACTCGCTTGGGCGCATGAAAATATTGATAGAGATTTTGAAAATGTCATTTTTACTGGTGATTGTTCTTTATGGGCACGTTCTGTCCTCACGCGAGCCTGGTCAACTTCCACCAATAGGTTTGTTCAGCGGACTATAAAGCATGGAATAAAGGTGCATCTTTGGGGCTGCTTCTCAAAGCAGGGATTCGGCACATTGTACCTCTTTAGTGACAACCTAAATGCCGTGAAAATGATAAAAATCTACAAAAAAGGCTTTACAACTATCTGCCAAACGATGGTTCATCAGAAAAAATGAAGATTGAATCTGCAGAAGGACAACGATCCTAAACACCACAGCAAGCTTTGTACTCAGTGGAAAACTCAATCTGGCAACGGATTGGCCGTCGCATTTGCCCGATGCAAACCCTATTGAAAATGTGGGTGCGTATATTAAACAGAAGCTTCGTGGAAGATACACATACGCTTTGAAGCAGTTGTCTTACGAAATTCGTCCGATCTGGGGATCCTTGCAACTAGAATATGCCGTCAAATTTATAGAAAGCATGCCTCGGAGATGCCAGGCAATATCGACGCCGGTGGTGACTAGACATATTATTGACCAAATTGCATCATTGTTTGTAATGTGTAAATGTATATATAAATATGAAATCTTAATAAAAAATTTTTTTTTTATAAATTAACACGACCATGCTTTTACTGGACAGACTGTAATATCATGTTTTGGGCTGGTCGATTGGCCAAGAAGATGATGTGATATCACACCGTTGGACTTTTTCCGAGAAGTCTATGTAATGTCTAAAGTCTATGAGGACAATCACGCTTCGATTTAGGCCTTGGAGCAAACAGCACGAGTGTCATTTGACAGTTACCGGTAGACATGTTTGAAAGAGTCATCGAAATCTGAACTCAACGCGGCCAACATTTGATAGATATAATCTTCAAAAAATAAATGCCACAGAATGTTCTTTCGAATTATAACCAACATTCTCCATTAAATTTGAAGTTTCTCGAATTTATATATTAAAAAACAAAGAATATAAAAAACTGTGTTATTATATATAGACTATTTTTTAATAGAAATGAAGAAAAAATTTAATTCGAAAAAATTAAAACAAATAAATGTGACCAAAAAAGAAAATTTGGCATGTGAATTAAAGCTATACTGCAGAAAATCGCCCTGAACTTGAACGCACAGAGAAAATCAGAACGCAGAGCAACGTCAAACCGCTAAAAAAAGGAAAATACAAAACAAACAAACAAACACTCACGCAACCTGCACACACACATATATCATACATACATATACATGTATTCAACAAAAGTGGGAAACATTGACGACATTAAAAATAATAATACCAAACATGTGCGAACTACTAGGTGTCAAAAAGTGGAGAAGAATGATGAAATAAAGAACATAAAAAACGACTGCAAAGTAATAAAACAATAACAAAGAAAATGATAATAAGATAATTTTTGTTTTACATAAAACAACTATATAACTTTAAAAACGGAAGTATAAGGGTATTTATCAGTAAAAATAGGAAAAGGTATGAAATGTGAGTAAGCCATGCCGAAATTCGTGAAGCTATCTTGTAAATAAAAAAGTTTTTCTTACAAGTACTACTTTTTGACAGAACAGTTTGCATGGTACCTGTATTCGTATATTACATACATAGTATAAAAATATCGAAAAAGGAATTTGTCTCAAATTTGGTATTTCAAACTGAATTTCGTAAGCGGAATTGTTGCGAATGTTGGAAAAGGCGTACGGTGATCCAGTTTTATCAAAGACACAAGCATACGAGTGGTACAAAGCCTTCAAAAACGGTCGAAAGATCGTTAAAGTCATGCCTTCTTCGACCCCTTTCATCTGATAAATATAATAAAAAAGTGAAAGACATGATGCTTAAAAATCGTCAAGCAAGTGCTAGAGAAAATGCAAGAGAGATGTCTCTCGTGGGTCCTTTTTTTATTTTGGTGTATTTTTTTGGTATGAAACTCGTTTTTTTCGACGCATCCCGATAAAGTTGATTTTTTTCAAAAAGATTACGGTACTAGGTCTCTTTGAATATGTTTGAACGTGCGAATTACGATTCCACACTCGTAGAGAGCATTATAACTGCCAATGTGACATGGGTTTATGAGTTTAAATGATATTAATGGAGAGGAAAAAACGAGCCAAAACCAAAAAGCCGCTCAAAAATCGTGCAATTTATTTTGGTACTGAAATGGATCCATCGAAAATCGTCGAAATTCCTTTTATTTCCAAACTAAAAATTAGTAGAAGATTCCTTACCTCAATTAAGCCACACTTTGTGTTATTGCTTAGGTCGATATTCCAGTTTAAAACAGACTTACACAATTACCGGAAAAACTTCTAAGATTATAATAATTAATAGAGAAGATTAAGCCATTTTTATACTAGGTTGCCTTATATATTTCGGGATTTGGCAAATCTAGTCTTGCAATCTAGCAACTCTCAACGAGCGCTATTTGTGTGGTTTAAAGTGACCTGCAATATTCATCTCGGCCAAAAAGAGGAATTCAATTTCGAAAAATTTCGCGCGTTTATTTTTTACAACTTTCGACTGGAATTATCTCAGCAACAGTGCATCGATTAATTTAATTTAATATTTGGCGACGATGCTACATCAAGGACCGGTGTTTATCATTGATAAAGTGAATTTAATCAAGGTCGTAAAGCACTCCAAGAAAAATTTCATGAAGGTCGCTCAATATCAGTTG
The DNA here is from genome assembly GCA_027475135.1 of Bactrocera correcta. NCBI lineage: Eukaryota > Metazoa > Arthropoda > Insecta > Diptera > Tephritidae > Bactrocera > Bactrocera correcta. The sequence goes on from CM050327.1 coordinate 37,877,485, forward strand.
TTGTTTCGGACACTATTGATGCTGTGCGTAAACTGGCATTGCAAGATCGTCATGTGATCTATCGTGAGATTGAGAAAACTATAGGCATTAAGTGGGAATAGCATACAATCAATATTGCATGAACATTTTACTGCAAAAAAAAAATTTTATCTTTCCACACAATTTATCAAACGCTCAAAAAAAGGCTCGTGTCGATTGGGTGAGAGAAATGTAAAAAAAAAACAAATGATAGCACTGCTTCGGAACACATTGCCTTAACCTCTGTGAAACTTTCTGACTACCAGGATGTCAAGAAACTTATTACTGTGCTTACGATCCGGATATAGACGATCAATCAGCCGAATATCGTGGCAAAGGTGAGCCGAAGTCTAAAAAATCACGTCGAAGCAGGTCAAAAATCAAGGCTATGTTGACAGTTTTCTTCGATTATCGAGGTGTGGTGCACTCCGAATCCCTTCCGACCGACAAAACTGTCAACGAGGTAAATTGTTTGAGTGTTATGCGTCATTTACGCGAAGCTATTCGTACAGAGAGGCAATATTTATGGGCTGACAAATCCAGTTTGTTGCATCACGATAATGCACGTACGCAAAATCTTCAGCCAATATCGTGCCACAAGCACCGTATTCATCTGATTTAGCTTCGTGTGACTTCTGGCTATTCAGCAAACTCAAACTATCACTCCGGGGAAACCGTTTTGAGTCAATTAAAGAGGTCACCTGAGAGGCAGTTGAAAGTTGATTCAAATGCATGGAAAATTGTATAGATCGTAATGAAGAATATTTGGAAAAATAATAAATCTATTTTCGAGGTTTAATATTTGTTATTTTTTTCTAATCTTTAAATATAAAGTCAACCCTCGTAATGCTGGTGGTTATGGATATTTCTTCTTAAAGGTATTAAATCGTTTACTTTTAAAACTAAACTCGAATTGAAATCAATGCATTTATAATCATAAAAATTTGAAAAAATTAAAATGCAGTACATAACCTATATGTAATAACCTATATGTAGTATAAGCAACCCACTTGAATATACTATATATACATATAGTATATTTAGAAGTCTTTACTTGCCTATGAAATGTTTAGTATATGCGGAACTAAAACAAACGTAAATCTAAAAAGCAATACAAAAACAATAACATAAAGAATACATTTATAGTTAATTACAATCGCCGTATGTGTTTAAAATACATACATACAAGTATGTACAATATGTGTGTAATCACGAGTCTAAGCCAAAATGACGTGAGAAACAATGTGTAAAGTATAAATAGATTTTAATACCGATATTATTTGCTGATTGGAGACATTGAAAAACTAGACAAATAACAACAAAAAAGTGTAAAATAGAATTGCCTACACGAATATACATTACTATTGTATATAGTATGTATATACATATAGTAAGTGTGTATAAACAACATTAGAATGCTAAATAAACTGATAAGAGCAAGACTTGGTATTGTTTGAAATTGTATGCAACTTTGAAGTTATGCAGACTATAGTGATCCTATATTTTTATTATATTTAACGAGAATTGAACGATAAGTTATCAGGGGGAGCGTCATGGGAGAGTCTATAGGCAGAGAAAAAAGCTCTAAAACACTCAAATCATAGAAGGGTATTAATTTATGTGCATACAGTTACGGACAATAAAATAGAATCATCCATAGTACTAACTTTCCGTACTAAAAAAAAAATATGAATTTGATTTAAATTCAACTAAGTTATATTTTTATTATTTACTTCATATCAAGTGTTAGTGATAGCAGTAAAAATATTGGAAAAAACAATGCATAAATATTACAAAAACAAAGGTAAAAAAAATATTTTAAAAATTCGATGTACAAAAAAATAGAATCAAAATTTTTTATATTAAAAAAAAAATATTTTTTTAAGGGATCTAGTAGAAAAAATTGTTAGCACATTGTAGTGTATTCTTTATCATTTAATACAGATGCACATCTCCTACGCATAGACCTAATTAGACTACCGAAAGTGTTCTGTGGAACAGAATACCAGACCTTTGTACCTTCTCTTAGAATTCTGTCTTATTTTTCGGTTTAAGGGGTGCAATACTTTTAGTTTTAAAAGTTTTTGTTGAGATTCAGATCTGCCGATTACTCTGGCTAAGCCATAACGCTAACACCATGGTTTGAAAATCATTTTTTGCAAGACCAGAACCGATGTTTCGGATCGCTCTCTTATTGGAATTGCAAAATGCAAGGCGAATTACATTCAGCATTTGGGAGTATGACCTTATCTAAACTTTAACTATATATGGCGGTCTATTTTTTCTTGTATCCAAAAAATAGGTCCGAAATGCAATATGAGAAACAATGCTAAGCATTATATTGTCGCCACGGGTTTGAAGGACCTAGTCGTGTAAGCGCACATTTTTTTGTTTTTTTGGTTGCGGACTCACACCCAACTATCATATTTATCATATTAATTTGGACTATAAAATGTCGAACCATTTTTTTTAAATTAATTTTAAGCTCCGTCCTAATTAATGTGTCGTTTTACCAACTGAATACGATTGCATCTATGCCGTTTTCTCAGTAATGGCACCTTTCGGAACCTTGTGCCAAAGCAATTTTTCTCCACAAGTTGTCTTCTTACTGTTCTTGAAGAAATTGTTGCACATAATTTTTATTAATTGGCTACAGAGGCCGTAAACGGATCGCGCATCGACAATCTTGCAACATTTCGACCGACTTCCGCAGACATTTTTTTTGTGATTGGCCTATTTTTCAACCATTTTTCGGACATTTTAAAGCAAAAAACACAAATTTTTGAGGCAATTGAAGTTTGCAATTTGCTTTTACGCGTGACCCATTCCTTGCAAATTTTGGACACACAATCTTTCCTCCTCTGAACAATGCTTTGCTCGCCGCATTTTTTAAATAATTTCGTAATTGATACAATTATTTATTCCACAGATCTAATTAAGTTAATATAACTACTTATTACGCTTTTTAAATTCAATATTTTGCGTTTATGAAACCATTTCGCTATTGATTCTATTATTTTGTCACTAAGCACGAGGCACGCTATTAACACTTTTTAAATTACAGTTAACTTAAAACTTGACAATGCTATATGTTCCTCTTTTTCAAAAGTACATATTATAGCCTTTGTTATTATGCAGAAAAGTTACTACATAAATGAAAATTTTCAAAAAAATTATACCATTGTTTCAAAGCAAAACCTTTGATTCTATTTTATTGTCCGTAACTGTATTGTATACGTACTTATAAGGTAGATAAGAATTGCTATTACGTTGTAAATAAATACTAGCGCTCGAATAAAATATACGACTGTTATTAATTACGTTGCATGTATTATGTGTAAAAATAGTAAAAGTAGTTATATCATATATTGGTAGTCGAAAAAGTCGTTAAAAATTTTCGTATTTATAATCAAACTTCAACTAATTTTTTTTATATTTATACTAACTAATAAATTAAACAAATATGTATTATTTTGGCCGACCACTTTTTGCCATTTTTCCGCTAGAGACATTATTCCATCAGTGTAAATCCAAATTTCAAAATTTTTAGAACGGATGCGAGCAAACCATTGTTGTGCTACACGAACTGATACAGTATCGTCTCCATAAACTACAGTGGCTTGCGTGGCATTCTCCCTTTTTTGTAAAAAAAAAGTTTCAAAATATAGCGAATTTCTTCATTATTTTCACTCATTTTTGAATAGCTGTAACTTCTTGCCAACTTCCCTGAATTTAATTTTATTTTTGGATGAATGAAGCTTAAAATTTTACCTTTCCATCAAACTATATGGTATGACAAAATGTGATTGGTAGCACTGGAGATATACGACTGCTAAACTATACAATATTGGGTAGTCGAAAAAGTATTTTCGTATTTTATCAATAGGTGTAAAAAATACGAAAATACTTTTTCGACTACCCAATATTATATAGTTTTAGAAGAAAAAATATGAAAAAATATGAAATTTTCTTTACACATTATAGAGTAAATAAAAATAAATGCGAAAATTAGCAACGAAAGACACTTCTCACAGTAAAGTTACTTTAGCTGTCTTTCTAGCATATGACTGATCGATTAGCAGTCTTCTATGAAAGGAAACGGGGAACATGAGTGCCGAAACAAGCAAAATACAAGTGTGTGAATAAGTTTGAAAGATTATAGTTAACTTTGAAGCCGAAAATCAACAAGTTAGACACCACGCCTAAGAATATAAGACGCCTCAAACTTTTGTCTAGGATATCAACAGCTCAAAATCGAGTGGGAAAATAGACAACATACACCACAGAAATATAAAAGTCTTTGTTACAGCTTTGCAGCGCTCTCTAAACACTGAAAATTTCCCCATTAACGCTTAACTCACCACTATTCTCCAATGGCAGACACATGTCCTCACTGCTTGCCGTTGTTAGTGGCGCTGGCGGCGAAATAAATTGTGCTGTTTGCGCTGTTGGCGAAAGCAGTATTGTCGTAGGCGTTTGTTGTTGTTGTGACGTAGTCGTTGTTTGGCCCGTGCCGCCCGTTGGTCCGTCTGCGGTGTTTCCACCCTCAATACCGGCGTAGTAACCACTATTATTACGTGAGCGTATGCGACTCGCATTAAATACGCCACCTTCTTCGGTGACTGTTATATGGAAATTTTGCTGAAAACCGTGACGTGCATTATACGATGTACTGGAATAGGTCAGACCACTGCCATTGCCGCTCAACACCGGACCGGCAGAGATGTCTATGGTTGATTGTGGTACAGCGTTGGTCGGTTGACGTAATGTCAAATTGACTGAGGTGAAACTTTTCTGACTTGTTGGCGTACTGCCACCACTACCACCGGCGGTGGAATTTGCGACGTTGCTAATTTTTGCGGACGGCAGAAAATCGCGCGCGTATGGCGGCTCTGGCTGTACGGTGATAACTGAGCGGTGGCGTATAGGCGAACGCAGCGGTGATGTTTGCTGTGGCTGATAATTGGGAGCAACAACGTTGTTATTGTTGTTAATATTATTATTTTGCCGATTGTTATTGATATGGCTGAGCGCGAAAGCTTGTGATGGCGAACATCCCGCATTGGCAGATACTTCGCTTTCGCCACACGAGCTTAACGGACTCGTCAAAGCCGATTCGCTCGAGCAGCTGCCGACGCTCTGCCATTGTGGTGAATTTCCACCGCTATTATTTTTTTGTTGTTTGCTGCTGTTGTTGTAGCTGATATTATTGTGAAATACTGGCTTTGGCGCGATCGGCGGCAGCGGCGCTTTGCGTATCGGCTTCTGTAGCGGTGGATCTGCGACTACGCCACTCGCTGGCTGTTGTTGTTGTTTCAACTGGCTGCGCTGCTGCAAATGCTGTTGCAATTGTTTGTTCAATTGCTGGCGCTGCAGTTGCTGCTGCGATGCTTGCAAGTTGAGCGTATTGGGGCGAGCGCGCGCACCGGTGGCCGGCAATTGCGGCGTCGAGGGCTGATGATTCGCGGCAATTCGATTGAGCGCCGTTATAAAGTCGGCGGAGCGCGCGCATTCAACAGGCGCATTCGCGGTCGCGGTCACGGGCATATCACACGCTTGTTTGGGCGAATCACCGGCAGCACTATTGTTGTTGCTATGGCTACACTGATTATTGCACGGTAATTGAACACTATTAACATCTTTTGCTAAATTGCTGCTATTTTGCACTAACTCAACACTATCACAATTGGCTTGAGGTGTAACGGCACTATTTTTGTTTTCAGCACGTACGCGCTGCAGCGTCGCTACAGACGGCGGCTGTGTAGGCGCAGCGCGTATGGGACGTAAAGGCGTCGCGGGTTTTTGCGGCGACGCGTTTTTAAGGCGTTGCGGCGGTTGTGGCGGTGTGTGCGGTGTCTGCGCTGGTTGTTGTGGACTCTTTTGCCGTTGTTGCAACTGCTTTTGCTGCTGCAGATTGCTGTGTTGCTGATTGTTGATGTGATGTTGTTGCAATACTTTCGCTGGGTACGTTTGCACTGGTATCGGATTTAGTGCCAACTCATTCCGCAACATCTGTATGCAATTCTCACGTTGATGGCAATTATCGTTGACACACTGCGCTACAATCGGATCGGGTATGGTCGGAAACTCTTGCTTCATCTCATGGAAGAGATGCATAATACTTATGTTCGTGCAATTGCAAGCGGGACGTGCGGCAGCGGCGGCAACTGCTCCTTCCAAACTATTGCCTTTCGTTTCGGTGTCGTTTTCGTTGTAGTTGTAATCGTTAGCGATGTTGTTGAGCAGATTTTCGCGACTATTGTAACGTTTTATGCCCAGTTTGCTGTAGGTCTCAGCGTTGGCCGAGTGTGTCGCGGCGGAGGTAGGCGTGGTGGGTGTTGCTGCTGCAGTGGCAGCCGAGGTACTAGGATTACTGTTGTTGCTGTTGCCGTTGTTATCGTTGTCGGCTTCGTTGTTGTTGTGACTACTTTGCTTCAGAAAAGTAGCTGGCGGCTTCGGTGGTTTAGCCGCCATTTTTGGCCATCATTTGCCGTAAACACGCACCTGGAAGGAGAGAGAGGGAAAGACAAATAAATTAAAAAGATGTTTAATAAAAATTAAGTTTGTTTTGTGAACTGTTTAAAGCTACTTTTCCATAAATATACATAACTGATTGATATATTTTTATATAATCTATAATATTCCTACAAATATGTTTGTCTAAATGAGCAATTAGTTTTGCCATAGACGTGATGTAGACCGCATAAGAGGTAAAAACAGAATTATTCCTGAAGTTGATCAACCTTTGCGTGAAAAAAAGATATAAAGGCCACTAGTTCTTTGTAAGATTAGGTTAAAAGGTCGATCCAAAATGGATCCCATCATGTGGATGCCCAAATACTCTTAAGTATTGATCGGTAAACTTCAAATTAAATCCCATCCCAAAATCACTCAGGTCCTTCTCCACCTGCCCTTTCCCACGGAGTGGAATTGTTCGTCTTCATCGGCTTCCCCTGGCGGGTACTGCGTCCAATACTCTCAGAGCTGGAGTGTTCTCTTCCATCTAGACAACATGACCTAGCCAGCGCCTTGATTCGGTGAACTATTGCAATGTGATCGTATAATTCAGGCGGCAGAACCTTTTTCTCGAAAATTCGAAACGTCGACTCATCAGATGTTGTCATAGTCCATGCCTCTGTACAAACCATTTAGCAGGACTGGGATGATGAGTGACTTCTAGAGTTAGTCCTATGTTCGTCAGGAGAGGACTTTACTTCTCAATTGCCTACTCAGTTCGAAGTAGCGCCTGGCAATGGTTTTCCTGCGTTGGATTTCGATGCTGAAGTTGTTTGTTGGTGTTAATGCTGGTTCCAATTATACATATACGACTTCGACGTTATGACTGCCTATAGTGACGTGGGAGCCAAGTCCCAAGTGCGGCGACTGTTTGTTTGATGCCTGGAGATATTTCTTCTTGCCCTCGTTCATTACCAGATCTATTTGCTTCGCTTCCTTATCCCGTCTGGACAAAGCAGAACTAACGGCGCGGGTGTTGAGGCCAATGATATTTAGTTCTGCAGCTCGATTTATTTTCTCCAGAAGCAGGTTGAAAAAGTCGCACGATAGGAGTCGCCTATTACAGACAACCTCGTTTGGTATCGAACGGCTCGGAGAGGTCCTTCCCGATCCTGACGGAGCTTCTGGTATGACTCAACGTCAGTATACACAGCTATTAGCTTTGCGAGGATACCAAATTCGTCTCGCCTTCAAACGGATGTTTTTTGGCCACACAGAGGACAGTTGGTCTAAGACCGGTAGTCATGAGCTGCTTGAGCCATATGTTGTAAACTCGCGTAAACGGTGTCTACGCCAAAGTTGTTCCAAGTTCATTTCAAAACCAAAAATATATTTATTAACCATCTACAGACGTCCTAAAACTTCTGAGATTCCACACCTTACGAATGACGTGAGAACACACACCTCAAAAACTGACAAAACCATGGAGAAATATTCCAGCAAAATTTAACGCCACTATCAGTACGCGTGTATAGAAAAATTAATGCAAAATCTGTATAGCCGTTAACTACCGAAGTATCACTCGACTCATAAGACGACCGTTAAAAATATTGAATGAGTAACAATCGCTGTTAAGAAGGAACTAACAGCTGAGAAATACAGCCAATACTTGTGGCTTAATTAGAATATTGCACAGAGGTCGCAAAATTGATTTCAACGTCGGGTGATGCTCACCTTGACATTCTTAAGATAACTAAAATACCTGGAAATACATAGATATGTATGTACAAAACAAATTTGTAAGGTCTTTAAAATGTCACTGCATAGTATTAGTCCCGACTTTTGCTTGTAAATGCTTTGCTGACCCTTCCATATACCATAAATAATATGTATGTATGTATGTAAGTGTAGCACTCTTAGTATTTAATGCAATTAGAAAGCCACTTTTAGAACTTAACTGGTATTGATCTCGAATAGTTAGCAGAAACGTAAACAATAGACATTGGGTTCAGAAAAAATAAGCAACATTCGAAGAGCAAACAGTTTTTAGAACAAACCGTGAAAGAAACGCCATAAAACATGCGCTTGATATTTGCACAAGAAAAGGCAAACTTAGTACGCAGTGATTTCTACACAACTACACATGTATTTGCATTGTTTTTGCACGAAATAGCAAAACTTATTTCATTTCCAGAATTAGCGCTACGTACTAAACGTGATGTTGGAAGCCAAAATAGCATTAAAAATAATAGAAAATAAACCGCTACTTAAAGAGAAATGCGTCGGCGTCGTGGAGAGAAATAGATTTATGCATATACAAAGGTATGTAGATATATAAGTATGTATACAAAACAATAAGTACTACATAAATAGCCATTGACGCGTGCAAACGAGGGAGGCCCAATAAGACAGCAGCTAAAAAATAAGCGATTTAACAAAAATTATTCAACAAAAGTAAAATGTTTGGGTACCACGTGAATTGTCTGTGAAAAATTTAATGGATCGAATAAACATCGACGGTTTTTGTGCAAACGAAATGAAATCGAATCATTTCTGAAGCGAATGGTAACAGGAGACGAAAAGTGGTTCAAATACGACAATAGTGTGCGAAAAAGATCATGATCCAAGCGTGGTTAAGCTCAACAAATGAACGTTTCGAAAGGTTATGCTGACTGTTTGGTGGGATTGGAAAGTAATCATCCACTTTGAGCTGCTCTAGCCTGGCCGAACAATTTATTCTACGTTTTACTGCCAACAATTGATGAGATTGAAGCAAGCAATCGAAAAAACGACCAGTACTGATCAACAGAAAGGGCTCCATCTTCCATCAGGACAACGCTAGACCACACTTTGATGACTCGGCAAAAACTTTGAGAGCTTGGCTGAAAAGTTTTGATGCATCCACCATATAGCCCTGACCTCGCACCATCGGATTACCATTTGTTTCGGTCAATGCAGAACTCTCTTAATGGAGTAAAGTTGGCTTCAAGAGAAACCTGTGAAATTTACTTGTCGCAGTTTTTCGTCGAGAAACCACTCATGGAATAATGTCTCTAGCGGAAAAATGGCAAAAAATGGTCGACCAGTTCATTATAAATATAAAAGAAAATAAGTTAAAGTTTGATTAGAAATACGAAAATACTTTTTCGACTACCCTATATTTTCATTATTAGTTTCATTATTATTAGTTGGCAACTTCTTTAGCCTCAGCAATGACAGAGCCAAAAATTATAGATCAAAACATTACACGACAGTTTCGTTTTGTTACTTTTTTAAACGAGTTTGACAGGAACATTGCTAGACGTGACGTCATGAATGATAGAAATTATATTGTTTTTCAGCACACAGTTTTTGCAATTTTTTATTCTTGCGTCGAGCGATTTTATTTGTTGATATTTTGGAAGAGAAAGAATAGAAGGAAATATAAAAAAAATAAAGAGGATTGATATTTTTCATTTCAAGTGATTTCTCACGCAAAGCAAATGCTATAAGAGGCGAAAGATGACAGAAAAAATTGCTGCGCCTTTTTTTATTGTGATCTGTCACAAATGCCGTAAACAAACTGACATAAATGAAATCTGTACCACATACGCCTGCGACTTTATGACAGATATAAGCAGAATAAAAACTTTAGCTCAATGACTATTTAAAATATAATAGCATCCAAAAAAGCATTTGAATTTTTTCCATTGCGACTTCTCACGTACTTATCGCATCACTTTTCACTACTCGTATGCAGGTGTACATATATCTGCATACACTTGTTTTTGGCGAAAATATGTTTCGAAACGCTGCGGATTATTTCGCGTGTAGTGTTGGCTGGCGTGACGTATTCAAAATGCGGCGAAAATAAATTCCAAATATAAGTGGAAGATTTAGTAAAATAAATAAAAAGTGGGAATACAAAAAAAAAAAATACTTTATAAACAAATGACAGGAATATTTAAAAATATTTATGACATAAAATGCTGCAAAGGAAGGGTGTACATGTTGGTCGATTTGAATACAAGACAGGTGACAGAGAAATGTTAATGTGAAAAATTTAAATTAAATTAATTGAAATTTAAATACAAAAAAAGTATTAAATTAATAATTATAGATGAACGAAAAAAATTAAGTACAAATAAGAAAAAAATAATATGTACAGATATTAGAACTGCAAATCTAAGAACTAATAGATTAATAACTACGAAAAATTAAAGTAGATGTACTTTTTTCAAGGTGCTTTTTCTGACAGATAACACGTGAGTCATGTCAAGCTGTCATTTTATTTTTATTCAGTATTGTTTGGCATTTCATCATGGAACGTTTAACAATAGTTTAATTTTATTACGAGACCCAGCATTCTTAATGAGATAATAGTCGATCAAGACTAAGTCCAGCACGCAGTGAAGAAAATATAGCAGCAATAGCCTTTCCAAGCGATATCGCTTCGCTTTTTAGCCAAGACGATCCGACGTTTTCAAGCCACGACGTTTTAGCGATGAGGCTCATTTCGGGCTCAATGAGTTTGTAAACAAGCAAAATTTCCGCATTTGAGACGAAGAGCAACTTGAATAGATTCAAGAGTTGCCATTTCATCCAAAAAAAACAACGGTGTGCTGTTGCTTTCGGTGGAATCATGGGTCCATATTTCTTCAAAAATGATGCCGATAAGAACGTAACCGACAGTGGTTTTGATGCCTGAAATTGAAGCTCATGATCTCGACGAAAATTTGGTTTCAACAAGGCGGCGTCACATTCCACACATCGCATCAATCAATGGATTTATTGAGAGATCACTACGGTGAGCAGATAATTTCACGTCTTGGGCTGGTCGATTGGCCGCCAAGATCGTGTGATGTCACACCGTTAAACTTTCTCCTATGAGGATATGTAAAGTGTATGCGGAAAATCCCGCTTCGATCAAAGTTTCGGAGCAAAACATCACGCGTGTCATTTGCCAGTTACAAGTGGAAATGCGAGCGAACGAGTCATCGAAAATTGGACTCAACAGATGGACCATCTGAGACGTTGCCGCGGCGAACATTTGAAAGAGATAATCTTCAAAAAATAAATGCCGAAGAATTTTCTCTTGAATAATAATAAATATTCCATATTAAATTTGAAGTTTATGTGCTGTTTCTTTAAAAAAGTAGAGAACCTCGAAATGGATCACCCAAAATAATACAAATGCTATTTATGTATTTCTTTCATTTTATATAGAATAATTTTCAATAATCACAAGAGGGACTAACAGTTATAAAAATCTTGAGGTAGTTATAACATTTTCGAGGAGAAGAAGTGGTTTTGGTGGTTTTTTATGTATTGCAAAAAAAAAAAAAAATTCAGAAAGAAATAACAGTCATAAAAAACGTTAAGAAGTAACAACCTTTTTGAGGAGAAAGCGTTTTTTTTTATATATTGGTAAATTATTTTCGAAAATTTTTTGAAATTTTTTTTTCGAAATTTTTTTTTTTTCTGAATTTTGTTTTTCAAAATTTTTTTTTTTAAATGTTTTCCGAAATTATTTTTTTTTAATTTCTTTTCGGTTTTTTTTTTTTTTTAATTTATAAAAAATATTTTATAATAAAAAAATAATATTTAAATGCTTAACTCACATTTTTGTTTTAATTCTAGCAGTGGCTCTGCAAATAGTGTCAAAATTTTCACTTTTTTTAGTTTTTTGTTTTTTTGTTTTTCGTTGAACTCTTGTGAACTCTTTGTTTCTTGTTTTTGTTTATAGATAACAATTAATTTTTTTTGTTTTTAATCTTCAGTATTTTGTTTGTATATTTATACTTTGTCAACACTTAAAAAATAAATTTCGAATTCGTTTCAAATTCGTTCGATAAAATTCTGCACTTGGCACTTTTTCACAACGAGCAGCTGCACCGCAATCAATATGGGTTTTCCGATTCGTACAGTTATTAAGTCACTAGCATTTTTTTTTTTTAATTTAATCTCTTATGAAAAACAACAAAAACACAACAGCAAATACAAACATATATATGTACATATGTACGTGCACGCGCATAAATATTCATAAATTTTCCCAAGCAAATTAGTTGCGACAATTCAATTAAAATAATAAAATCATACACTTAAACGTGCGCCGCTGTAAAACAGCTGTTACATGTGTATGTACGTATGTATGTGGGTACAATTAATCACTTTGCACTTTGAATTTTCACTTTTGATTGCAGCTTTTCAGACAGATGGCACAAATATATAGTAAGCAGCGCGTACTAACTCAAAATTTTTAATAACGTATTTTTATTGTTTTTATTGTAGGTGCTTAGCGACAGGCGCAAAGCAATCGAAAGCCTCAGTTTTATGGCAAAAAAAATAATAATAATAATTTCGAGAGGTATTTTTCCTTATTTATTCTAATTAATAACACTGATTAGCTGTCTAATATATGCTTCGGGGTCACGACTGAGCGGCGTGCGTCTATTTCGCGACCGTTCTTCTAAAAGTATTTCACGTGTGTTCGTTTTAAATGCTGAATTTTGACTGAATCTGTTTGGTACGTTTGTTGCTTAGTCGATGCCAAAGTCAATGTTGCGCCGATATACTAGCACACACTAGCCCATACACATACACAGGCACGGGTAGGAATACAAACGCAAGTGTGAAATACATAGTTAAGTGTATTTGTGAATAAATTAATGAAATAAAAACATGAAAAGTAGAAAATTAGCAGGAAAACCCAATATTTCGAGCAACGAAAACACTGAGCGGCGCGTTGGCGTGCACCCACACATACTTTTGGGAGGGAATTAACAGTGAGTACGCAGTGTGTGTGCAAGAGAGCGGTAGAACTCTGCATTTTGTTTTTTTTTGTCATTATTGATTAATCGGAAATAAATACGCTAGTTGTTGCAAAAGAATTGTGTGTGCTAAGAGCTCTTAATGTAATAAGCATTTAGCACTCAACAGTAAGCAGTTATCAGTTGATGGGAATCAAAACTGTATTTCAAGTACTAACACGTGTAAATAATAATAATAAAAAATAATGATAATAAAAAATAATAATAATAATGTAAACGACCATGTGTATAAACCTTGGAATATCAGGTGTTTCGAAACACTGAAGTTGGTACAACTAGGCGTATGTGCAACTTGCTACGAGTTAATGCCTGTAGTAATGACAGTATAGGTTGCGTATACGCCAAAGCAAATAATATTTCATATTATTAAATTTTATTTGCTTTGGCGTATTTTATACAAGGTTTTTGCACAAAAAAATAAAAAATTAGAAAAATTATTAAAAATAAAATATATATAAAAAGTAAATGTAAATAATTTAAAAAAATTAATACAAGAATAAAAATTATTTCAAACAATTAATTAAAAAATAATAAAAACCAAATGATTAAAAATTAATGGAAAACGTCTATATGGCGTATACGCAACCTTTTGATACAAGGTTTTTGCACAAAAAAATAAAAAATTAGAAAAATTATTAAAAATAAAATATATATAAAAAGTAAATAAAAATAATTTTAAAAAATTAATACAAGAATAAAAATTATTTCAAATAATGAATTAAAAAATAATAAAAAACAAATGATTAAAAATTAATGGAAAACGTCTATATTATAATAAATATAAAAAACCAATTAAGTTTAACTAAAAATTAAAAAAAAAAAATAAGAAACAAACATGAATAAAAAAATAAATTAAGACGGGATTAAATAAAAAAATAAACAACAATTTAAGGGAAAAAAAATTAAAAAAATTAAAAATTAAATTGAATTGAATAAATTCAAAAAGGGTTAAAATAAAAATCTAAATTAATAACGAAAATTAATACAAAAAAAAAAAAATAATATAAAATAAAAAAATTATGGAACAAAATGTATATTAAAAATAAAATAATGTCATATTAAAATTAAATTAAAAACACAAATTATATTATATAAAAAAATTGTGAAAGAAACTGTTTAATAAACATTTATGAAATTCAAAGTAGAAATTAAATTAAAAAGAAATTTAGAAGGAATTAAATAAAAAAACTAAACTAATTACAAAAATTATTAAAATTGTAAATTAATTTAAAAAAGTTATGGGAAAAAATTATAAGAAAAAAAAGTTAAAAGTTAAATAAAAAAAATTAATTGATTGCGAAAAGTAATAAAATAAATAAATTAAATAAAAAAATGGAAAAAAAATTATGTAAAAAATATAAAAGAAACCAAATGAAAAATTAATTAAATTACAAAATCTAAATTAATTATGATAATTAATAAAAAAGTTATTTATTAAAAAATATAATAATTAAAAAAAAAATAATTATAGAAAAATTTTATATTAACAATATTAAAAAAAATCATATTAAAACTAAAATAGTAAATTAATAAAAAAAAATAATGGAAAAAATTGAAATTAATAATAGAGGGAGAATAAATTAAATATTACAAGTAAATAATAAAAAAAAAATACGGCATTTGTCGAAAATATTCTCATAAATTAATAAAAATTAAATAAATCATCAAATTAATAATAACATAAATAAAAAAAATTGTGAAAAAAAACTGTTTAATAAACATTTAAGAAAAATTCAAAGTAGAAATTAAATTAAAAAGAAATTTAATTAAAAAAAAAGTTATGGGAAAAAATTATAAGAAAAAAAAAACAAAATTTAAAATTAAATAAAAAAATAGAAAATTATGTTAAAAATATAAAAGATACCAAATTAAATATTAATTAAAAAAATTAAATTATAAAATCTAAGTTTATTATGATAGTTAATAAAAAAGTTATTAATTAAAAAATAATAATTATAGAAAAATTTTCTATTAACAATATCAAAAAAATCATATTAAAATTAAAAGGAAATTAAAATAATAAATTAATAAAAAAAAATAATGGAAAAAATCGAAATTAATAATAGAAGCAAAATAAATTAAATATTAAAAGTAAATAATAAAAAATTAAGGCATTTATTGAAAATATTCTCATAATTAAGTAGTAATTATTAAAAAAGTACCACTTAAGTCAGAGAAAATACATAAAAAAAATTATTTAAATAAAAAAATAAAAAAAAAATATTTAAATAAAAAAATATTAAAAAAAAATTGTTTAAACCAAAAAATAAAAAATAAAAAATAATTAAGTAAAAAATAGAAAAAGTGTAATACAACGGAAAACAAAACAAAAATAAGGATTCTATATATTTTTTAAGTACATTAAAAAAATTACTTTAAATGAAAAATTTAAATTTTAATTATTTTTATTTAAATTTTTTTTAGCTTTATTAAGCACATTTAACATTCCTAAAACGTAATATTAAAAGTTTGCTATTTAAAAAGCGTAATGAAAGTGAAACGAATTCAAAATTTTGAAATGTATAGTGAACCCCTGCATGCTTTCACAAATTAAATGCGCTTCGCTTTGATTAAATAATTGATATATTCACTTTTAAACGCTACAGAATTTGACCAAAGAATTGCACATACATACATACATGCATACGTACATATGTATGTGAAATGGTAACTTTTATTGAAATACAAAAATGCCAAAATATTCAAAAAGGCGTAGGTGTTGAGATAAATAATAAACAAGAAACCGTAGGATGTTGGCGCAGAACCGGGCACACAAACACAATCATATAAATGCGGCTAAATGTACGTTAATACGTGTCTTCATGTAGAAAATGTGTTTTCTATGAAAATTCCTGTTTTTTAAAGAAAAATATTGAGCTGACAGGAAATGAAAGAAAATTGAAAAAAATAGTTTCTATTTTAATAAAATTATATTTAAAGAAAATACATATTATTTTGCTATAAACTAACGCTTATAGAAGATTAGTTAGGATAACGAACAACATGCAAAATAATAAAAACAACATAACCTCAATACCTACGTGACAGAAAAAAACCTTTTGCGGCCTTCGACTATTACTTTTGTGAGAAAATAAATTAGAAAATTAAAAATGTGCCTATATAAGTGAAAAGTAAACGAGTTCTGGTGTTCGTTTGCAACTCGTTTACATTAAGTAAGCGAATTTTGATATACAAGTACAAATCAAACTAAATATAAAAATCACGAAAATACCACAAAAAAACTTAACAGATCCATATATCCTCCTCAGCACAACTAAAACTATAAGTAAGTTGGACGTTCTATTGCAAGCCGCTTAAGTAAAAAGATGCCAATAGAAAGAAGAAGAAAAATGTCGCCAATGTTGTTGTGTTTTGAGCGTGTTTTTTACAGGTTTTCGAATCGTTATATTACATATAGTAAAGGTAGGTCTTAGGAAAAATATTTAAAAAAAATTTTAAAAATAATTTGGATGAAACCGCGCTTTCTTCTTCTTCAAATGAGGCCGTTTTTCGCGATTTTATTCTATAAAAGCTGTAATTACGCAACATTATAGTCTCCGTTGCTTGTTTTTCTCTTTTGAAGATATCGATGAATATTATATCTCTTGCATCCTAAATTACATAGCCTTGATAGCCGACTTCACAATATATCTAATACGTTCTTTTGATAACTTTAGACTGTGCCCAAAAAAAAGGTGACATTTGAATTTAAACTGCGCGCGTCGAAGGATTTGGAGAATTATTTTTTTTAGGTTGGTAGTACTGTCAGTCACATTTATGTCAAATTTCATGTCAAAATATTCATTAGTGTTTGAGATACGTGTCGTTTTGTGAGCTGCTAAAAGTGAGATTTTCGTTTTTTGCGATGTCGAAATTTGTTGAGCAAAGAATTTGCATTAAATTTTGTTTACGGAATCAATTTTCTGCTGCGGATACGTTGAGGATGGTGCAGAAAGCCTTTGGTGATAAGGCTATGTCTAAAAAAAATGTTTACAAGTGGTATAGTAAGTTCCAAGCCGGCCGTGAACGTGTCGAAGACGAAGAGCGTCCAGGGCGACCATTAATCTCAAGCGACGAAGCTCACATTCAACAAATCAAAGATTTGGTGTTGAAAAACCGTCGATTAACAATTGGAGACCTTGCTGATGAAGTTGGCATATCGGAAGGCTCAGCCAATACCATTTTGAAGGATGTTTTGGGCCTCAAGCGCGTCAAATCTCGACTGGTACCGAAAACATTGAATTTTTTGGAAAAAAGGCGTCGCGTTGGAGTATGTAAAACGATGCTTTCCGACTACCAGCGTGTCATAAAATGCATTATAACTGGCGATGAGACTTGGATCTATGCTGACTACCCCAAAACAACCGATCAATCGAGCGAATGTCGTGGCAAAAGAGAGCCAAGACCAAAAAATCGCGCCAAAGTCGCTCAAAAGTCAAGGTCATGTTGACTTTTTTCTCCGATTATCGTGATGTTGTGCATTATGAATTCCTTCCAACTGGCCAAACAGTCAACAAGGAATATTATTTGAACGTTATGCGTCGCTGTCCGCCTAAAAAGCCCGGAATTGTGAAAATACAATTCTTGGTTTTTACACCACGATAATGCACCATCCCATACTGCTCTCGTAATTCGTGATCATTTCGCCAAAAACTCAACCCGTATCGTTCCGAAACCACCGTATTCACCTGATCTGGCGCCGTGCGACTTCTGACTGTTCACCAAGCTCCAAAGACCGCTCCGGGGACACCGTTTTTATACGATAGAGGAGATTAAAGCCGCAGCGAAGATGGAACTGACGGCCATCCCGGAAAGTGACTACAACCAGTGTTTCGAAAATCCGTTGGCATAAGTGCATTGCATCGGGAGGGGATGAAATTGATTTGGAAGAATAAATAAAAAATTTTCAAAATAAATACAATGTCACCTTATTTTTTGGGCACATTATGTATATCTATTCGAGAATTTCACAGAATTAATTACTTGACCCATTTATATGTCCACAACTGTATACAACTATGTACCCAACTATGCTTATATGAATATATAAAAAAGCTATGTGCGCTGATTTATGAATGAATACCGTCAACTCTATTGAAAATATCTCCCTAATATTAAATATCCCCAAAGACACATATACAACTAAACAGTTATAATTTATTAAATGTGATATTTGGCAACAGAAATCGAGACGTGGGCTCTATAAATTAAAGCGTATATTTTCGATTCGCAACGCTACGTAAATAGGACGTTGCTTGTTTTAATACCCAAACTTCAAGAATCCCAGAAAATTTTAATTTATTTGTTGAATCGAACAACTACAAAAATAAAAATAAAAAATATGTACATACATATGTATGTACAGTGCCACACCTCCAAGCAAAATATATACCGATATGTTTATAGAGGAAACTCATAAGAAATTTTCATAAATAAGACTTTCAAAAATGCTTCGTAAAACCTTTCCAAATTTATTTAGCCACTTTTCAACATTGTTGCAAATTAAATTCTTGCATTAAATGCCCGCCCGCTGATCTTATTACCGTTCGTTCTACCATTTCAGCTTTACACGTGCTGTCGTTGTTGTTGTTGCTACTTTCGAAACGCCCCATTAAATGTTGTGCAACATTAACATTGGAATATATTGTGCGATCCTCCAAATTGTAGCATTATTTTGACAGAAACGACCCAAAAATTGCTGCATTAATTACTTTCAAATTTGAAATATTTCTGTTGCTGTTTATGAAATTCTAAAGGTCTAAACAGTGTTGCTGAAAATCGCTCGATAATTAAGTGAAAGTAAAGAAAACAAATAATAATAACGGTAAATTTCATTAATACCTACATATGTACATAATAAATAGTGCAAGTCTTAAGGAATTTTATAATGAGCGGCAGAAGCAGTGGAGGAAATGGCTTAACAAATGCATACAGTGGCGGCAAAAGTGTTAAGGCGTAATGTGCGGATTTGAGTTTAGTGAATTATTAGCTCAATATTTTGCAAAACAAAAGAAGAACACATTTATTTATAATAAAATAAATGAAATTAGTAAGCGGATGTGTGGTGGATGGAAAGACATGGCCTTCATGTGGTATAAAGGAAAATATTTGCCAAAAAAAATGTAAAAAAATGC